>JACEFZ010028387.1:42500-390000 GCA_014155875.1 Cepaea nemoralis | reverse complement strand
AAGACAATAGCACCCTTACTTGACACTCCAAATTACAAGTGCAATATACGCCAGGTGAAAGGTCACCATGAACACGATACCTCTATTCACAGCAGTCATGTTGCCTTGGACGAGAAATAATAATAATAATAATAATAATAATAATAATAATAATAATAATAATAATAATAATAATATCAATGGCATTCCAAACGTTCCCTGGAAATTAAAATAATTTTTGCGAAATGCATTTCGTCTTATATCATCATCATCATGCGCCGTGCTGATAAGTGTGGGAGGTCATAATTCGCTATCACACTATATCACGAGAGTCTTGAACCAGGCTTGTGTTCTGATCCTGATTATGCCATATAACCACGCCATACAGGTATTTATCTGTCTGCCTTCCTTTAACTCTTTTCCTATCCATCTTGCTACTACGCATAACGTGTCCAAAGAATCTTGACTGTGTACGCTTAACTGCTCGAATCATTTACGGTTTTCATTTGCTTGCTCACTGATTTTTCTGTCCAACCATGGTATTATTTGCACTTTCATAAGAAACGACATTCCCAATGCCATTAGATGTTTCTCAGCTTGTCTCCTTATTGTCCATTTTTCACAAGCATGTAAACCTGGCCTAGGGGTTTAACGTCTTTCTTCGTAATGCCATATATCCACGTGAGGAACGTAACCTGCGCGAGAATCGGTAGCTGTTCTCGTCGTGTTGGTAACTTACGGGGTGTGTGAGCCGGTCGCTCTGAAAGCAATGGCGAACTACTGTGCGTAATCTTGCCAAGAAATCAACAATCAGCTGAAAGATGTTGATGTTGACAGCGATTTCCTGTAAAGGATATGCCGAAATTTTTTTTTACAGTAATGGTTATATACGGTGCTTCAACAGCCATTTTCTCGATACGTTTGGCAGCTTTTTTGTTTGTTTGTTTGTTTGTTTGTTAAGTATGTTCCCACCTTACAAACAGCTGCCCTTGCCATAGCAATTCTTGTACTAATCTTTCCAAGGCAACTTCCACCAAATGTTACGACTGTTCCGAGATAGTTGTCCCGATTAACTTGTTTAAGGATTTCTTAATTCGTCTTCAATATCAATTAATTAAGCCTACAAGATATATATTAATATTTTTCTTTCAGTAAAAGCATTTTCTCAAAATGGTGGACACTGTTTAGTTACACAATTTCTACGAATGAGTTTTCATTCTGCCTCGGAGTCCGTTGAGAATGGAAACTGGCTGGTAATTTTCTGTTTTTCTTTTTCGCGTATCCTTTACAGGACATCGATGTCAAGATCAGCATCTTTCAGATGATTGTTGATGTCTTTGACAATATTACGCTCAGTAGTTTGCCATTGCTTCCTGGGCGACCGGCTTACATACCCCAAAGTTCAAGAAGCAGAGATATACCACAGAGGAAACGTTCAGGTTATTAGAAGACTGGAGAAAGTTAAAGCCCACAGGGGTAGAAGCAAATAGCCCCACCTACCAGAAAATAAAGTAGTGCTATCAAAGAAGTTAAGAATAGAGGATCTCCAGTTGTAATGAAAAGATACTTGTTCAAGAAAATCAACATATAACCTGGCGAATTCAGAAAATTATCACGTTCAATAAACGATATGAATGGCAACACCCTTAACAGACAGCAAAGATATAATAGAAAGATGGGAGGAATAATGTGGAGAAATGAACGAAGACACGACAAAGGGTCCAGATAGCATGCGTGAAAGTGTAGAGAAGGTGCGAGAACCTTTTTTGGAGAAAGCATACGATCAGCATTACCAAGTCTGGAGAAAGGGAAGTCACCAGGCTGTGACGACTTGCAAGCGGAATTAATCCAAGCAGGAGACGCCAGCATCCGTAGCTACCACACACTGTAAAAGTTTAGGAAAAGGCTTTTTGGCCCTTAGCATGAATGAGAACAATCTACATCCCTCTCCCAAAGAAATGAAATTGTAAAATGTGCACCAATTATCGAATCGTCGCACTAATAAGTCATGCTAGCAAAATTCTTCTGCGAATCATCGGAAAGTGGATTGAAAGTAAATTAGTATATAAACTACCGAAAGTACAGGCAAGTTTCAAACTGGAAGAGGAACCAGATTCCATATCTTCAACACGAGAATCATCTTTGAGAAATGCAGACAATACAGTGTAGATCTGCATACATACTTCTAACACAATATTAACCCCTGCGAGTATGGTTCAACATCAGATAATGCGGAACATCGTGAGTGATAAGGGGTTTCCAGCACATTTGACCTATTTAACTGAATCATTGTTCATTATATCACGATCAACAAGCATAAAATGAATTTTTATTTAAACAACAAAGCAAAAATAATGTCCACAGACAAACTACATGCCAACCAAAGAACACAGTCAACAGTCATTGGAAAGGCCATAAACTGTGAATGCCTTGATTTAACAACGAAAGGAAATATTCAAACGAAGTCAGACGTTGCACAAGTTAAACAGTATTAAGAACATATGGCGCAGTACCAACAAACAAATCACAATATAATTTGTTGAGAACGTGCACCCCTCCCATGGCAACAAATGATGGGAGTAATGGATCATTTCGCGATAATTAAAGAACAAAATTGGATCTTCTGAGCTTCAATGTTAAAGAAAAATTATTATATCAAGAATAAGAAACATTCTGAAATTAAACAAGATCTTAATATCGAAGAAAACAGGTACAAAAACAGTATGATGTCTCTAGACATGGCAGCTTTTATTGATGGGCTATTAAGTTGAACTGTTACACACAAGTTATTAGACTAAGAATAAGCAAAATACTTAAACTCTACAAGATCTAAGCATCAAAGAAAACTGGCTCAGTATCATGTCTCGTAAACTGAAAAACTTTGGTCTAAACGTCACTGGGGTTTGGAAAGAATAGCGATAACAGGCGTAGTACCTGGGAGATGAGACAGGGGTCGCCAGCAGGAATATGGACACATGTCACTGCAGACACCGTGAACATGAGGGTGAATGAAGCAGGAGAAACGGATAGAGATCGAGACAGTTTTTGATGGGCTGTTATGAGAGCGACGTTCTGCAAGTGACGTGCTACAAGACAAACCAGCATTTATTTTAAGGTTGTATTGTAACTGTGACATTTCCTGTCCAGCCCCTGATAAATCCTGAAACACAGCAAAGATACAGAGAGGCAAATACTTCAGTGTTAAAGAACACCCGAGACAACCACACCTGCGGCTTTTAACTTTAACATCAGTCCACCTCACCCCTTCACCCTGTGGAAAATTCTCAACAATTGGAGTTGTAAACAACAGTTAAAAATGGCTGTGAAATCGAACATCTGGCGTTTGATCATCGGCAAAGACAGATGCGACAAAGAAAAATATTCCTCATTGTTTCAGATTATCCCCCTTTGCTTCTGCAAGACTTGAACAATCAAATTTACAACCCCCCCCCCCCCCCCCCCCCCTCCTCTACCCCCAATTCTTGGAACATCACACCCTCTAACCCTAGTCAGAGTGACGTTATGTTCGCGGGGACATCTAGCTTTACCATTGGAAGCGGCAAAATTACTTCTTATTATCATAATGTATATTAATAGGGAAGCTCAACAATTGCCGGCAGAAGTTGAATGTCGAAGTGCAATCGTCAGAAATGCTTTGACAGAACAAGACGTGTTGGCCAGTCGGCTGTTATTGTGGTGTTGTGTATTTTAAATTCATGATGGTTTTTGGAAAAGTTGTAAACCATAGTAAACATAAGGCTAGTATATGTAAATTAATATTAGTGTTTTCTTTGTGCAATTCTAAAGAAACTCCTCGAATAATTAAGTGCATTTTCCTTGACTCAGGGAGATAATGAAGAGATGACTTTCTGATCAGTTAATGCTCTTTATAAGGAATGATATTCCTGCTTTCTAGTTATTCAGTCTTTCTTTGTAAATAATGATTAGGAAAAGATCTACATTGATACCTTCTAGAATATTACTTGCATTCTTTTATGGAGATACTTTTCTGGAGAATCTCGTATAATCTCTTTGTCTTTGTGGTCAGGGGAGACTATGTTTTTTTCTGTATGGGAATTCATGCACAAAGAACCAATAATGAGTTCATTTATAAATGTATGAACATGATGTGGTGTTGCCTTATAAATATAATGTGAGGGTGACTATACACTTATACGGGAAAAGAGAATAAAAGTCACGACGGAGAAATGGCATCACTCTTGCTGATGGCCACCAGATATTCTCAAAGGCAGAGTTTGGAGAGCATGAGAATGATTCTCCTCCATAAGGCAGGATGGAGAGAGACATACCATTTCAATATAGGGAGAAAGGACTGCATCAGATGTTGAGGTGATGGGACCAGATGGCGCCAGGTCTAAGTGGCTCACCCTTGTGTCATAATCACTTCACCTTCTCTCTCTCTCTCTCTCTCTCTCTCTCTCTCTCTCTCTCTCTCTCTCTCTCTCTCTCTCTCTCTCTTTTTTTTTTCTTTTTCTCCCTCTTTCGCACTCTCTCTTTTTCTTTCTTTCAATTTTCTCTGTGGGTATGGCTATATTGTCTGGCATATATTTTCTACAGGGAACGGTGGTTTCTTCACTGGACTGAAAATATCTTCATTGGACTGAAAATTTCTTCATTGGGCTGAAAATTTCCTCAGTGGGCAGAAAATGAGGTATTTTCATAAATGATGATGAATGACAAAAGGAGGGTCATGGTCCTCAAAACAGGAGGAGAATGCATTCCCATACGGGAAGAGTGATTTTCCCTTAATAATTACTGGCCCCTTCATTGTCCGAATATTAACCCCAGAATGATAAACGCAGTTGGGCCTCTTTTATTACTGCTTCAGATGTTCCCCTTGCCAACACCCGCACAATTCTGAAGCCCAGTAATTCCATCCTTGACTCTTACATAGGAATAAACATTCATACTCCAATATGGAAAGGAACACTCGCACCCCTGTGTGTTAAGAATGAACATTCGCCCCCGGAGGTTTACAAATGAACATTTGCCCCTATGGTTTAAAAATGGACGATTCTCCAGTGTTATTTAAGAACACTGACGTTTTCCAGTGGTTGGTTAATAATGGAATTTCACTCCGTTTAATTTAACCATGGACTTTCAATTCGATTACATTAAGCAATGAACTTTCCCCGTGGGATATAGAACACCTTTAGCTCCCCCGATGTGTCTCCACCTTGCCGTGGTGGGGGAGCTTGCGTGTCCCATTGACCCCATCTGCTTGCCGATGGATGAAAACTACATATCGGACAGCTTATGGGATAGGGGCCAGACTAAGAGAGACACAACCTGCTGCTCTGCAGGTAGACTGGGGATAGCAGTCAAAAGATTAAATCAGGTACACGAAGGCAGAAGACCTTGGTCCAGATAATACTCTAAGGCTCTCAGCGAGGGCTGTGGCTGAACGACTCGAAGCCACAAACCCTCGGATCTGAGAGCCGGGCCGATACCCACCTACCGAAAAATAGAGGTGAGATACTGAGCAAGCTACATGCTCAGGTCTGATACATGTTCGAATGGCTCTCAGCTGGGGGATATGAGGGATTCCCGGATGAGAGGGCCTGGCCGTTTCTCGTTCACTGCTGCACGAAGGTAAGGTGCTGAGCCGGCAGCACATGTAGCCTACCTCGTGAGCGAGTACAAAAAGTCAGAAAAGTGCCCCAGTCGAATGAAATGGTTACGAAAACTGTCTGTATCTAACTCATAGAGAGTGTAGACAAAAGTGGAAAAACGTCTCAATAACACGAAATGGAACGCACGGCTAGCGAACCTATTGCGTGGTCCGAAGTCAAAAGCAAAAGCTTACCGAGTGGATGTCGCCCGCAGTCTGACCGTTCCTGGTGTGTGTTTGAGCGACCAGTGGCAAGCGAGATGCCCAACACATGGAAGTGAGGAACTGAAGCAGCCATGAGCAGGACGTGGCAACTCCTCGGATGAGCCCAGACTCAGAGCAATATGTGCCGACTCTGCAATTATGGAAGCCTCCTTGGATAGCGAGGAATGCCCATGGTCTGCCCCTGCCTTCCCTTGAAGGTTGACCATGGTGTCGTTGACCGTTCGTTCTATCTTGACCAGCTGAGATGTGGACGGCATCACAACAATAAGTCTATTGTGCCTCGAAACCCGAGGAAGGCTAACCTCATTAAAAAAATGCCCGCCGAAGCCGGAAGTGCCGTCCTACGGGTGGCAAAATAAAAATTGGCACTACGCATTTACGTCCGAGTGAAACGTCTCGTCCGAATGTCTCTCGTGCTAGGAACAGCTCTGACTACCTAGTTTCCGAATGCCGCTCTTGTTTGGAACAGCTCTGACTAGGTAGTTTTCCGAATGTCCGTCGTGCCTGGAACAGCTCTGATAGGCACAAAGACAAGCACATGTCCGAACCGAAAACTCGCTGAGTGGATACCGTCTGCAGACTGGTCTGGTTTGTGCGGGAACGGCCCGTGGTGAAGGAAAGCCCAATATATTGAAGTGAGGATTTAAAGCAGCCATGAGCAGGACGTGACGATTCCCTCGGTGAGCCCAGCACCAGGGCGCTATGTGTCGGCCGTGCAATTATGGAAGCAACCTTGGATGGCGGAAAATGCTATGGACTGTCCCTGCCTTCCTTTGAGGGATGACCGTTGTCTTCGACCGTTCCAACTTGGCCAGCTGGGTTGTGGACGGTACCGCAAACAGTGAGAGTCTCCCAGGAATGCTACCTGGTCAAAAAAGCACGCTAAAGCCGGTTGTGTTGGCCTACGGGTTTCGGCCCAAGGGCGCATAACAGACACACCGCAATCACATCTGAAAAAAACACTCCGGATGAACGCAAAGAAGAAGAAGAAGAAGAAGAAGAAGAAGAAGAAGAAGAAGAAGAAGGAGAAGAAGAAGAAGAAGAAGAAGAAGAAGAAGAAGAAGAAGAAGAAGAAGAAGAAGAAGAAGAAGAAGAAGAAGAAGAAGAAGAAGAAGAAGAAGAAGAAGAAGAAGAAGAAGAAGACCTTTAGTATCTCAATGGAGCTAGGAAGATTTTAATGTAATTCCTTCATCATGACAACGTCCGGACTGTTAATTAATTAATTACAATTGCCATATCTTTTAATGATATATTATTGTCCTTTAAAAAAAAAAATGAGGTTGTGTATTATTTTGCCATGTCACATGAGCATGCACACAATTCACCCTTCCCCAGGTTATCCCAATATAATGTTATCTGTTATATTTAAGAGTTGTTTATTTATTTGATATTTTGTGTATGAGGCTTTTCGTGTGTTTTCTCATTGATAATATTTGTCAAGGGACAACATTACGATGGAGCTGAGTGTGGGCTGGATAATCACACGCACCCTCAGTTTACAAAGAGTGAGTGATATCCTCTCGAAGGTTCGGTAAATTTCCAGTGCTCTATTGGCCTCTGTTAGGAAACATCACTTTATGATTAGTCTACACCCCTAGAAAGTCTTATTGAGCCATTTCATGTTTCTTATACTGTTGGCTATTATGATCTGGTGATTCATTTCCCTATATCTTCAGTAACTACTCCACAGTAACATATTCAACTGGTTAAATTGTAAGAAATAAAAAAATTATGGTTATCAAAAAGATTAAAGAAATACTAGAAATACGAGGGTAAGTTAATAAGTAAGTCACAATTGGCTGTAGAAAATTAATTAATTGTGATAACAACTAAAACCAGTTTATTTTTATACATACATTGTCCCTTTATTTCTCAACAAAATTTCCACCAACATTGATGCACGTATCTCATCGTTTTATCAGTCCTCCCAAACCGGCTGCATATAACTGCGTACTCTGTTTACTAAACCACGTTTTCACTTCACATTCAACTTCGGCGTCATTCGCGAAATGTCTCCCGCCAAGGTGAGTTTTCAGTGTTTATGCTGACAAATGTTTATCCCGTAAAGCGGGCATAGCTGGGTAGAAAAACGTTACGAGGGGGAGTCAATAAGTAAGTCACACATTTCTGTGGGATGGCAGGTAAATGTACTTGGTGTTTTCTACAAGTGTTATTAGGTGACAGCAACATCGAACTTTATATTCCCGTTCGTCAGGTGGCGCTAGGTGTCTCATGCACATGCGCAGCGCATAAACAAAATGGCGACTGTACTTACGGAGTGTACAACCAAAGAGCAACGTGCTGTTGTGCGATTTTTTGTGGGCAAAAGAACTGCCTGCAAAGGATATTTATAAGAAAATGCTCTCTGTTTATGCTGACAAATGTTTTTCCCGTAAATCGATGCATAGCTGGGTAGAAAAATTTTCTCAAGAACGCTCTAAAATTGTTGATGAAATCCGATCTGGTCGTCCTGTTGAGATTGCAATAGAAACATCCGCGCAGCGGGTGGAGATGATTAGAGGTGACAGGCGAGTAACTATAGCTCTGTAGCATCTGCAATAGGGTGCTCACATGGTTAAGCATACATCACAATGCATGATCGATTGAAATTTAAGAAAGTCTGCTCAAGGTGGGTTCCCAGACAATTTAAGGAGGAACACAAAATGAACCGATGTGGCCTTTCTTGCATCATCTCTGTCGATACGAAGATGAAAGAGAAGGCATGCTGAACAGGATTGTTACTGGGGACGAATCATGGGTGCATCACTACCAGCCCGAATCAAAGCGTGCTTCAATGCAATGGAAACATCCTTCTTTTCTTGTGACCAAACATTCAAGGTTACGCCATCAGCAGGGAAGGTTATGCTGACAGTGTTCTGAGATTGTCAAAAAGTGCTTTTAACCAATTTCAAGAAGACAGGTGACAATGTGAATTCTGAATCGTACTGTGAAGTTCTATCGATGCTTAATGATGCAATTCGAAGAAAACGTCCAGGACTGCTGTCTAGAGGAGTGTTGCTTCTTCATGACAATGCCAGACCACATACGGCTGGATTAACTCAGGAGAACATTTATCAACTAAGGAGGAAAGTTCTGGAACATCCACCTTACAGCCCCGACTTAACCCCTAGCGATTTCCACCTTTTTGGTCCACTGAAAACCGACCTTTGCGGGAGACATTTTGCGAATTACGCCGAAGTTAAATGTGAAGTGAAAACGTCGTTTAGAAGACAGAGCACTGAGTTCTATGCAGCCGGTTTGGGAGGACTGATAAAACGATGGGATAAGTGTATCAATGATGGTGGAAATTATGTTGAGGAATAAAGGGATAATATGTATAAAAATGAACTGGTTTCAAGTTGTTATCATAGTTAGTTATTTTTCTACAGCCATTTGGGACTTACTTATTGACTTCCCCTACTGGGTTATCTCAACAATCAATGATGTACATACCAAACGGAAGCAGAAGAAGAGGCCGACCATTTAAACGATGGACAGAGGGAATCGCAGAGTCCATGGGAATCTTGGTACATGAAGCCCATAAACGGGCACTCTCCTGCTGTTTATAATTCACCTCGACACCGCAAGGTACAAGAGGAACAAGATGAGATACGATGAGATGAGATGAGATGATACAAAAGATTGTGGACAGCATAGACTATAAGAAGTGAGACAGGAGGATGTAAACAAGAAACACGATCGCTAGCGCTATTTGAGATATACGATAAGAAATGAGACAGGGGGCTGCTTTAAACCAAGACGACCTGCGCCATACGGCATGGTTTATAGGAACTGCAAAAGGCCCGATTTGTCGCCGACCGTACTTTCATGAGCGGTCCAATCCTTGGACCCGTCGCTTCTGTTCATATTAACACGTCTCTATTTGATGAAAAGCGAGTATCTGCCGCTATCAAACCAGACGACCACCCCACCCCCCACCCCCCACCACCACCGCGCTTAATAGGGTAACATTCTAAACTATGGGTGATGTTACTCTACATAAACTTTTGGCATAGCAAGTGCTCTAATCAAATGCGGTCCTTGAGCCCTCCGTCGCATGAACACCCCCTCCCCGATTACCATTGTAAAGCGTACCCTGACTCAACAAAACAAACACCCAGCCATGGGTTAAATGATACCAAGCTCATCTTGATCCAATGCGCGCATGGCATGCATGGCTGCTAGGTGTAGCATGCTACCGGTGGTCTGGCTGGCTGGCAGGCAGCAGGACTCCATCATGTGAGACATCTATTGTCTATAGCCTGGCACGGTGGCCCTGTTATGTCGACCGTGTATTTCCACAAACACATCTCCACACACTACATGAAAGCATTCCCGTTATACTGAACTATTACAAGCGAAACATCATAGCTACATGATATTATTTAGTTAGTTGATGAGTTAGTTGATATTATTTACAGGACGCCGCAGTCAACCCTAGTATCTTTTGTCTGTTTATGATTTCTTGGCAAGTATACGTTCAGTAATTTGCCATTACTTTCTGAACGACTGGCACTCTACCAGTATATGAAAACCAACGTAAAGTGTTTTGTTGCCAAAGTCTGGCAGCTGTGTTTCGAACGCAGTATGCGGGATTACGAATCGAGTACGTAACCCAATCGCCATAGAGTCGGTGCCACTAATGATCTAATTCAAGTGTAGACGCACACAGTATAATATAAAAAATGTTCGAAGCACGATAACAGTTTTAAGTACACAGACACCTACTTTTTGTCACCCAGGCATAGCAGTCCATGATGGAGTCTCCTCTGGGGGACATGTATTTGGTGTGTATAGTCGGACACGGTATGCACTCCGTGGCTCCTGTAGAACCAGCATAGTGGTTAGGTTTACATGCACGGCAACTGGCCAGTTCCTTATCTAGGTAGTAACCTCTCATGCACGATCCTGGAGATTGCATAGACACGAGGTCATGACATCGCTACCCCACCACTTTCATCAAACTCGACAACAAAATTGGCCTTCAGTGTATGCTTTCACATTTGTAAATACAGTTCATCTTCGAAGGTTCGACTCTCGGTGTCCGACCTCTCGTGACCACGTCTAGGTTCATTCTGAGTCAACAGTGCTCCCGGTAGCCGTAGTGGCGCAATGATTAGCACACTTGCCTGCCAACTCGGTGATCGTGTGCTTCAATCCTCATCGAAGCGGATTTACAGACACTCATCTCGGTTCACAGGCTGATCCAGCGTATAATCAATCAATCAGGTGCAAACTCCACAATGAAGGTTGGCTGCAATGGATCTCCAACACTGTCTGTCTCTCGCCTTGACTGTACCTTCTGTCAGGCTGATGTTCGTCCATTTCTTGATGTTATCTTCCCACTTATATCGTTGTCTACCTCTTGCTCGCTTGCCCTCAACCTTGCCCTTCAGTATGGTTTTTATAATAGTATCATGTCTTTTAACGTGGTCGAAATATTTCACTTGTCTCCTCTTCATTTAATTCATCAACTCTCTCTTCATTCCCAGTTTTTCTCGAACCTCTGCATTTGATTGTTTTTGTTCCCATGAAATTCGACACATTCGTCTGTATATCCACAGCTCCAGGGTCTCTATTCGACTTTCTATTTGCTTGTTCAATGTCCAGGCTTTCGCGCCATACAGTAGCATCGAATATGCATAACATTTGACAATTATCATTTTTAATGCGCTGTTAATCTGTCAGCATATAATGGGTACCAGGAAATATCACGGGGAATCAAGGCGGCCGGCGTGAAATAACCGAGCGCCGGAAGATCTATAAAAACATGAGGCCAGCACCATATACCCATTATACTTCAAGACGTGTTCAAGATTCCTTTACTTTTAACTCACTTATACCGTGCGCCGCTTGAAGTGCTTCAACATGGCCCTAAATTCACCAAACTCTGTTGTTACACATGACTTTAGTAGTATCTACATAGAAATTAACCAGCTCCATGACATAGGACATTTAACGCGTTCTACAATTCCCCGATATACCGAGTCGAGGGCCCTAATAAGCTGCAGACGATCTGGAAGCCGTAACAACTGGAAAGATCGAGGGGAAGAGAGGCAGAGGCAGACCAAGAGAAATGATGCTGGATGGATTGAGACGGTGGCATGGAGGAATATCAGCAGCAGAGTTGATCCAGAAAACCAAAGACCGAGATCTGTGGAGAGCCATGAACGCCTACGCCAGCCGGCACGGCACTTGATGATGATGATGAGGATGATCTGGAAGTCGCCCTCCTTGCGTTGATTTCCATGCTATGAGTGTCGGTCGTCCATAATTTTTTTTTGAAAAACATGTAAATTGCATATTCTTTATATGACGTCGCAATCAACCCCATCATTTTTGGCTGTTTGTGATTTCTTAGGAAGTTTACTCAGTAGTCGCCCAGAAAGCAATTGCAAACTACTGAACGTAAAAATTTCCTGGTAAATCACAGAAACGCATGCTGGGGTTGATTGCGACCTTTTGCAATAGACAAGCTACAAGCTTAACTTTATATAGAAATTAACATACCATGTGGGAGATATAGTACTTTCCGACTGAACTCAGTATCAACAAACAACCTTTGAAGGCGTGGAGCAGAGAATAAAATGAAGATGATGTGCACGGAAGTAAAATCAAGAATCCCTTTCACTATATGCGGCGTGCTGGTTATATGGTGGAATCCACCACATTGTAGACCAAGATGGGAGATACCTTGAAGAGATTAGAGCAAGAATTGTCAATGCGAAGGTAGCCTTTTGCAAGATGGGAAACATACTGACCAATAAAAAGATGTGCATTGAAACGAGAAAAAGAGTGTTGAAGTGCTAAAAAGAACCTGTACTTTTGTATGGATGTGAAGTGTGGACAATGAGCAGCCAAGCTGAAAAACATATGATGGCTGTGGGAATGTGGTTTCTGAGGAAAATGCAAAGAATACCATGGACAAACAGAAAAACCAATGAACAAGTCCAATAAACAAATGAAGATCGTAAACTGATTAGAGACATTAGACGTAGACAGTCAACATTTGTGGGCATGTTATGAGAAGAAATGAAATGGAGAACTTGGTGAAAACTGGCAAGGTCGAAGGGAAGAAACCAAGGGGAAGACCGAGAAGTAAATACCTGGATGGCTAGATAATGTGGCATGGTCGAGACAGAAACACGGAGCTGATCCACGACTCTGGTAATCGAGTGAGTTGGCGAGACATGACCGCACATGCTTATCGGCATGGCACATGATGGATGGATGGATGGATGGATGGATGGATGGATGGATGGATGGAGGATGGATGGATGGATGGGTGGATGGATGGATGGAAGCTCGAGCGTATGTGGTCAATATGAAGCAGGCCGGAAATTTATATTTAGAAGAAGAAAAAAAGAGACAACGATAATAAGTCCTGCAGCAGAAACCTGCCGGGGTGTGTAAATTGTTAGGACCAGCATGTGTTTGTAGGCCTGAGTGCACGCAGGGACAGGAGGCCAGAATGTCCCTCCCGTAGAGAACCACGAGAGCTAACCAGCATGGAACCCTCGTCCGACCGCGCTCATGCCCTTGTAAGAGTAATATCTTAAAAGTTACACCAACGATTGTCCAAGTTGATATAGTGAACAAATCGCTGTTGCGGGAGTGATATATGATAATAGTAAAATAAGAGAGAAGCACAAAAGCTGGAAAAAACATAAGAAACTTTTTTTTAAAAATGGCATACACTAACATATCGGACTTACTTACAAATACACGGTGTAAAGATTGTGCCACATAGAACTTCAGAACATAACATCTATCATGTTTCCAGCCACCTCACATCAGATTCCGGCAGTACAGGTGACCCTTTTCTACGCCATAATATATATTGAGTATATGCTTCTAGCCCCGTATTTGTCTAGACTAATCGGCAATCTATGAGTATTGTAGTCAATATCATGTCTGTGGACTTTACTTTAAAGAATCTATGGGTATTGTAATCAATATCATGTCTGTAGACTTTACTTTCCAGAATCTATGGGTATTGTAGTCAATATCATGTCTGTGGACTTTACTTTCCAGAATCTATGGGTATTGTAATCAATATCATGCCTGTGGACTTTACTTTCCAGAATCTATGGGTATTGTAGTCAATATCATGTCTGTGGACTTTACTTTAAAGAATCTATGGGTATTGTAGTCAATATCATGTCTGTAGACTTTACTTTCCAGAATCTATGGGTATTGTAGTCAATATCATGTCTGTGGACTTTACTTTAAAGAATCTATGGGTATTGTAGTCAATATCATGTCTGTAGACTTTACTTTCCAGAATCTATGGGTATTGTAGTCAATATCATGTCTGTGGACTTTACTTTCCAGAATCTATGGGTATTGTAGTCAATATCATGTCTGTGGACTTTACTTTCCAGAATCTATGGGTATTGTAGTCAATATCATGTCTGTGGACTTTACTTTCCAGAATCTATGGGTATTGTAGTCAATATCATGTCTGTGGACTTTACTTTCCAGAATCTATGGGTATTGTAGTCAATATCATGTCTGTGGACTTTACTTTAAAGAATCTATGGGTATTGTAGTCAATATCATGTCTGTGGACTTTACTTTCCAGAATCTATGGGTATTGTAGTCAATATCATGTCTGTAGACTTTACTTTCCAGAATCTATGGGTATTGTAGTCAATATCATGTCTGTAGACTTTACTTTCCAGAATCTATGGGTATTGTAGTCAATATCATGTCTGTGGACTTTACTTTCCAGAATCTATGGGTATTGTAGTCAATATCATGTCTGTGGACTTTACTTTCCAGAATCTATGGGTATTGTAGTCAATATCATGTCTGTAGACTTTACTTTCCAGAATCTATGGGTATTGTAGTCAATATCATGTCTGTGGACTTTACTTTCCAGAATCTATGGGTATTGTAGTCAATATCATGTCTGTGGACTTTACTTTCCAGAATCTATGGGTATTGTAGTCAATATCATGTCTGTGGACTTTACTTTCCAGAATCTATGGGTATTGTAGTCAATATCATGTCTGTGGACTTTACTTTCCAGAATCTATGGGTATTGTAGTCAATATCATGTCTGTGGACTTTACTTTCCAGAATCTATGGGTATTGTAGTCAATATCATGTCTGTAGACTTTACTTTCCAGAATCTATGGGTATTGTAGTCAATATCATGTCTGTTTACTTTACTTTCCAGAATCTATGGGTATTGTAGTCAATATCATGTCTGTGGACTTTACTTTCCAGAATCTATGGGTATTGTAGTAAATATCATGTCTGTGGACTTTACTTTCCAGAATCTATGGGTATTGTAGTCAATATCATGTCTGTAGACTTTACTTTCCAGAATCTATGGGTATTGTAGTCAATATCATGTCTGTGGACTTTACTTTCCAGAATCTATGGGTATTGTAGTCAATATCATGTCTGTGGACTTTACTTTCCAGAATCTATGGGTATTGTAGTCAATATCATGTCTGTGACTTTACTTTCCAGAATCTATGGGTATTGTAGTCAATATCATGTCTGTGGACTTTACTTTCCAGAATCTATGGGTATTGTAGTCAATATCATGTCTGTGGACTTACTTTCCAGAATCTATGGGTATTGTAGTCAATATCATGTCTGTGGACTTTACTTTCCAGAATCTATGGGTATTGTAGTCAATATCATGTCTGTGGACTTTACTTTCCAGAATCTATGGGTATTGTAGTCAATATCATGTCTGTAGGACTTTACTTTCCAGAATCTATGGGTATTGTAGTCAATATCATGTCTGTGGACTTTACTTTCCAGAATCTATGGGTATTGTAGTCAATATCATGTCTGTGGACTTTACTTTCCAGAATCTATGGGTATTGTAGTCAATATCATGTCTGTGGACTTTACTTTCCAGAATCTATGGGTATTGTAGTCAATATCATGTCTGTGACTTTACTTTGAATCTATGGGTATTGTATCAATATCATTCTGTGGACTTTACTTTCCAGAATCTATGGGTATTGTAGTCAATATCATGTCTGTGGACTTTACTTTCCAGAATCTATGGTATTGTAGTCAATATCATGTCTGACTTTACTTTCCAGAATCTATGGGTATTGTATCAATATATGTCGAAACTTTACTTTCCAGAATCTATGGGTATTGTAGTCAATATCATGTCTGTAGACTTTACTTTCCAGAATCTATGGGTATTGTAGTCAATTTCTTCCTGTTACTTTGTTTAGAATCTATGGTCTGTGGATCATTTCAACTTGATGGGTATTGTAGTCAATATCATGTCTGTGGACTTTACTTTCCAGAATCTATGGGTATTGTAGAACTATGGTCTGTGGACTTTACTTTCCAGAATCTATGTATTTGTCAATATATGTTTGATTTATTTCCAGAATCTATGGGTATTGTAGTCAATATATGTCTGTGGACTTTACTTTCCAGAATCTATGGGTATTGTAGTCAATATCATGTCTGTGGACTTTACTTTCCAGAATCTATGGGTATTGTGGTCATTATCATGCCTGTAGACTTTACTTTCCAGAATCTATGGGTATTGTGGTCATTATCATGCCTGTAGACTTTACTTTCCAGAATCTATGGGTATTGTAGTCAATATCATGCCTGTAGACTTTACTTTCCAGAATCTATGGGTATTGTGGTCATTATCATGCCTGTAGACTTTACTTTCCAGAATCTATGGGTATTGTAGTCAATATCATGCCTGTGGACTTTACTTTCCAGAATCTATGGGTATTGTAGTCAATATCATGCCTGTGGACTTTACTTTCCAGAATCTATGGGTATTGTCGTCATTATCATGCCTGTAGACTTTACTTTCCAGAATCTATGGGTATTGTGGTCAATATCATGTCTGTGGACTTTACTTTCCAGAATCTATGGGTATTGTGGTCAATATTATGTATGTGGTCTTTACTTCCTAGAACATTTTTAGAGGTTGCCTTGACCTGGAAGCCCAGGACAGTTTTTATTTTTAAATTCAGTGATGGCGATTCGAAAACGTGATCTCCGGGCCTATATGAAAATGTGCTAGCCACTGCAATTCATAATTAGCACCAGCAGATTGATCAACTTATTGAAGCACGTAAAGGAAATCATATGTAGACTTCGTTTACCATCATACAAGAGTGAGAAGGGACAAATGGTAAGCGAGAAAGTAGTAAAGTAGAGATGATAATTTGAGATGTATAACCAGCAGAGATTTAATACACAGAGAAAACTTACAGTCGATCCTAAGATGCAAGATGAGAAGCAGGAAAAAAAAAACACTAAGAAAGACTAACCACGGTAAAAGTAGTCCCTACAGCATATACTGCAGATGGGATGTGACGTGTTGAGCCTTCACATATTCTAGGCCACGGCATATAAGGTTGGATGTACAGTTCCCTTCCTCGTCGTCTGTCCTTCAAAAAAAATTCCCAGAAAGTTTCTCATTTTTGTGAGGCTGGGTTGATCCCAGAAAAAAAAATATATAATTACATACACGAAGGGTAGGAAAATATAATCCTGCCTCTATTAGGGTTTGAACCAAGACCACTATCTTGGCAGACAAGCGACTAAACACGTCGGGAAAAGTTCAAGACCACAGAAGTGAGAACATTAAATTAAAGAAAAATCGCTGAAACAATGACTCGTGAATTAAGAAGCATTTATTGCAAAGCTATGGCACAGGAAGAAATGTGGCTACACATTCTTGTAACGTAAATCAGATGCTATGACAGTGTACCTGCAGGGGTGTCTGCAACTAATTCTGACAATGATCGATTATTCCTAACGAAAAGTTTTGGGGGGAGAGAGACGCGGACCAGGGCAATTAGCACGCAGAGTATGTATCGTTCTCTTGCCTATCTTTATTACAGGCAAAGAATGCCTCTTTCGTATTCTCTATTTTATTGCACACGTTGCATTCTGTTGAAAACAAAATTCTGTTACCGCCATTTCTTTCTGGCAGTGTAAACTTGAGATAAAACGTTCTTTTACAACTTTTGCTTTTCTTCCCACTTGACACGCGTTACTTACTAAATTGAGATCATCATCATCAAATGGTATATCCGTAATGAAGATCGGCGGCATAGCATCTCCAAACCCCTCTATTCTGAGTCTTCATGGTGCATTCATATAGAGGCTTCCCGCAGTCCATCATGTGATCTTGTCCACCCACCTGGAACTTGTTTTAATCTTGTATGCTCCCGGTTCAGTTTTTCCTCCAGTTCAGCTATTTTACCTGATTCACTGCCATGCGGAACTTTAGTGACATAAGGGATCGATGCTGGACTGCCAAGCGCCACTTTAGTGACAAATTGTTGACAGTTAGTTATTTGTTTCATTTCGCGTATCTTCCTTAATGGTAATGCCCTGTAAATGACGTCTTATATCGGAAGACGGTCCGTCATTTCAAAACAGCCTACGAGAGAAAGAAAGCATCAAGAATTTGAGCAGAAATTTTTAGTTAAATTGTGGTTACTTTTCTGATTTTAGAAATGGCACGCCCTCTGGTTTTCGGCCTCGCATATTTACATTAGATAATAGTTTTAAACAATGCTAGGTTATAGTTATTCTGATTTGAAGCACTTTGTGAAAGATTCTAAATTGATAGCACGTGGTTAATGTAGTTATCCAGTTAAAATAAATTATTTAGCAGGCGGTCGTAATAGAAAACAAAATTATCCGTGAAAGTTCGTCATCATGTCGAATTATGCATGGGCCAAACTTGTGCCCCTAAGTTTGCTATACATAACACACATAAGCTAAGGAGTATTTAAATAAATAAATTTAAAAGAATAATAATTATTACTAAAGTAAAAAAATTAATGTGTTTTTATTGTTTCTCAGTACAAATCTGACTCGCATGTTCCTAGATTTTTCTATTTTGTGCAAAAATGATGTGCTTCAAAATATGAAGTTTTGAGATTGTGTTTTATTGGAGCAGTTCTAGTGATACTTATGAAGAAAAGTGGTGTATTTATCATCATTCAGTAAATTTTCCTGGACTTCTTTCTGCCTGTTTAAATATATAATAAATATATTCAATTTTCTTCTCCACTGCGCTATGATTTCCATGTTTAGTTTTGACCTCCACAGCATAAGTTTCTTTTATAACTGGTTGTTGCTGTGCTGAGATAACAGTCAGTTATTCTGTATTGTTCTCTTTTTTAACCTTACGTAAGAACTGAGGACATTTGGCGCTAGGGAAGTTGATAGTTAGCTGCACTGGTAATGTCATGAACATGGTCGGGCGCGGATTCGTGGACTCGACACCTGCCAAAGTAAGGGAAAGATTGTCCACCTACTCCTCCTTGCTCTCAGGCCTACACAAGAAACAGCTGTGGGACAAATGGTGATACTGAAATACTGGACCTGATAATGTAAGCATGTTATACTGATGCGAGGAGTAGCAGCAATGAAAGGATGTTATATTACTCACGGCAGAAAGGTACGTCATTTTTAAATCCCGCCCGGAAGATTTTCTCTACCATACTCCCGGGTTTAGAGCAGGGTCCCGGATGAAACACGTTCTCTTGTTCCTCAAGATCATAGGTTGCACCAGCTGCAGCATGAAATTATGAGATACTCCATATGCATACTACTACACTACACTAGATTACAGTATTACTACTACTACTACTACTACTACTACTACTACTACTACTACTACTACTACTACTACTACTACTACTACTACTACTACTACTGCTGCTGCTGCTGCTGTTGCTGCTGCTGCTGCTGCTGCTGCTGCTGCTGCCGCCGCCGACGCCGCTGCTGCTGCTGCTACTCTCACTCACATACACCAGAGAGTACCATTAAGTAACAGGAATCGTAGGAATAACATATTTTTTCTTACAATAATGCGAATCAGAAATTGTATGTGCTTTATTTTTTTTTAAACATAGTCCCGCCTCCGGTCTCCCTGGCCTAGGTGTTAACGTCTTTCTCCGTAATCCCGTATATTCTCGCGAGTAACGTAACCTGTGCGAGAATTGTTAACGGTTCTCGCCGCGTTGGTAACTTACGGGGTATGTGAGCCGTTTGCTCAGAAAGCAATGGCAAACTACCGCGCGTAATCTTCCTAGTACATCAACATAAACTGAACAATGCTGATGTTGACTGCAACGTCCTGTAAGGGATATGAAAAACAAAAATAAAGTCCCGCCTGCTTGGCAACACATTTGGTCCACCTGTCCACTAGCTTGTTGATGCCTTTAGGACAACGTCTTGGGTATTAACTTAAACCAATTAGCAAGGCCTCCATTACCTCGTTGCAATCTGCAAACCTCTGACCCCGCAACTATTATTTCGAGGATCCTAACAAGCAAAAGTCCGATTGCGCCAAATGTGGACTGCATGCTGGATGTTTAAAAACGTCAAATTTAATCGCACACAATGTATCCTCTGTATGCGCAGCCGTATGCGGGAGGGCGTTGTAGTGCAGCAACAATACCCCTTTTGAGAGGAGTTCCCGACATTTCAATCGTAGTGCAGCCTTTAGTGCAGTGTTTCCCAACGTGGGGCCCACGCCCCACAGGGGGGCAATTTGACTGTTAAGGGGGGCAATTCGAAAATGGAAGAAATCGGCTGTATATAACAAAACGGGGAGACTTGAGACTGAAGTTAACTAAATTGGAACCTGACATAAGATCTCTTTGCAGCAAGCATCAAGCGCAAGGATCTCACTAAATTTAAATAATAAATAATTACTAATAATTAAAATAATATAGAAAAATCTTTCATTAAAATTATTTTGTACTTGAATTTCAGTTCTCCATTATATGTTTTGAAAATTTACTTACTGTGTTTGCTCAATAATTACCTAGTGATTTCTTCCTAAAACCTATCATTCAAGTTTCTTTAGTGAACATTTCAATTTTTGAATATTAAAAATAACACATATGTTGAGGGGGGGGGGGCATGGGGCGGGGGAGGGGGGCAATATGAATTTTAGAAAGCCTTAAGTGGGGCATGGCACAAAAAAAGGTTGGGAAA
This sequence comes from Cepaea nemoralis, assembly GCA_014155875.1. NCBI lineage: Eukaryota > Metazoa > Mollusca > Gastropoda > Stylommatophora > Helicidae > Cepaea > Cepaea nemoralis. The sequence goes on along the minus strand of JACEFZ010028387.1, from coordinate 369,182 downwards.
CACTGCTTTAGTGTGTTCGCTAGCATGTCACTGTATCAAGCACAGTTTCACCCCTTTACTAGAAATGAACCAATACAGGATTATAGGATAGGGCCCACGATATCCCAAGACATGGTCATTATGACACTCTCCAGCGGATGCCAATTTGAAATTTTTCTACTCATTCAAACACTGTCTCCTGATTCAAACTCTCTTCATATTAAAACATAATTGGTCATTAGATTTCTCAAGATTTCACACCCTCAGGAAAAAAAAAAAACAACAACAACAAAACAATAACGCCTCGTTGTTCTTCAACGGTGTAAGCCAGTCGTGGAGCAGTCGTTTTATAGTCGCTAATGCGCATGCGTACAATTCTGGATCCCAATGATTCCTACATTGTGTATTGCTTAAAAGCAAGGTTGTCTCCTGAAACAAGATTTACCGTTATATATTAGGGCTGCGGAAGTTAACGATTAATTAATCGATTATTTATTTTTAAACGATTAATCGAAAACTGCTCTCCCATCACCTATACAAATGAACCAGAAGTCTAAAAGTAACAAAATGGCACCTGGGAAATATAAACAAATGTCCGGACGATTACACGAACATTTTGGATTTAAAGTATTGACTAATGGAAATATTTAAAATGCTGAAAAGGTTTATTGCGTTCATTGTGATAAATCGTTTGCCTGCCATGGTTCTAACACCTCGCTTACTTACCACCTTCAAAACAAACATCCACTACAGTATCAGAAACTTCAGCTGAGACGGTCTATTGCAGCATCGTCACCTACTTCGATGTCACTTTTATCGTTCGTCTGATCGTCCAGTGAGTGCTACATTACAACATGATATTCAAGTATCACTTACAAACTGGATTGCTAGTATTGGCAGACCAGTATCAATAGTAGATGACGACGGCCTTCAATAAGTATTACGCACAGCATTGCAAAATGCTGAATATAAGCAACCTTCCAGCCGTTCTAATGACAAACTGTTGACTGCTAAGTATAACAGCAATATTCAAAATGTTAAAGAATCTGTGAAAAACGCAAAGGAAATTGCGTTAACATCTGATGTTTGGACATCTCTAAGTGACGAAAGCTATTGTGGAATTATTGACCATTGGATTGCCGATGATTGGAAGTTGAAAAATGTTCTGGAACGCGTGAATTTTGTTGAACGTCATTATTCTGACAGTATTGCCTAGTTATATAAACAGTCTGCAATAGACTGGGATATAACGAAGAGAATTCAGGCTCTAGTTACTGACAATGCAAGAAATATGGTTTCAACTGTTGATAAAACCGATTTTGCACATATTCCTTGTTTGACTCATAGATTACAACTGAGCATATTACATGAATTTAAAGCCACTGATATCGAAACATTGTTTAGGAAATGTCGAAGAATTGTCGGACATTTTAAACATAGTGCTGCAAACACAAACGAGTTGCAAAATTGTACTGAGTCACCATTGTGTAAGCTGCAGTAAGATGTACCAACAAGATGAAACAGTATGGTTATTATGCTACAGTCATCTACATGCCAGAAAAGCATTAGCTATCTATCTACATGTCAGATGAAAAGATGCAGTACAAAGGTCCAAAACTGTCAGATTCGGATTGGGAGACGTTTTCGAAATATGTCAAAGTTTTGGACTTATTCTGTCAGACCACGGTCCTGCTTGGCGGTCAAGATTTTGTTTCATGTAGCTGTGTATTGCCACTGCTATCGTTGAACAAGCATATGACTGTACACGATGATGATCCGGGCTACATAGCTAAATTTAAGGCAGCATGTAGGCCTATTAATGACTTCAGTGAACGTGTAGCTAATATGACAAGTATTGAAATACAGATTGAAACAGCACTTGATCCACGCAACAAATACCTGAAGTGTTTGTCAAAAGAAGCAAAAGAACGAACTTGGTCACGTATTGAACAGCAAAAGCAGCTGATGTTTGTGATGAGCAGATGGAGACTTCTGCAACGAATGATACTGACACTGACAATGAAACTATATGTGAACCAAATGAAAAGCGTATTAAGCTAATGGAGACTGACTCAGACACGGAAGATCATGTTGACAGCTCTTCTGATCAACTGCTACGTTCTAAAATGGAGAAGAAAGTTGCTGAACCGGCTGACCCTCTAAAATGGTGGAAACATAATGAACATCAATATCCAAAATTGGCATTCCTTGCAAAGACTATTCTGTGCATACCGGCTACCTCAGTTCCATGTGAACGATTGTTCGGCTCTGCTGGTTACATTAATAATAAGACGCGCTCGTCACTTGAACCAAATACTGTCAACATACTCTGTCTGCATAGTTGGTTATTAGATTAGATATGAACAAGACAATCCAGTGTTATTTCGATTTTTGACAAAAACGGCTATATTGCGAGTTATGTGACTATACATGTTTTGCTTTAATCGAAATTAACTATTAATTAATTGTTAATTTTTCAAACGTTAACTATTAACTTTAAATTAATCGTTCGCAGCCCTAATATGTTTATATAAAAGTCGTTTAAAAGTCGACAGGGTCGACTTAATTGCACCGGGTTTCTATCCCATATGGATCAATCTCTTTCAGCAGCGCGGAAAGCGTCGCACAAAGCACGAACTCCGTAGCTCCAGCGACGATCCCCAGGAGTCTCCGAAAACATTCACTCGTGAACCGAAAAACGCGGCCCGGAATCGAACCCACAACCTTTGGAGCCCGAGTCAAATGGCTTGACCACTTTGCCACGGAGACTCCCAAGTGTGTGCACGATTATGCGTGAGTGCATGTATTTAGGTAGGGGGGATGTCTCAGTCACTTTATTTATCATATGTATAGGAATGTAATGCAGGAAATGCTATCCATGTATCTAACACGATCGTTTTTAATCCTGTCAACTTCGGTGAAGCAGAAAACTCTTCTACGTACTCCCATGTGTCTGTGATGAGCTGCATCTCTGGCAACTTACAGCTTCATGAGAAGTGAAAGTGTCCGGCGTGATACTGACCACACTACCCATGAAATGCCGCCGACTGATTTATACAAATATGGCGTTAACATCATGTAACCAACACGCCACAAGACGTGTTAAAAGATCTTTTTTTTCACATGCTCATCCCTGTTGCAACAATTATAACAATACAACAAGAGTAATGGCAACTCAGTATTGCGAACAAAATGTAGTTGGCTTTGATGGTACTTACGATTAGTTTCAATATACTCAACCATTATCTCAGCGACAGCTGCTGCAAGCCAACAGTTAGTTTCGTTGAATAAAGAATCGGTGAGTGTTCTGTATATTGGTTTGTGGGCAAGGCGAAATTTCAGATGAATGTTCCACTGAAATTCAAATAATGAATCATTACTACAATGCACTACTGATGAGCTCAAATGAGGGCGAAACTCGAGTATAGTGCTTCCATATTGACGTGGATAGGCCTTAGGTTCATACCAGAATGCGATCGGCGTTGCCAGTAGTGGGTTGTGCTCAATATTTAAATTTCAAATCCCGAAACAACCACATAATCAATTGATTATTGCTCACTGGATTTAGGAGGCCTGTTGTTCCTTGCCAGTGAGAAGTCCTGATCGTTCGGGTCCCATCGATTGATGGACGTCGGTCGCGGCGATTGGGCAATCTTGAGCATAGCCTACGATGGGTAGCGTTGTGATGTTCTGTTGTGATAATTTGGTGTGTCCAGTGTGTGCCGCGTGGTTACACACCCGCTTCACACACGTGATCCGGGACTGTTTCCGGATCCGGTCAGGGATATGCACTACTGATGAGCTCAAATGAGGGCGAAACTCGAGTATAGTGCTTCCATATTGACGTGGATAGGCCTTAGGTTCATACCAGAATGCGATCGGCGTTGCCAGTAGTGGGTTGTGCTCAGTATTTAAATTTCAAATCCCGAAACAACCACATAATCATTACTACAATGACTAATATAGAAAATTACCTACTATAATTATATTCAGTTCTAAGACAGTAGTCTCTATCTTATTTTCCTCATATTTTCAACATATAAATTACAATTCTCACGACATCCTATTGACTGAAAGGTAAAGACGGCGTTGAAACATCACAGCTTGGCCTATATTCATTTTGTGAAGACCTTAAACATGACAAAAGAGGGTCAAGATGTACAATACTGCCGTTGGGGTGTGAAGAGTTCGATTTTTATAAAGTCAAGGCGACGACATTTAAGGTGTAGATTTTCATATAATCTAGGTGACGACATTTAAGGTGTAGATTTTCTTATAGACAAGGTGACGACATTTAATGTGTAGATTTTCTTATAGACAAGGTGACGACATTTAAGGTGTAGATTTTCTTATAGTCAAGGTGACGACATTTAAGGTGTAGATTTTCATATATTCTGGGTGACGACATTTAAGGTGTAGATTTTCTTATAGTCAAGGTGACGACATTTAAGGTGTATATTTTCATATAATCTAGGTGACGACATTTATGGTGTAGATTTTCTTATAGTCAAGGTTACGACATTTGAGGTGTAGATTTTCTTATAGTCAAGGTGACTACATTTAAGGTGTAGATTTTCATATAACCTAGGTGACGACATTTAAAGTGTAGAAGCCAGTTTCCTTTCCAGAAAATCATGAAATATACCAATTTTTATGAGTCTGGGTTGACCAAACTGTACACTTAAAAAGTGAAAGATCTGACTTTGATTGAAGGCGACTGTCACCAAGCTACTGTATTTCGCCCTTATAATTGATTACTAATGATGTGCCAAATCAACAACCATGCATTCACTGGTTAATCCAAGGACCAGTTTATTATTCAAACTTCTTTCTGTCTCAGACAGTTGTTATATTAACTCTTTGCAACCGAATTTTTAATTTAGCGCACTCTGCCTCATATTTCGCAATTATAACGTCTTCAGTCAGACCTGAACATGAATTTATTTTAACTGATTCTGTGCCAAAACAAAAAGTAAGTTTGGACCAAACACGGTACTCAATCAAATGAACAAATATTATCATGTAAATTTCCCTCCACTGAGCATTGAAATTGCGGACGATACCGAGAAACAAAACAATTAACACGAAGACTCTAGTCTGGTTATATATCGTCCTTCAGTCCATATGGGAGATCACATTTGGCGATGTATTATCCTTCGGCATCGAATCATTTAAAGTATAATTGACTGAGACAGAAAAGATAAAATAAATACTGTCTAGGACTGAAAGAATTAAATAATCCCTTTATGAGCACGCACGACTTTAACAACGCATGCCCACCGGCCTCATGGATATGTGTTTAAATCAACTTCGAAGCGGGATTCTTTTTCAGTAATCTGGGCTTCCAGGCAGATCCAGCCTAAAATTGATACCAGGAAATGTTGTAAGGCGTAAAGATCATCGGCTTGATACTATATCGACTACCGAGTGCCGTGCGACACTCTTCTTCTTATGCATAAACGTTTGATAGGCATGGTGCGTAGCATCCAACACGGTTCGAAGATGTCCGCTTTCTAGTCCCATGCCACTTGGGCCAACATCCGAATCAGTCTAAAATTATGGGGTCAGCAACATATCTCCATTACGTATAATTTTTTAAATTGAATAAATAAAGTTTTCAAAAACCATTCAAACAGCTTTGCGCAGTAAAGTTTATACAATATAAAAAGAGTAACGAATCGTGCACGAAACATGGTCAAATCCTCAAATTATGCGGGAGTTTATACAGATTGTGCGCATGTGCTCTCACTTTTTCCATGTGCGTATTTTATAGAATGCTCCAAGGAAAATGTAGTAAAGACTTTCTACACACTTGGAGTCGTGTTGGATAAATGGTGCTAACCCCATATTCTAGAGACCAGTCAATACTCGATGAATAATGTGGTCAATATCACGCCGACCGTCTTTGCTTCTCCGGACATTTCCTGGTGCCCCATTTTAGACTGGGTCAACCTAGTAGTCCAGGTCCATTTTTTTTAAAATCCACCTCGATGGAGATTCGATCGCATAACCACTGAGACGGTAAGCAAGCGAAATGGCCATCGCGCGACCGCGGATAATGTCAGTAAAACCATCCATCATGTGCCATGCCGGAAATCATGGGCGGTCATGATCACCAGAGTCGTGGATCAGCTCAGTGTTCCTGTCTCGACCATGCCATGTGGCCAAGCCATCCAGGTATTTACTTCTCAGTCTTCCCCTTGGTCTGTTCCCTTAGATCTTGCCAGTTCTCACCAAGTTCTCCAATTCATTTTTACTCATAATATGTCACAAAAAATTTGATTGTCTACGTCTAATTTCTCTAATCAGTTTACGATTTTCATTTGTTTCCTGTAGTACTTGGTCATTGGTTTTTCTGTCTTTCCATGGTATTCTTTGCATTCTCCTCGGAAACCACATTTCTACAGCCATCATATGTTTTTCAGATTGACTGCTCATTGTCCAAGTTTCACATCCATACAAAAGTACAGGCTCTATGTAGCACCTCAACACTCTTTTTCTCGTTTCAATTGACATCTTTTTTATTGGTCAGTATGTTTTTCATCTTGTTAATTAAAGGCTACTTAATCTCTTCAAGGCATCTCGCATCAAATGTTATGACTTCCGAGATAACTGTACCCATTAACTTGTTGCAGAATATTCCAATTTACTTGTATATTACATTGTGGCATTTCTTTTTTCTTAGAGACGACCATAATCTGTGTCTTTGTACAGTTTCATTCCAACTATAATAAAGGAACCTTTTCAATGATTGAAGAAGCGCGGGACATATACTCATCATCATCATCATGTGTTGTGCCGGTAAACGTGGGCGGTCATGTCCCGCCATTTCAGTTGATCACCAGAGTTGTGGATCAGCTCCGAATTCTTTGTCGACTACAAGCCATCCAGATATGTCTTTCTCTTGTTCTTTTTCCAGCAATCTTGCCAGTTGTCACTATGTTCTCCAATGTATTTCTTCTCATAATGTGAGCAAAACATTGTGACTGTCTACGTCTAATTTCTCTAATCAGGTTACGGTTTTCATTTGGGTACATACTGCTAGGCCTATGTTTTTATGGACCCATCGGCCAAATCAAGCCGACCGTCTTTACTTCCCAAGTCAGTTTAGGTTGCAATGTGGTTAATGTATCAACACGCATGCGTGACCTTACCTCTTGTAACACAAGCGATTTATTGTTGATAGTGATCGCACACTCAGAAAGTTCGGGAACAAACTGCAGAAAGAACTTAAGTCCGCGAATAAGGAATGTTCTTGTCTTATAAAACAGATCTGAGAACTCTTTGATGTATGCATCCACGCCGCTTTGGCATGGTTTGGCATTGTAAATGTGCACTCCTCGTTCTATGTAGATTATTTCCGGAAGCTTTTTTTCTGCCAGGTAAAAGAAAATCAATTGCAAAGTCAATCTGTCCAAGCTTTCGTCTATCTAAATTTAGGTCATCCTATCAATGTGTCTGTCTTTCAGTCTGTCTGTATGTCTATCCATCCATTCTTCTGTCCGCCCGTATGCCTGTCTATACTACTTACCTACCAACCTACGTACCTGTGTTCTCTGCGTCTGCCCGTCTGTCTGCCGTGTCTGTTTACCTATCTACCTACCTACAAGTCTGTCATTGTCATTTCATCTGTTTGTCAGTCTATCTGCCGATCACTTTTTATGGCCAACTGATCATACTGTACCAACCCTTACATCAATACGAAAACACACCTTAGGCAACAAAATTGAACTATTTGGTACAATAAGCTTAAAATTGCACGTTTCAAACATAATGCTAAGGAAAAGCAGCGAAGCATAGAAAACAACACTGAGCCTGTACACAAGGAAAATCATTCTGGATTCCGAAGAGGATAAGGGAATCATACCGTCGGTTGTTAAAGTAAGATAATTAGCTGAAAGAATTGTATCATAGGGAAAAACGACATTGGTATGTTTCAACGATTATGAAAAAGCTTCCAGTCGAATAACAACCAAAATATGAACAAGACGCTCTGCGAATTGAAAAGGACACACAAATATAGGCGAATGTTTCGATCGAAATCTTTTTTTTTTAAACACAAAAAAACGAAACAATAAAACAAAAAACAGACATCAAAACGGAATTTACTTTTTTTTTTTTTTGAAAAGGGGGGAGGAGGAGGAGAAGAAGAAGAAGAAGAAGGAGGAGGAGGAGGAGGAGGAGGAGGAGGAGTATAATATGAAGAAGAAGAAGGAGGAGGAGGAAGTGGAGGAGGAAGAGGAAGAGGAGGAGAAGGAGCAAATGGAGGAGGAGAATGACAAGGAGAAGAAGGAGGAGAAAGGCGACGAAGAGGAGGAGGGGGATGACAGTAGGAGGGGAGGAGGAGGAGGAGAAGAAGAAGAAGAAGAAGAAGAAATATGCTGTACGAGTATATGCTTACAAAACATAAGTTCAGTCTGTAAAACAAATTTTCGTTTGACATTCAAGTAATATATACATTTAGTAACAATTAAATTGTGTAGTATTTGAACTGTTAATTATTATTGTAACAGAGCTTCTCACCTACACATTCGCTGACTCGGAATTCTCTGTCTGCGATTTCCACAACGTTCCGCGAGGTAAACCAAGCCGATTTGCACTCCCAGAACTCTCTGCTCCCTAAGGGTATAGTATGATGTTCATCACACATCTGAGGACACAACACGGCTTCGTCACCTGACGTCGGTGCTTTATATTTAAGTCATAGCGTTGATGTATTATTTGTGAATTCGAATGTCAATGCTGTATGCGATCTAATTCGTAGAAAGTTAATTCACTAGCATTACTGCCTAACAAATCTATGTAGTTATGTATTTGTTCAATAATTTCAAGTCCAGGCGAACAGAGAGAAATCATTAACGATGCTGATACATTGCAATGCACCATCAGGATATAATGGAGAGTAGAATAATGAACAATTAAACACAGCGTTTGTCTGCCAAGACAGTGGTGCGGATTCAATCCTCGGCAGACGTAGGATTTATTTTCTCCCGATTAATACGTGTCTGGGTCCACCCAGCCTTACAAAAATGGATGCCAGACAAGTTTAATAATTTTCTGAGAATTTTCTGGGAAGGAAAGACGACGAGAACTGGAACTGGCCAGCCCACCTCATATGCTGCGGCCTAGACTATGTAAAAGCCTAACACTACATACCTCATCAGCAGTATCTTGAAAGTCGTTTGAAAGTCGACAGGGTCGACTTCATTGCACCGGGTTTTTATCCCATATGGCTCAGTCTATTTCCGCAGCGCGGAAAGTGTCGCACAAAGGATGAACTCCATAGCTCCAGCGACGACCCTCAGGAGTCTCCGGGAAACGCACTCTTGAACCGATGCGGCCCGGAATCGAACCCACAACCTTCAGAGCGCGAGGCAGACGGCTTGACCACGGAGCCTCCCATGGGACTCTAACTTTTTAAACATGAGTACAATCTATTTAATCATCTGTGAAATTCGGTTCCCAGATTTGAATTGAGAACGACCTGGAAAAACGCAGCCAATAATTAACGCTACAACGATGGTAAGTCTTATTTCATGTTAACAACGAGCATCCTCTGCATCGATATGGAGCAAATATTAACAGGCCTGCTCTTGTTCAATGGTCTTTCCCTTGTGCTGAAATTCGTTCTTTGCCTTTCTTAAACAATTTGTCACTACTTTTGTTTGACTAGCATATATCTTCACGACAAATACTGTGAGCTGCGTCATACATTTTGGCGAAAAGCTCCACGAATTGACCATCTTTAAACTCCCCTGTGGAAAATAGTTTCATTCAGATTAATATTCGAAAAGTGGCTGATTTCACTAATAACATATTAAGAAGATTGCTTTGAGGAATGTTTTTTTCTTTTTAAAGAAAATCGGGGAATAAGGATGCACACCTTAAACATTTTGGAGCGTTTTTCCTTGGTAAGGCAAGGGCTCTTTATCTAGCGATGCTGTGGGGGGGGGGGGGGGGGGGGAAACAATAACAATAGCCTGCACGCTGTGTTACGTATGATTGGATAAGCTACTATGCCTTTATGCACCCATCGTCTTCTAGTAATAAATAAGCATTACACAGGTTTCGTAATAGTAAAAATATTTGCACCGTTAAATAGAGAGCCCTTTTCACGACTTAACGCTTATTGGGTACATGATTCTAGCCCCATATTATTAGACCAACCGGCACAAGATGGATAATGTTGCAATGCCATATTATTAGACCAACCGGCATTCGATGGATAATGTTGGCAATGCCATATTATTAGACCAACCGGCACTCGATGGATAATGTTGGCAATGCCATATTATTAGACCAACCGGCACTCGATGGATCATGTTGTCGATGCCACACAGGCCGCGTTTACTTTCCATAAAATGTGTCCTGGCACCATCATTGTGTTAGGTTTGGTCGACCTGGAAGTATAGGTGAATAAAACATATTTTAAAAAACAGGATTCCCCCTTGAAAGGGGTTCGAACCCTTGACCACCATGCAAACGAGATTGCTATTGCTCTTCCTGGGTTTTACCATCAATTAAAGATTATAATTGTTTAATAATTAAAGAACACGAATAATAAACATGCTTACTATAGTGTACTGTATATGAAGTAGCGGGACAATGTGTCCATGGCGTATGTCATACGGTGATTCATCGCATTCGGGTAAATGGTAAGGTGGGATCTCTAAGTCTAGTTTATCTGAAAGAAACATGCCAGTTTGGTGTAATATTTCCATGTTAACAATATTATGCATTGAATTTTCATTATAGTCAATTTCTTCTTCGTTCACCTACAAAAGTCAGTCAGTGTGAATACGTGCAAAGAAAGCAGCAGTCAACTTGAGCTTGTTAACATCTCCATAGTGTTTGTCCTCATATGAAGCGGATGTCGACTAAAATAACTATGTTCTGCACATACTGGACACTCCTGCAGCAAATATCTAGCTGTCATTACCAGTTACATATTTATATTCATCAGCATCTCCCATGTTTATTTTATTGAACAAATAATATTTCAGCCTGTTGCATCCTGTGCGGAGTCTGAAGATTTCTACTTGTTGACTTCAGTCGAGTTGATTTGATTGATTGATTGATTTAGGAATCGACATCACCGCATTCGGGGCATTCCCATAAGTGCTCCGTCCCCATCCTCAGTAGCCAGCGAAGAGTTCCAACACTAATAGTACCAGTAGCAATCTGATTATAAGTCCGTCTCGCCTTTCCTCTGAGCGTTGAGCGTCGGCCAGATCCCCTCGTCACTCCTCGCTGTCTCATTCTTGCCAGATCATGGTAATCCATTTGCTCCTCCGAGGTGTGCACGTGCTCCCACAAGGCTGCAACCACATCTGCCTTGTCATGTATCAATACTCCACCAAGTTCTGCAGAGCCAGCCAATCTGTCCGCCTGTTCATTTCCCAGCACACCGGCATGCCCCGGAGAAAAGATCCAGGTGATGCTTGTCACCCGTGACCTCCGAAGCCTAGCAAGCCACTCCGCACGAAGCCTGCCCGTCCTCACCCTCGTCAGCATGCTTTCTGAGTCAGTTACAATCACGATGTGTGTGTGTGTGTGTGTGTGTGTGTGTGTGTGTGTGTGTGTGTGTGTGTGTGTGTGTGTCGTATTCTCCATCCAGCGGAGAGCCGCAGTGACTGCCTCTACCTCCATTCTTAAGCTGGATGTTGTGGTATCATATGCCAGGCTCTCCTGCCCCGAACATCGACCATTAGCTTTGGCTATGAACCCCCAGCCACTTCTCTCACCTCTTGACACCGAACCATCTGTGTAGATAATCATATCACCCGAGTGAGCATTGTCCTGAATTAGTTGCTGGATTTCCACTTCCGTGGCCCCTGCTGGCCACTCCCTGCACTCCCGGCTTAATGTGATTATAACTCTGCACAAGTCTGACTGCTCCGCTGGCACTCTGACCCACTCCTCTCCACGCCTAATGTTCTCCAGGGGGCACACCTGTCTTATCGTATCCTCTGCCTGAGCCATCCATGATTTCCCTCTTATCAATCGCTGACCTTTAACTGCGTCCAGCGCCTCATGAAGTGGGTGGTCTGTGTCTGCAGCTACTCTGAGGTATGCCTTCGCCTGCATCACTTTGAGCCTACCAGCAACAGACGGCAGATCAAGGATGTAACGCATACACACTACTGGGGTGTCTCTAGTGCATCCCAGAATGACCCGCATAGCATCGTTCTGTATGCGCTGTAACTTCGCCAGCTGACTCCTCTAAGACAGTGAGCAGACCTAATCCATAATCAATTACTGAGAGGATCAAGTGCTGGTATAGTGTGAAAAGCATTCTCTGCTCTGTGTCCATTGCAGCCATAGTTTTAAGTGCACTGAGTCCCTTTTGAGATCTTGTAGTCGAGTTGGTAATATGTATTATCTTTCTGGCGACCTGGATGCTCTGATTCTCATTTGATTTTATAAGCTTATCTTATGAATCTCTTTACTTCGTCGCAAGTTATGTCTATATCAGACGGGGGTAGTCTTCCACCTTGCCAATCTTTCTGCTTCTTCATTTTCAGGCATGTTGCACTGTGAAGGAGTCCATTGTATCCCTTTTGAATTTTTGACATAGATGATGTAGTGCATCTCTTAAGGTTGTTAGTTCTGCACCATTTTTGCTCCATTACCGGCTCCGTGGCGGAGACGTTACGGACGCAGTTCGTAATCCCGCATACCCGCGTTCGAAACACAGCTGTGGGCGATTTGGCAGCAGATCGTCTTACGTTGGTTTTTTATGACATGGTATGGGTGCCGGTCGTTCGGAAAGCAATGGCAAATTACATAACGTAAACTTTTCCAGGAATCACGAACAGCCAAACATTGCTGGAGTTGACTGCTACGTCCTGTAAAAGATATGCAACTAACTTGTGAGTGCATCTCTTTAGGTTGCTTGTTCTGCTCCATTAATGTTCTTCCGTATTAAAACAACCCCATGACAATGATAAATCTGCCCAAATGAAGAAATCCGTTTGTATTACATGGCACAAGAGTATAGTTAACTCTCAGATAACACTCTCAAAGTGATTAATATAAAGAAAATGCCTACGTGTGACTGCTATTGACCATTCTAGCACAAAATTTTAAAAATTCTCTTTTATTTCTTCTTCTTTGTTCCTCTTGCGAAGGGGCTGCTTCACACCAAGTATGCACCTCAAAGGTCAGTGTGTAAGACTTCAGCATGCATTAATGTAAGGCGTGCTTCCTCTAGACAGCTTCTACCGAATGTACAGGGCACAATCTACCCTTGGGTAGGCTTTCTTTCCTAAGAATTTTGCCACGGCAGCGGTCTTATGACTTACTCTTTGCGATTCTTACTGCCGTGGGATTTTTAAACATGCACACCTTGTACACGGAATGTCGCGTTTTTTTTTTGTTGCCCGTACCCAAGATGACTAGGTATCAGATTTAATGATCTACTACCAAAGAGATAAGTAAAATCATTAAATACCAGTGGTTCTGCTACAATTCCCAGCGCTATCCTGAGATATAAACATGGGATCTTTGTCACGAAACAACTTCGCACATCAACGTTTACTGCAACATTACCTCTGGGTACATCTACATATTCATCATGCATCATCATCATCAAGTGCCCTGCCGACTGGCGTAGGCATTCATGACGCTCCACAGATTTCGGTCTTTGGTTTTTCTGGATCAACTCTGTTGTTGATATTCCTCCATGCCACCGTCGCAATCCATCCAGCATCATTTCTCGTGGTCTGCCTCTGCCTCTCTTCCCCTCGATCTTTCCATTTGTCACGTTGTTCTCCAACGCCTCTCTTCTCATCACTTCATCATATAACGTACATAATTTATTTTTCTGGATGGCAAACGTCTTTGCAAGGTCGTATTCGGCGCTGCCATGTCTTCCTACCAACTGTTGTGTTCATACACTGTTACTCTTGTTTATTAATATGTTTTGGGCTGCACTATGAGAGGAAAAACAATATTACACATCGTAGCAACTGGGAAGATGTATGGGAAAAGAGTTAGGCGTACACAAAGAGCAAAATTCTTGACAACCTGTCGTTATATCAAAGGAAAATGTCATCATCATCATCATTATATCATCATCATCAAGTGCAATGCCGACTGGTGTAGGCATTCATAACTCTCCACAGATTTCGGTCTTTGGTTTTCTGGATCAACTCTACCGTTGATATTCCTCCATGCCACCGTCTGTCACTACACAAATTTCTATAATTAGATGTGCAATGTCAGATATATAATAATGATGATATACGATGTAAGATGATGCAATCATTACATTCATAAATATCAAACATATGCCATGGTAATGATGATATACACTGTAGAAGATGATGCAATCATTAGATTTAAAATGTCAAATAAAATTTACTATTCTCATTCTCAGGTTCCATTTCGTCACTATAAGGAGTGGGTGTTTTGCTGCATGAGTCTTTTATCGCAGTGGACACTGCAATTGTGACGACGGCAACAGAGACAAGGCAACAGATGTTGAACACTCTGTGTAAGCCATTAAACAACATGTTTTGTACGCCTAGCTCTGAAGTCATGTGGGTATACTTTCCTGCTATCTTCCAAAGCTTAGGTTTGAGGATTATCCCGCACGAACAAGAAAACTCAGAAAGACCGATTTCGGTATCGAAGGACCTGCATTGACAAAGCGGCCGTTTTGTTATATTCTATTGCAACCTGCAGCCGTTACTTCTGTGGTACAATTCTGGTCACCGCGAGTACGAGTGCAGCTTAGTACAGATAACAGAACATTTCATGTTTTCGCGGTTTCTTTCCCATGCGCACAAAAGTGTGCATACGGGTAGAATCTAATGTATATGCCACAGTGGACTGTTTTGTCAGAAAGGAACAATGGGACTGGCTTAAGGAATTAGAGGACTTACCAGGTGATAGGCTACTCATATGTGGAGACTTCAATGCGAGAAACAGAGATTGGGACAGTAGTGGAGAAAATCGACAAGGAATTGCACTTGCGGATGCCATGGTGGACTCCGAGGTGGTCTGCATAAATGATGGTAGGCCGACTAGAATGGCAATGAGGCCTGGCGATGCAGATACTGCTATTGATTTGGCACTTGTCTCCCAGTCATCAGTCCTTGATGTAAAGTGGACTGTTTTGAATGACCATGGGAGTGATCACATGCCATGCTCAGTCCTGATCTCTAAGTCCAGGAAAGTTAAGGCCGGGAGAGCGCGCAAGACCTTTCGGTATGAGCGGAGCGACAGCCTTCTTGGACGCCTCAGACATGGGGCATGCAACAGGACTGTTAAAACTCCTTTTTTGCAGCCCCCATGGTGGACCCCAGAAGTAGACAATGCGTGGAAAGCAAAGAGAGCTGCAGTGAAGCAGCTAAGGAAATTGCGACAGACACCCCTAAGCTCACGAGAGGAAGTGGACATGGCGGAAAATGACAAGAAAGACAAGGTGGAGGCTTTCAAGCGATGTGCTGCAGAGGCCAAGAAAGTAAAATGGGAGTGTTTTATGAAGGAGATTGGAGGTGATAAAACACTGCATAAATTCTGGAAACTGTACAGACAAATGCAAAGAAAAGATCGGCCTATGACAGTGGGAACAATTTATAAAGAGGATGGGGTACGCTTGACAACAGACAAGGAGAAAGGGGAGGCGTTTCTCCAGAGATTTTTAGAGCAGACCAATCATAGTGATGCGGATACCAGGGATGCAGTTAGAGTGGAATTATCTGGCACAATAGAGAATATGCCTTACGAAGACATCGTACTGTTTGAAGATGTTAAACATATTTTGCAGAAGGCAAAAGACACGGCACCAGGGCCTGACAGTGTTAGGTATGGCCACATGAAGGCTTTGAGCGATGTGGACCTGAAGGAGATGGCTGGCTGCTTTAATCAGAGCATTAGGACAGCGTCAGTACCGCAGGATTGGCTGCATAGCTATCTCATCCCTCTCCCAAACCATACAAGGATCATTCAAAGCTTGCAGGCTTTAGGATCATCACACTTCAAAATACATTTGGGAAGGTTTTAGAGAAGATAGTCGCTGTTAAGCTGCAGGATTTTTTGGAAAGGGGGAAGCTTCTTCCAAGAGGCCTGGGGAGCTACAGGCCAGGAAAAGATACCTGGTCAAATGCAGCCACCTTTGCCTTTGACGTTTATGAGGGGTTCCAGAGTAGACAGGAAACGATGGCGGCAGCGCTTGATCTCGAAGATGCGTACAATAGAGTTCGCTATGATATTTTGATGACCGCACTTATGGAGAAGGGGGTCAATCCCTGGTTGGTGAACTGGATAGCAGCCGTCCTGCATTCTCGTCAAGTTGCTCTCCGTCTAGGCGCATGGACCTCAGAGCCACATATTTTAACCCCGGGACTGCCACAGGGATCTGCTATCTCACCGGTGCTCTTTAATGTGTATACGAGCAAGATTGCATACCTAGAAGCACCAGGGGTTGGAAGGATTCTAACATTTGCAGATGATATTCTTGCATACAGGCAGGGGAGAAATAGGGATCAAACAGCCCAGGAGCTACAGGTGACAGTGGACACAGTGATTGACTGGTGCACTGAAATGAGTGCTGTCATCAACCCGGAAAAGGCGGCGGTGTTGTGGTGCTCTCTGGACAATAGGATTGTGAGAGATGATACCCCAAGCCTCACGATAGATGGTAAAAGTGTCAACAGAGAGAACAAACTGAAGTATCTGGGAATCACATGTGACAGGAGTCTGTCCTTCAAGGACCATGTGGAGACGGTTGTGACAAGATCGCAAAAGGGACTCAATGCACTTAAAACTATGGCTGCAATGGACATAGAGCAGAGAATGCTCTTCACACTATACCAGCACTTGATCCTCTCAGTGATTGATTATGGACTAGGAATGCTTACTGTCTCAAAGAGTCAGCTGGTGAAATTAGAGCGCATACAGAATGAAGCGATGCGGGTCATTCTGGGATGCACTAGAGACACTCCAGTAGTGTGTATGCGTTACATCCTTGGTCTTCCTACTGTTGCTAGTAGGCACAAGGTGATGCAAGCGAAGGCATACCTCAGAGTAGCTGCAGACACAGATCACCCGTTGCATGAGGCGCTGGACGTAGTTAAGGGTCAGAGACTGATAAGAGGGAAATCATGGATGGCTCAGGCGGAGGATACGATCAGACAGGTGTGCCCCTTGGAGAACATCAGGCGAGGAGAGGAGTGGGTCAGAGTGCCAGCCGTGCAGTCAGACTTGTGCAGAGTTGTAATAACATTGAACCGGGAGTGCAGGGAGTGGCCAGCAGGGGCCACGGAAGTGGAAATTCAGCAACTAATTCATGAAAATTCTCGCCCGGGTGATGTGATTATCTACACGGATGGGTCAGTGTTGAGAGGCAGGAGAAGTGCCTGGGGGTTCTTGGCAAAAACTAATGGTCGGCGTTTGGTGCAGGAGAGCCTGGCGTATGATAACACTACATCTAGCTTAAGAATGGAGGTGGAGGCGGTCAGTGCAGCTTTCCGCTGGATAGAAAACACGATACATACACACATTGTGATTGTAACTGACTCAGAAAGCATGCTGAGAAGGGTGAGAACAGGTAGGCTTCGTGCAGAGTGGCTTGCTTCGCTTCGGAGGTCACGGGTAGTAAGCATCACCTGGATCTTTTCTCCTGGGCATGCCGGTGTGCTGGGGAATGAACAGGCGGACAGATTGGCTGGCTCGGCAAAATTTGGTGGAGTATTGATGCAGGACAAGGCAGACGTGGTTGCGGCCTTGTGGGAGCACGTGTACACCTCGGAGGAGCAGATGGAGCACCATGGTCTGGTAAGAATGAGACAACGTGGTGTGACGAGGGGTTCTGGCCGACGCTCGGCGCTCGGAGGAAAGGCGAGACGGACATATAATCAGATTGCTACTGGAACTATTAGTGTTGGAACTCTTCGCTGGCTGCTGAGGATGGAGACGGAGCGCTTATGGGAATGTCCCGAATGCTGTGATGTCGGTTCCTAGATCAATCAATCAATCAATCAATCTAATGAGAAAGTCCTACAAGAAGCAAATGAAACCGTAAACTGATCAGATAAATTAGACGTAGACAGGCAACATTTATCGGGCACGTTATGAGAAGAAATAAACAAGAGAACTTGGTGACAACTGGCAATATTGAGGGGAAAAGAACAAGGGGAAGTAGAGAAGTAAATGTATAGATGGCTTGGACTTGGACGCATGGCATGGTCGAGACAAGGCCACACAGCTTATCCACGTCTCTGGTGATCGTGTGAAATATGACCGCCCACGCTTATCGGCAATCCCTGGCCACGTCTCCAGTCACTTGCACCCCCATGCCCAGGGTGTTTCCAACATCCTGTGTTCATCTTTGTGCCATAACTTTCAGAAATCACACCTTTTTTTTTAAATTGTTCTTTCTAAACCGTTGTTTTTTTTATTCAAACACTTGTAAATTTCGACCAGATATGACTAAAGTTCGCTGCTTAGTCAAAGTCCAAATCCAATGTCGTTGTCAGATTCTGACCTCTTTCTTCTTTTCTTTTGTGCCTGCACGGGCAGCAGGGGCCGACGTTTGGTCTGTGGGAGATGCAGCACCTCAAGCTGGGGCAGCTAGCCACACTACCACCTGATCACCTGACAGGACTGAGGCTAACCTCTTGGAACCTTCTGCTATCAGTTCCTCGTCATTCTTTCCTTTGAACTGACCGTTGATGTCGTTAATGTGAACAGAGTGTGTTTCAGTTTCCAAGAAACGATGTTTATGTGCCAGTTTTCAAGTTTTCTGCCATGTACATATCTTGCAGAATATTGTTGTTGTTGTTGTTGTTGTTGTTGTTGTTGATATAGTGTGTGTTGTTTTTTTGCCTCTATTTCAGTAACCAACTGAGGGAAAATGATGAGATTTAGCATATAACCTTATCATTATGTCCACCCAACAAAAAATTTTTGTTCTGGAGATTGTACAGCAGATTTCAATGTTTGTTTATATGCAGTATATAATTTACGGCTTAGAGGTTAAGTCCATCATTTTAAAAGTATTACAGCTTCAGCAAGACACACCCCCGCTCTTTTTGAAATTGTCTCGCGGTTTTCGTTTTGGCACAAACAGCGCGAAGTTAAATGGTATTGTTCAGAGGTGTCTCACATGGAGTTTTCTTTCGTGAAACGTGATTATATAAATAAACTAGCTGACTCGGCCCGACTTCGCCCAGCTCCTGGTGGGGATCTATCTATCTATCTATCTATCTATCTATCTATCTATCTATCTATCTATCTATCTATCTATCTATCTATCTATCTATCTATCTATCTATCTATCTATCTATCTATCTATCTATCTATCTATCTATCTATCTATCTATCTATCTATCTATCTATCTATCTATCTATCTATCTATCTATCTATCTATCTATCTATCTATCTATCTATCTATCTATCTATCTATCTATCTATCTATCTATCTATCTATCTATCTATCTATCTATCTATCTATCTATCTATCTATCGATCGATCGATCGATCTATCTATCTATCTATCTATTTATCTATCTGCCTGCCTAGCCAGCCAGCCAGCCATCCATCCACCCACCCACCCACCCACCCACCTACCTTTCTGCCTACCTACCTACCTACTACCTGCCTGTCTGTCTGTCTGTCTGTCTGTCTGTCTGTCTGTCTGTCTGTCTGTCAACCAGTCCGCGCTATTAAATATTGATAAAAGTTACTGGAAAAAATGTGAGGACCATGTGTTGAAAGAAGAAGAGGACTATTGGAGAAAGGATGGATTGATTTTTATGCAACCGAGAGCAATAATCAACCTACTGGAATCGTCCGACACATATTAAGGTCTGAGCAGATCGCAGACCTTAATCTACGTACACACTTACTGGGATATTTTGCTCCAACTATTCAGACGAATTGCAGGCCCTAAACATTACAGCATCAGCATAATGTCAATGACAACAGTTTGTATTCTACTGTGATGAATTTTCAATTCCGCAAGCCCTCAGCGGTGACAAACAACTGTATTGAAACACACACACACACACACACACACACACACACACACACACACACACACACACTAACCGCATTGAATACCAACAGAAGAGTAATATTGCGGTGGAAACTGACATATTGTGGCATAACAAGAAACGTGAGAGCAAACACGTTGTCAAATTAGGGGACAACACACGTGCATACGAATCAATCTATAAACTTCAATGAAAACAGGACCACCATCTTGGTCGTTAAGAAGAAAGCCCACTACAGAGACACTGACAACTATTTTCATAGTGCAAAACAGGTAATCATGTTCCGTCTCTGAACGGTAAACAGCAGAGTAGACAGTCTTTCACGAAGACTCAAAGCGGGTCTGTCACTCACCCATGTGTACGTGTGAACAAACTACACAGACAGCTGAACAGATCCTTAAAAATGGAAACATGATGACTAAATTACGGTATCATTTCTGGTCACTCCATACGCACATTAAAGCACAGCTATTTCGAAACTTTCACGAACTCAATATAAAAAGCTAACATGAATACTTGTCAAGGCATTTGATAGGGTAGATAGAAACAAGCTGTGGGAAATCCGTAAACAATATGGAGTGAGTACACATCTAACAAACCTATGCAGAAGTTTATACAACAACAGTGAATGCATAGTGAGAGCAACTGGAGAACACTCAGAACCCTTCACCATAAGATCTGGAGTACGACAAGGTTGTGTCCTGTCCCCTCTCTTGTTCATAACATATATAGACAACATATGTAAAGAAACCAGCCAAGCAGAGACAGCAAGAATACCGCATGACGAGAACACAGAAGAAGAACCATCTGCAAATCTAACCATTAGAGAACTCCTGTTTGCGGACGACCAATCACTAATAGCAAAATCAGAAGCTGAATTACAAGACCACATGAATAGTCTAAACGAAATGTGTAGGGAACATAACATGAAATTAGCACAAGCAAAACAGAGGTAATGACTATAACTAAAGAAGAACAAACAGCAACAATTCACCTAAACGAACATCCCTTGAAACAAGTAAAGAGCTTCAAGTACCTAGGAAGTATAATATCATCAAATGGCAGATCAGAAGACGAGATCGAAAATAGGTGCAATAAGGCAAATCAACTCATTGGACAAATGGCACCAATACTAAAGAACAAACATGTATCAATAACTACTAAGAAAGCACTTTACAACACAATCTTCCTACCAACTCTCTGCTACCAATGCCAAACCTGGACAATGACAGAAAAAGAGAAAAGAAAAATCACAACAACAGAAATGAGGTTTCTGAGAAGAATACTCAACGTTCTGAGAAGAATACTCAACGTATCAAGAAGAGATAAGATCAGAAATGAAGAAATCAGGACTAAAGTAGGGGTTAAAGCTGCTCTAGATTTTATTAGAAAGCAGCAAGTCAAATGGTTTGGCCATGCAAGTAGGCTACCAGTCAACAGCATGCCACAACAAGCAATGATGTACAGACCAGATGGAAACAGAGGAAGAGGCCGACCACGTAAACGTTGGACTGAGGGAATAACAGAATCCATGGGAATGTCGATATACGAAGCCCATAACCGGGCACTCTCACGAAGTTTATACTTCACCTCGACACCGCAAGATACAAGAGGAACATGATGAGATGAGAGATGAATACTTGTGTACACTTTATTAACCAGCAGCTGAAGAAACAATAAGGAAATGAATAATAAGGTAAGAAATATATTCCTTCTACTTTCCTGTTAATTTACAAATTATTTACCCCATGCCTCTGTAAATTCTCTGTCTTACCTAATATTACACATTGCACCCCTCTCGGGATTCTCCGTGGTGAAGTGGTCAAGCCGTCTGACTCGGGCTCCGAAGGTTGTATGTTCGATTCCGGGCCGCGTCCTTCATTTCACGACTCCATTTTTTGGAGATTCCGAGCTGTGGAAAGAAACTGAGCCATATGGGATAAAAAACCCGGTGCAATGCAGCCGACCCTGTCGAATTTTAAGCTAGTCTTTCATTGCACCCACTCCCATACGAATCCGGATACGCCTTGTGTGTCATCTGAATTGGTGGAGCGTCCATTACTGTAAACATAAACTTGTTAGCGAGAAATCACTAGTTTTTAAGCAAAACATCAAAGAAATGTCGCCGCTTTGGATGATTTAAGTTGTTTCTGGACCTATCAAAGACATATTCCTTGGGTGGGGGTAAATATAAGACGGCTGGAAAAATTTCATAACGATGCAACAGACAGTTTTCAAAATAATTGATCGTGAATGAAGGCATTCAAATCGGGACATACTATACTACTTCCAGTACACTGGACTGATTTTTGCTTGTGGATTAGTTTCCCTTTTCCAGTGTCCCTCGCCATCAGGGGAACAGACTCCGACTTCACAGGTACTTGCAATTTACGTCCCCAAATAAAGGACGAGAAATAAACATTTTAGTCCAACTGATTGGTTTAGGGGTTGAACTCGCTATCTCGGCATCAGCACACCAGATGTTTAAAAACGAGTGCTCTTATCCATTCGGCCATGCTGATCTCCAGATTGTCAATAAGTTTCTCCTGATTGATTGACGATATTCTACACGTAAGAACTTTTCTGTAACATTTAAGTCACCCCCCCCCCCCCCTCCCCTCCCTTCCCCACCCCACTCTTTTCATACCCTTTTCATTAGGGATTTCAAAAGTCTAAGAGCTGTCACCATCAATATACCCATGAAATGAAACAAAATGGCATATAAACTTAATAATTATGATTGATTGATTGATTGATTGATTTAGGAATCGACATCACAGCATTCGGGGCATTCCCATAAGTGCTCCGTCCCCATCCTCAGCAGCCAGCGAAGAGTTCCAACACTAATAGTACCAGTAGCAATCTGATTATAAGTCCGTCTCGCCTTTCCTCTGAGCGTTGAGCGTCGGCCAGATCCCCTCGTCACTCCTCGCTGTCTCATTCTTGCCAGACCATGGTAATCCATTTGCTCCTCCGAGGTGTGCACGTGCTCCCACAAGGCCGCAACCACAGTCTGCCTTGTCATGTATCAATACTCCACCAAGTTCTGCAGAGCCAGCCAATCTGTCCGCCTGTTCATTTCCCAGCACACCGGCATGCCCCGGAGAAAAGATCCAGGCGATGCTTGTCACCCGTGACCTCCGAAGCGAAGCAAGCCACTCCGCACGAAGCCTGCCCGTCCTCACCCTCGTCAGCATGCTTTCTGAGTCAGTTACAATCACGATGTGTGTGTGTGTGTCGTATTCTCCATCCAGCGGAGAGCCGCAGTGACTGCCTCCACCTCCATTCTTAAGCTGGATGTTGTGGTATCATATGCCAGGCTCTCCTGCCCCAAACATCGACCATTAGCTTTGGCTATGAACCCCCAGCCACTTCTCTCACCTCTTGACACCGAACCATCTGTGTAGATAATCACATCACCCGAGTGAGCATTGTCCTGAATTAGTTGCTGGATTTCCACTTCCGTGGCCCCTGCTGGCCACTCCCTGCACTTCCGGCTTAATGTGATTATAACTCTGCACAAGTCTGACTGCTCCGCTGGCACTCTGACCCACTCCTCTCCACGCCTAATGTTCTCCAAGGGGCACACCTGTCTGATCGTATCCTCCGCCTGAGCCATCCATGATTTCCCTCTTATCAGTCGCTGACCCTTAACTGCGTCCAGCGCCTCATGCAGTGGGTGGTCTGTGTCTGCAGCTACTCTGAGGTATGCCTTCGCCTGCATCACCTTGAGCCTACCAGCAACAGTCGGCAGACCAAGGATGTAACGCATACACACTACTGAGGTGTCTCTAGTGCATCCCAGAATGACCCGCATAGCATCGTTCTGTATGCGCTCTAACTTCACCAGCTGACTCTCTGAGACAGTGAGCAGACCTAATCCATAATCAATTACTAGAGGATCAAGTGCTGGTATAGTGTGAAAAGCATTAAGATCCTGGGAAGAAGCAATATGCTTCTGCGTGTTGTTTCATAGCATAATCTTAACATATTTTTGATGTTATTTTAATAGTAATACTACCATATTCTGCTGTAGTCAAGATTTTGCTTCGCTATATCTCCGTCAATGTTTATCAAAACCCACTGTCCGTTCCACTGACATACTCAATCGTCATCTTTTTTTTTCCGTCTTTCTATTCTTCTACTTCTACTACTATTCCTCTTTCTTCTTCTTTCTCTCTTCTTCTGATTCCTCCTTATATTCTTCTTCTGTTTCTTCTTCCTCCTCCCTTCTTCTTTTGCTTCTTCTTTTTCCTCCTCCTCTTCTTCTTCTCCCTCAGCTTATGCTTCTTTTTCTTTTTCTTCCTCCTCCTTTTCTTCTTCTGTTTCTTCTTCCTCCACTTCTGCTTCGTCCTCCTCTTTTTCTTCTTTCTCTTCCTCCTCTTCTTCTGCTTCTTCCCCTCCTCCTTTTCTTCTACCTCCTCGTCTTCTTTTCTTTTTCTATTCTTCTAATTCTTCCTCCACCATCGTATCATATAACTAACGGCATCTATTTTTAGTGTAAATGTTAATTTAATCCGCTTACTGTGTTCCATATCCCTTACATGGATGATAAAACCCTGGCCAATGATGACGTCACTTGGACTAGCTGGTCCTGAGGAAAAGATGCTAGCCCAGGTCAGGACACGCAGTAGGTAAACTTGATAACAGTATCACTAGACGCCCTTCACCTGGAACACACAGGGCAAACTAAATAGAGGAAGATCTAAACCACACATTGAGGAGAACAATACGGGAAGAAAGTGGATGGAGTCGCAGGATATAGCACAAGATAGTGGGCTTGGGGTGAATTGTTTCAGTGTCCATGCTCCAGTTGGAGACATGGGGCAGAAAAGAAAGATCTGGTTGAACGTCAAAGCATGATTGTTATATCAGTGAAGTAGTTGCTTTTGTTGTTCGCATATCCTTTCAAAGGCTTGCGAACGCGGTTCGTGAGCCGCTTACCAGGCGTTCGAAACTCAGCTCAGACCGATTTGTGCAGCAGAACGTGTCGCGTTGTGTTATAACGTGTTGGTATGGGAGCCGGCCGTTCAGAAAGCAATGGCAAACTACTGAACGTAAAACTTGTCTAGTACATCAACAGCAGCTGAAAAATGCTGGCGTTGACTGCAACGTCCTGTAAGTGATATGCAACATTTAAAAAAATATATCATTTTTACAGGACACCGCTGGAGTTATATGGAGATTGCAGGATCAAATCCATGTGTGCTCATATTCTTTTTCCTCGGGTGCCTGTCTGGAGCGGGCATTGTTATTTCATTAATATTCCCTTCCATCTGATAATTTCTATGAAGTATTTTTTTTTTTTTGCACATTCTGTTTGCAGGGCATTGCAGTCAACACCAGCATTTTTCAGTTGCTGTTAATGTCTTGAGTTTTACGTTCAGTAGTTTGCCATTGCTTTTTGAAAGACCGGCTCACACACCTTTCCGTAAGCAACCAACGCGATGCGATCACCTGCCGAATCTAGCACAGCTGTGTTTCGTACGTGAGTATACGGGATTACGAACAGCGTGATTAAGTCCTTCGCCAGGGAGCCCGGCCTATGAAGTATGGGTTGTTGTTTTTTTTTTTTCGTAATTATTTGTTTTACAGCTAACAACTCACACCCAAATAATGTGATATTATGCACGGATTGGTATGTGGTGAGAGATAAACAGAGTGGGTGGGGCTTCGTTGCAAAGGTTAATGGACGCTGTGTAAAAAGGAGAGTCTGGTGTGTGATATCATAACTTCCAGCACGAGAATGAAGATGAAGGTTGTAACCGTAACGTTCCGGTGGCTGGAGAATCGTACAGAACGACGTGTGTTTGTGGCAGCTCCCAAGGCGTGCTAGGTAAAATAGAAACTGATATGATCCCCTTGTAGTGGCTTGTGACACTCGAAAAGACAAAGGCCAGTGGTAAATTATGCTTCTCTGCTCAGGGCATGTGGGTTGGGGGGGGGTGGAGAGGGGGGGGGGTGTAAGGAGTAAGTCAGGCTGATGTGCTGGTTGCTACCGCTCCTTTGAGCTGCGAGATTACTAGAGTGAGGTGGTGAAAGCTCTCTGTGACTGGATGGAAAGTGCAGCAAAACACACTGGAGAGGACGATTCAGCGAGGAGTAAGCAGATGGTTTCGACGACACTAAATCCGCAGAGGAAAATGCGGGTTTACGTTCAGTCAGGCTGTCAGTCGTGTACCATCAGCACGGAGATACTACGTTGGCTACTGAAGAAAGGGACTGCGCACGCGTGGGAATGTCCCGAGTGCAATGATGTGGATTCTTGATTTCATATTCCACATTGTCCATCTATTGAAGCTCTATTCACATGTCTGTCTGTTCTCCTTGGCACTTCTTACAACGTAGCATTTTCCCACATACAATTTATTTCTCATGTCCCACCCCTTTAGTTGGCATGATCCATATATACATATAATTGGGTGTGTGTGTGTTCTTGCATATGGTATTGATGAGTGACCATGTATACATACAGCTGTCAGTACGCCAGTACTCCAACGTCTGCCTTTTTTCTGTCCAAGATGTTCTCGATATTATTTTAAAAAACAAAAAAAAAAACATCTCTACTGCCTCGTGTCTTCAACATTCCATTACCCACTGTACAGAAGAACAAGCCATGTCAATCTAAAACCATCCTTTTCATGTTTGCTTAGTTTTAGCCACCTATCGTTTTCCGTGTCACCCAGATGGACGTGACATCCAGATGGACGTGACACCCACCTGGAAGATAGACTTAGTAATGATGTCTTGTAAATGGGGGGGGGGGGGGAATAACTGGTAGTGCACTGAAGCACAATTGTCCCTACAAGTGAGGCTCTGCTCCCCAAATGTCAGATTTTAACCCTGCTGTGCTCATAAATAAATATTGCATGTCCTTTTACAGGACATTGCAATCAACCCCAGCCTTTATTGAATCTTCGTGATTTACTAGGCAATATTAAGTTCATTAGTTTATCACTGCTATAATGAGAAGTCAACGTTTCATTTCAAATTACTGGTGTGTGAAATGAACTCACTATGCTTCTGCTATCAGAGAAAGTTTAATAGCCTTCAGTTTTTTGTCATCCTGCATGATGCTGCCCATCTGAGGGTAAAGCTACTTTATGATAAAGGTGATGAACTGAAGGTTCTCCAGGATTGGATGGTGAATGCAACGTAACATTCCTGGAATAACTCAGAACAGAGTGAGTAGAGTCTTGATGATACACAAATCGTAGAGGAAAAGCTAAGAGGACCAATAACCAAATTGCTACTGGAATAACCAGTATGGGAACCTTTCGACGGCTTCTGAAGAGGAGGCTAGCGCATGTATGGGATTGTACCAAATATTCATTATGGACTCAAGGAGTATGCTTAGTAAGGTGGAGAAAGAAATGTTTCGTGTGGAATGGTTCACCTTGCTTCAGAGGTCACAGATTGTGAGAATTGTATGGATGTTTTGCCCTGACCAAATGGGAGTGCTGGGGGAATGAACAGGCTCATAGGCTAGCAGGGAATGCACCACTTGGTGATAGATTACCTATGGATAAGGCAGAGGTGGTTGTGCGCCTGTGGGACCAGGTGGAAAATTTGGGGGGACAGATTGAGAACCCGTATGTGGAAAGAATGGGGGGGGGGGGGGGGGGAACAGAAATCGGCTGGAGTTCTGGAAGAATCTTAAAACAGAGAGGGAAGACCAGGAGAACTTTCAATCAGATAGCAGTGGGAACGATTAATAGTGTGACTCTTCGCTGGCTGTTGCATGAAGGCACAAAGCGCGTATGGGAATGTCCTGAGTGAAGTGATGTTGGTTCTTAGATCAACTCAACAACTTCCCCCAAATGCAGTGATGTCAATTCTTAAATGAAGTATTAAGTACTTGATTTCCCCACTCCAAAAGCTGTTATAAAGATTCACCAAGAGACCTGTCATCATGCATCAAGCTGTCATTTGTAGACCTCCGCATGTCCCCTATGTCAAAATAGTGGACAGCTTAATTTGTAGTCTAGTTAGTATTTTACCAAATAATTTAGCAAGTAATTTAGCAAGTTTGCTCTAATCTTTTCCAACTGGTCCTCTTAGAACACAAGAAATTTAACATAATCAAACATCAACAGAAATTATTTTATATGACAGATATCTTTATTTGTGAAATAGAATATATGTAGAAACTGAGTTTTTAAAAATGCCAATTACTGAATGCTATAAGCATGACACACACAAATCTGCTATAATGAAAAATACAGAAATAAAACACATATCACCACATAACTAAATCTATGTAAGGTGTATAAACGTACCCATAACAACAGCATGTAAAAGAAAGATCATTCCATTTCAATTGGCAGAGTAATTTACATGACACTTGACACTGCTACATATCAATAATTAGATTATATCAAATTTAATGAAAACTGCTGTTGGTGTCCCATCATCATCATCATTGGCCCTGTCAACTGGTATAGGTGTACATGTAACTCCATAGATTCTTGGTCTTTGGTGTTGTTAGTGTCTGTGAAGCAATCTTCCTTGGAGAATAGACATTCAGTAGCAGTCACGGCTGGCAAAGATTGGCTTCATTTTCATGCCAGCGCATGTGGGTATACAAGGAAACGAGAAGGCTGACAGGCTTGCGGGTAAGGCTACTGTGGAGGGTGGGCGAGCCATGGACCAGACTGATATACTGAATGCTCTATAAGTAAAACTTTTGTGAGAACCAAGTAATGACTGAATCTACAACCATGGTCAGACTGTGAGAACAGCAAGTTAAAAGAGATGTCGCCAGACAAGAACACAATGCAGGAAGCCAAAGAAAATTAATAAACCAACACAGAACTGGTATCATGAGCTGTTACACGCTGTGGGATTTACTGAGGAGGGGATCCGAGGACTTATGGACTGAATGGTTCGATGTGCAATGAGGATGATCTGTCGACTAATTAAATAACTAACATTCAAGTAGGGATAAAAGTGGAAAGATGTCACAGAAGAGACCAGTAATCAGAAAAGAAATCTGTTTGCACAGTATGACCTTTAAATACAGGAAGATCAGGCAAGCTGGAAAGCATCTGAAACATTCAAGCTGGAGAACATCTGGAACATAAATTGATGGAGAAAAAAGAAACAAAGGATAAAAAGAGAGTGAAAATATAAGCTTGGCAACATTGCATATACAATTATGATATTGTATTTATCAAGAAAAATTAGAGCTTTCATGTTTCATGTAAACACAAATGTGTCCAAATATGTATGCCTATCACAGATCTCAAAATAGCCAAGGAAAACAGAAGACAATCAAATGAGAATAATAATGTGTATATATATGTAAATAGTACACACTATAAAATAAACGGACCCAATCTCATGCCTGGGTACACATGCATGAAAAAAGGCACTTTAAAAATCTGATAATGAAAAATTGTAGGACTAGAGGCACTGCTAAAAAGCATAGTAAACAAAACAACACACATACACAGAAATAATTTTATTATTTGTGCATAAAAAACATATGAATTCTTGAACAATCCACAAGGTCAAATTAAAAAATATCTTTGGTGAAAAACAGAAAATTAAGAGAGTCAAAATCAGACAATCATTTGAATAAAATAATAAGGAATTAAAAAGAATAAAGCATAAATTAAAAGCCCTCTTAACGTCTGCATACAATATGCAACATGAAGTAAAACTAAAAATGAAACAAAATAATGAAATATTCAACCTTTGCAAAACATGCAACCCTGTTACTTTCATGTCTTAAAGTGACATTATGACAAACAATAAAGTGAGAAGAGATACAAGTAAAAATATAACTGGTAAAGGAAGTTGTACACAAAATAATAATCACAGCAACTATACTCAATAAACACTGGATAGTCAAGCTAGAATTATATAGTAGATTATACAGTAAAGACAAGTGCTAATTAAATAAACGAAAAATCAACAACAATATATTCAAAAATGATTCTTTGCTCCAGATTTAGAAAATGAAACATTACTGTTCATACTGTCCTTTCATGAAGTCTGAAAATTACTGTGAAAATTGTAAATAAAATTATTTGTTTGTCCATCCAAGAATTAATTTATTAAGCAATTCTTTACAATGGCCATGATACTAACATCAAATTCTAACATAATTCTTGGGATGAAATGACAATAAATTATTACTATTCATCATGCAAGTTTTGGAACAGTTATAAGAATGTTTTCACCAAGAATGAAGCCATAAATAAATTCTTTACATTTGCCATTAACCGTACAAGCAAAGTGGTTTCAAAACAGAGTAACAAATAATAAAAATTTCTTTAGCAGCAGATACATACATTCGTACATTAGGATATCTGTAGAGTAACATAAACATAGCTGAATGCATAAACACTGAAGTAATAATTGGTGTTTGGCACCACTTAATTGGTGGTGAGGATCTAAATATTGTTGCTGTGGTTTTATTCTTTCTTTCATATTTGTAAAAGTAGATTATCATCACCAGAAGTATTTTGGTATGTGTATTCCTGCCCATGAGAGTGACTGTGTGTTTATATGTGCGTGTGCATTAGAGTTACTCTGTGTGTGTATGTGTATGTAATTGATGTTAATAAACAGTTAGTTCTCAGTGAGTCCAAACCACTGCTACATTTTAGACATTCAAAGAAAGCAGTGCACTTTTCATAGATGCAACTTGAGATTCTAGTGTATCATCATATGCTTTCTCTAATATAATGTTAATTACCAAGATATAATCCATCCATCCATCATGTGCCATGCCGGTAAGCGTGGGCGGTCATGTTCTGCCATCTCACTCGATCACCAGAGTCGTGGATCAGCTCCGTGTTTCTGTCTCGACCATGCCACAAGGCCAAGCCATCCAGGTACTTGCTTCTAGCTCTTCCCCTTGGTCTGTTCCCCTCGATCTTACCAGTTGTCACCAAATTCTCCAATCCATTTCTTCTCATAACATGCCCAAAAAATTTTGACTGTCTACGTCTAATTTCTCTAATCAATTTATGATCTTCATTTGTTTCTTGAAGGACTTGTTCATTGGTCTTTCTGGCTGTCCATGGTATTCTTTGCATTTTCCTCAGAAACCACATCTCTACAGCCATCAGATGTTTTTCAGCCTGACTGCTCATTGTCCACGCTTCACATCCATACAAAAGTACAGGTTCAATGTAGCATCTCAACACTCTTTTTCTCATTTCAATTGACATCTTTTTATTGGTCAATATGTTTTTCATCTTGCTAAAGGCTACTTTTGCCATGGCGATTCTTGTTCTAATCTCTTCAAGGCATCTCCCATCAGATGTTATTACTGTTCCGAGATAATTGTACCTGCTCACTTGTTGAAGAATATTCCCATTTACTTGTATATTACATTGTGGTATTTCGTCCTTCCTAGTGACGACTATAATCTGTGTCTTTTTACAATTTAATTCTAACCCTAGTTGTTCACTGTGTGTAACAATCGCATCTACTAAATTTTGCAGGTCCTGTTCATTGTCTGCAATCAAGACTGTATCATCTGCATATCTAATGTTATTGATGCATCGTCCCCCAATGTTGATTCCTTCCATATCTTCAATATTTCTGAAAATACTTTCACTGTACAGGGAAAACAGATCTGGAGATATAATACAATTTTATAAATATATTTACCATCACCTATTTGCAGGAAATGACTATGAGAGATCAGTGACCGTCACGTAACATGCGTATAGGAGAATTCAAGACCACTTAGTTGCACTGAATTAAACAATAATTTTATGAAGTTTTGTGTGTGAACCCGATGGCAAGGATAGGAACTTCCCCATAATAATCGCTAAGATATATTTTATTGTGACTGAATAGGTCAGAATTCTCTGGCACATACAAAAACCTGTGTTTCCTTTTCTTTCAGTAAGAAAATGCTTTCATTCACACAAGTTAGATGACAGTGCTTCTACATGTAAAAGTTTCAAAACTAAAAACTAGTTACACAAATATGCAATTTATGACAGATTGTTTTAACATATCTTGCATAAAATAAGTGCCAGTTAACCCGGTCAACAAACAACCACAGATATTGGATGTGATGACCAAAGGGCGCAAATAAACTTGGCAACAACATAATTACTTCTGAAAAAACACTCCGGATGAACGCAGAAGAAGAAGAAGAAGAAGAAGAAGAAGAAGAAGAAGAAGAAGAAGAAGAAGAAGAAGAAGAAGAAGAAGAAGAAGAAGAAGAAGAAGAAGAAGAAAAAAAAAGAAGAAGAAGAAGAAGAAAGTGCCAGGAAAAAAATCGGGATCTCTGTTAACACAGTAGATTTTATTCAACCTGGCGAGTCTATTATCGCAATTGGGTTCATTCCTTAACATAACAGATACTTCTTTCATGGCTAACACAGCTTTGTAAACTGGGCACCAGATATTTTTCTGGAAAGAAATCTATTACACATCAAGTGCTATTATTTCAGACCCCATTAGTAGTGTCTGCTCTTTCAATCAAATATGTAAATGCCAGAACTCTAGTCATTTATGTTTTATTTCCCACATAAATTACAAGACAAAATATCTCTGCAGGGATTTTTGCTTAATTCTTACAGTCCCAGAAGGCAACAATAACCACCCAATAGGAAAAATTTATCCCAGTATCAGCATTCACAGACAGTCTGGTCAACGGTGAGAGACAGTCTCATATCATCCTACCAAATCTTGTCTTCAAGAGGAATGAATCTGCCATGAAGCTTATTTTGGGGAAAGCTGCTAACTGGAGCTAGTCCAACATCCATGCTGATGATAAAAGGATTCAACAGACCCAGAACAGTAGTTTCTTCCTTGAGTTGCCCATGGATAGGATTTCCTAAATTCCCAAGAGACAAAAGATGAGGATAGAGATAGATACTGTAAACAGAATGGTGTAGTGGTGGTACTTAGAGAGGAGAGGTGGATGAGAGTTATTAGTTGGTGGAGTAATGGAGAGGTGGTGTATCATGTTATCTTCATGCATGTTAGCATATTTGTACATTTTGTATGTACCTTGTTGAGGTGTTGACATGACAAATGGGATGAACAATGGTCAGCACTAGACTCACCATCAGCTCAATAAACAGTATGATTGAACCAGTGTTTCAAGTACATGTCCCCAGTGAATTTCTTGTACAGTTGCTGTCAAGTGTTGTCTCTGGTGACTGTCTTAAGTGCTGTGGTTGGTTATACATATTGTGAAAAGTCCTGTATAGATGTTGTCAGGTATCTCATGATGTCTATCTTGTACACTTGTGGTGTAAACCAATTCCTTGTGAATGTATGTTCCACTTTTGTCAAGAAACTGTCATGTAGATGTCCTGTCCAACAGATGTAATGTACAGTTATTGTTGAAGTTTGTTTGTCTGCAAAATTGAAGGACTACTTGAACTGATATAGGTCATACTGACAAAATAAAGAAAGAAGAGATCTAGGTGACGGACGAACAGCACACTGTCAACATTATAATGAGTGAGAGGGATCCTCAGTTGTACAGGCGCTAATAGTTCAGATCTTTTCTGGCCTTAAGGGAACCTTTTACTTCTTTTATAAATTTCTGTGTAGATACATAATAGTCTCACAGTGGGGGTTGAGCCAAAGAAAAATGTTCTCCAAACAAGGCTATTGCGGGAATGATTAGCTCATTTGAGTGACCTCTAGACAAAACGTGCTAAATCATATCCTTTATCTTGGTATTTATTATTCAAGATATATCTCCAGAGAACACTACAACTAGGTCCTCTGGCAACTCAATCTACAACATGTCACAATAACAATAAAATCAAAAGTGTACTACTTTCACATGGGCCAACTATACACATCTTGTAAAAACATATCTCGCATTTCATTAGAATACTCTGGCAAAATATAAGAAGTACAATCACACAGGAGACATTAATTGTAAAGTTCAGAGAATCCACTTCATTGCACTGGATAGTAGGTCAGCATGGCTGAATGGATAAGAACGCATGTTCTTAAACATCCTGTGTGTTGATGCCGAGGTAAGGGGTTCAACCACTACACCGGGCAGTTGGGCAAAAATGTTGACCTATCGTCCTTGACTTGGGGACATGAATTACAAGTACCTCTGAAGTCGGAGTGGGTTCGCCTGATGGTGAGAGACACTGTTAATAGGGAAAGCTAATCCACATGCAAAATTCAGTTCAGCACTACTAGAAGTTGTGTGTATGGACTACGCATCGAGTTCAAAGCGAGTGAGCAGACACACACATAAAAACTGCACTGGATTTGGCTGAGTTCCTCTCTGCAGAACAGTAAGCCGCATGTCAAGATCATCGCACAAAGCATGAACTTGTAGATCTAGCAATGCCCAATACAAAATATCTTTAGCATCTTTGATTCCGGAATACACACATTTGAATCCTCACCAGTGATAAGGAGTTAATTCATTGTGTTGAGATTCCCCTTGGTGTCATGTATGAGCAGACTGGAGCACTTATGGAGTTGTCCATATGCAATGAAACAATATCCTTAACCAAATCAAACATAACTTGTCTGGTCCAGATGTTAGTAATCTCATGTCTTTGTCAAGTGGTCTTTTGCAAGTATTGGGATATTGATCTTCTTTGCCATTCATGGAACTCTAAACATTCTATGGAGAAACCACATTTCTACATATAACAACAGCAGGCTAAATAAGTAAGTTGTACTGTGGGAATGAGAATAAATTGTTCATATTCAAGCAAGCAATGGAATGTTAACTGGCCAGCCTGGATTAATTAACTAATGAAAGACACTGTGATAACAATAACATCAAAATATTTAAAAAAATCCTTTGATAACTTCCCAAGCTAGCATGGTTATCTGGTGTTTCTAAGTAATTGTACATGTGATGAATTGTTTTAACGTTTCTAACTATTTATTACTACTGTATTTCTTGCTGTAGTATATTCTAAACTCTGTGTGGTTGAGTAATTTTACATTTATTGTTAAATATATGCTAGAATGTGTTGTTGTGTGGTGTTTTTAAATAGTTTATTACTGTAATGTTTACTATAGTATATCCTAAAATCTGTACAATTAAATGGTTTTTCTAAGTAGTTTTACATTTCTTGCTATTGTAGGTGCTGAAATGTGTGTTTTTTTGTGGTGTTTCTAAATAATTTATTAAAAGATACTTCTTGTGACAGTATATGCTAAAATCTCTTAAAGTCATAGTAATGACACTACAAAATTTCAAGCTGCAGTGTATAACAGAAACACTTGTAAAATTTGTTGGGGGTTAAGTTAACTATGTATAGAACCATAGGCTAACCTGTCATGGGCTGTGATACATAAAAACAAACTGAACTTGACTGCTAAAACCACTTCAAGTGATTCATTTAAATAAGGCATCTTCTATATAACAGTGATATCTTTCTCTATAATAATGACCTTATTGTCCACAGCAGTGACCTTATTCTCTACAACAGTGACCTCAGAGTCTGACTGCATTCAAACTGCTGTCCAGCCTCCAAAGTAACTGGGTTCCAGACTTTTCCAGGTTCCACACAAATCATTTCTTTGTAACCTTCATCATCAAAGTCACCCATCTCCTTGGCCTTTTCCTCCCATGGATTCCACAAAACTGTTGATGTCAATATAAGAAAAATAAAATGCATATGCTTCAATTCCCAACAATGAAAACAAGATAAATAGCAATTTTGAAAATGCTCTATTCTAGAAGGTCACGAGCTATGATACACCTAAAGAGGAGTCTGTACCTGAGTGTGAGATGATGGCAGCAGCAAATAAAAAAGGGTTAAGTAGGTAAGAAACCTATGACAGGTCTAGCAAACTGGTAGGGAATTGACTTAATCCTAGAAAAATACTACCGCTGAATCATGGAGGAAATTGTAGGTGAGGCGCTAGTCACATGAACTGGAACTTTAATTACTCCTCCCCACGACGACTAACGGCATAAATGGAAGACAAGAAAAACAACAACAGGTATAAAAAGCAACCATGTCAATAGTTTTCAACATCTAGGCTAACCAATGACATCTGACAGAAGATGTGGCAAAGAGATAAAGAAAAGAATCACTGTATCCAAAGATTCTTTTACACAAATAAGCAATGCTATTAACAACAGAGCTTTGACAAAAAGTACAAATGCTTTATAAGTTGTGTATGGCTATCCTGCATGCATGTGAATTCTAGATAAAGAGCAATGAAATAGTGAAGAAACTGAAGTGGAGAAAAATGTTGAGAATATCACGGACACATATGGAAAAGGCAAATACAATTTTGGGGCATAGGTATTTAAATGTAAGAGGCATATCAACAGGAGAGGTAGAATAGAGAAACTGACCAGATGTGGAAAATACTAAGCAAGAAATACACAGGAAGACATGCTGACAATGCACACTGGCAAAGAAGAGCTGCTTGTTTAAGTACTCACTTCATTATTGCAAAAGTTATATTCTTACAAGTAATTAATGCAGTAAAATACCATACTTACGTCAAGAATGTTGAATGTCAATATTTTTTAAAAGCGGGTATAAATTATAAGATAAATTCACATACAGAAGACGAACTCGCTTTGCTCACCAATTTCTGGAAAGTTAAAAGTATTGATTTCAACTCTTCTTGCTGGTTCAGGACCGCTCATGACGTATAAGGTCTTTGGTGCATCTTTGTAAACTCTGGAAGAGAAAGAAATAAAATACTCACTCTGTAGATAGCAACTCTTACACTGTAGCAGTGTTATTGACAGTGCTGACTATAACATCCCTGAGCACAATTATGTACATTTTACACTCTATTTGATATAGTTTTTTCTATCAAAATAATCATCTTGCAGTGACCTGGGGCATGTGCCTCTGTAACAGTCTTTCAAAATTTCTCTCCATCATAAGTAAGCTAGATGTCCTGCCTCTGTTACTGTCATGTTTAAATTACTGATCACACCTTGAATCTATTTACAATGTGTTCTTCCTCTTCTCCACTTCCCTGGTATACCTTCTTCCACAGATTTCTTTTCCAGACAATCATATGTTTGTTCATGCCCAAAGTATTTTGTTTTCCTCAATTCTGTTTGTCTTATTAACCAATCTACTTCAATAATGAATTCTTTGTAAACGGATCTGTTTGTTCTCTTTTTAGTCCATTCAATATCTAGCACTCATATGCACCACTAAATTCAAAGGTGCAAATGTGTTTTTCATCTGATTTGTAACATGTCCAAGGTTGATGTCATTATATTGTCACAGGAAACATGCAAGCTTTCAGCACCACCAACATTCCCACTGCCAGTCAGAAATGAACCTAGACATTCAAAACTGCTCAATTTTTTTAATTTATTTCCTTTTTAAAATATATCTGTTCATATATTTGTTTTATCAGCTGTCATTATTTTTTGTTTTTGTTGCATTGAGATATGCATTTTGTTTTTCACTTGACTCTTCTACTGACTGTATTAGTTTCTTAATTCCCAATTGTGTTGTTACTAGTAATACTGTATCCTCAGCATATCAAAGTTCTCTTTCTCTGATTACAAAGACATAATATTGTTTCTTGTCAGTATTTTATCTAACATTCCTCATGATGTTTTCAGTACACAAGTTAAACAGATAAAGAGACCATACAACCTTGTCCAACTCCCAGTTCTATATCAAACCAATCTGTTGTATCACATAAAGTGCTTTTTTAGAATGTGTACTATTTCATTCTAAAACATTCACATGATAAACAGTAAAATGTTGATTCACATTTAATCCACATTTTAATCAGAGGATAGACTAAACATGATTGAACAAATCGATCAAATGCTGTCCCTACAATAACAGTCAGCTACAATGGATTTTCAACATCTCTCTCTTTCTCTCTGTCTGGTGTTATATTCTGACAGACTGCTGGTAATCCACCGTGATGTTATCTTCTTACTTGTATCAATGCTTAGCTGTTGCTCACTTGCACATGCCTTTTCCCTCCATTGTGATTAGTCTAAGAATGTCAAATCTTTTACTGTTGCCAACATATTTGTTATTTATTTCTTCCAATAGTTTTCTTCCTTCTGAACAAAACAAAACACACAAAAAACATGTAAATAATAGTTACATTCTAAAAATAACTAAAGCCCGGTTAGATTTTGGATTCAAGAAATCCTTCAACTGAAGTGATATTCACCTGACAAACCAAATAGAACTGACAGACAACAGCAGCAATGTAATTAGCTATATTAAGCATGTTGAGCTACAACTTAAAGATCCTGTGCCCTTCTGTTTCTTGCTTGCTAGTGTTCCAGTGACGCCTAAACAAGAAGTCAGTATTTTGTATGTTTCCATGACTTGAAGCACATTAGGCATTTGGTGAAAGTGCAAAACTAAAGGACTCTTTTTCATGCCTCAAGGCTAATTGGGTATATGGTGCTATTTTTTATAGACCAATCGGCACTTGATGGGTGATGTTGTCAGTAGTCCTGTACCTTCCAAGACATTTCCTGGTTCCTATTTTAGGCTGTATGACCTGAGAGCCCCGGGCAACTTAACAAATTGGAAATTTACTCATTTGTGGATCGAACTCATAGCCAACAGGCTGGCAGTCGAGTATCTAGCCACTTTACTACCGCTACTCCCTCAGCATTTGATGCTAGGCCCCATATTTTTGTAGACCAATCAACAACAAAAAAGTCGCTTAAAAGTCGACAAGGTTGACTTCAGTGCACCAGGTTTTTATCCCATACGGCTCAGTCTCTTTCCGCAGTGTGGAAAGTGTCACACAAAGCATGAACTCTGTATCCCCAGCGACGACCCTCCAGAATCTCAGAAAAAATGCACTCATGAACAATGGATACGACCTGGAATCGAACCCACAACCTTCGGAGCCCGAGTCAGACAGCTTGACCACTTCGCCATGGAGACTCCCCAAAGACCAATCAGAAGTCAATCAGTGGTGTGGCCAGTAATCATGACGACTAGCTTTAACTTTCCAGAAAATGTTCTGCCTTGAGTTCTGTTTCACATTATTCCAATAATAACTACATTCATCTGTCCCTTAGGTTGTCGCTTAAGTTTATGCAACTTACATCATTTAACTTCTATGGTTAGTTTCTATGACTCAACCACAAAGATAAATT
This sequence comes from Cepaea nemoralis, assembly GCA_014155875.1. NCBI lineage: Eukaryota > Metazoa > Mollusca > Gastropoda > Stylommatophora > Helicidae > Cepaea > Cepaea nemoralis. Next base: position 330,148 of record JACEFZ010028387.1, on the reverse strand, counting down.
AATGTGAAAACATGCTTGCCTGTCATAGGCCTCATCAACTGTAACTTGTTCCCGACTCTCTCTGCTCTGCTTGCCACCTTTCAACTGCAGAACAAATATGAAATTTACATATGTTTAGCTAGTTATTCATGCTAACATTGTACAGTGTCAAAAATCTAAGGTTCTGCCAGGATTAAAAAACTAGATAGCACCCAATTATGTCTGGGGAGCTACATAACAGAAACAAAAAAGTAAAAAAAAGAGTCGCTTAAAAGTCTTTAGGGTCGACTTCATTGCACCGGGTTTTATCCTATATGACTAGCTCTAGCGACGACCCACGGGAGTCTCCGAAAAAATTTCACTCGTGAACCAAAAGACGCGGCTTGGAATCGAACCCAAAACCTTCGGAGCCTGAGTCAAAAGGCTTGATCATTTCGCCACGGAGACTCCCACAAAAAAGTAAAGGCCCCTTTTACCTGACTTAAGGCATATTGGAAATATGATGGAAAGACCCATGTGTTTAAAGACCTGCGGTCAGTATCAAACAAGCCACCTTTACCACCAAAGACATTTCCTGGTACTCACTTTAGACTGGGTCAACCTGGGAACCCAGGTCAATACACAGTTGATGTTTATAGATCTGGTTTTGTGAACAACTGGACCGGCATTCCTCTAATTCATGCTGAAATACTAAGAGAATAACTGCCAGACATTTTCTTGACTGAAAAGTAACCAAATTAATGAAAGTTGATAACAAAAGCCTCCCTGACAGCCTCTTGATATATGTAAAGGACTGCATTTTTAAAGGCCACATATTTGTACCTGATGATGATCACAGACATTTCACTGAAATGTCATTAACATTTTGTTTAACTCATTGTGACTGAATGAATAAGTCCAGGCTTCCTATGTATATTTACAACTTCAGCATTGTGGCTAAATATAAACAAGAACAATCCAATGCTATTTTAATACTTGCCTTGTCACTATACACTAAGCCTTGCAGCCCTGTCACAGCCATAGTTTTGACGTCAGCCACTCGAAGGTAAGTGTGCAGGAGGCATGTAAATCCCAAGGCTTTTGTATCTGAGACACAAACAAACATAACATGTAGTTTTCAAGCTGATCCACAAAACCATGACCATGGCAAAATTTTTAGGAAATAAAACTTGTTCATTGGTAGATGGAGCCCGCAACCTTGGATGGATTTTGTCTAGCAGAAGTAAACCTTACACAAATGACAAATGCATACTGAGGTTGGATATACTTAACTCTTCGGTGCGTAACCAGGTTTGAAGTTCCCCCTCGAAAGAGGAATGAGGAAGAAGAAGAAAACAATACTTGATACAGATTTATTAATAATTGGTGTCAATTTTTCTAAAGGTGTTCAGACTCATGGGTATCTATAGGCAGATACAAACAACTTGCACATTTCTTGATCTCTTATCTCCAGATAAATAGTGAGATAGATGCAGACTAACAGTGAATTATACAACTGATATGTTGTACTCTAGTATGATTTACAAGTGAATTATACAACTGATATGTTGTACTCTAGTATGATTTACAAGTGAATTATACAACTGATATGTTGTACTCTAGTATGATTTACAAGTGAATTATACAACTGATATGTTGTACTCTAGTATGATTTACAAGTGAATTATACAACTGATATGTTGTACTCTAGTATGATTTACAAGTGAATTATACAACTGATATGTTGTACTCTAGTATGATTTACAAGTGAATTATACAACTGATATGTTGTACTCTAGTATGATTTACAAGTGAATTATACAACTGATATGTTGTACTCTAGTATGATTTACAAGTGAATTATACAACTGATATGTTGTACTCTAGTATGATTTACAAGTGAATTATACAACTGATATGTTGTACTCTAGTATGATTTACAAGTGAATTATACAACTGATATGTTGTACTCTAGTATGATTTACAAGTGAATTATACAACTGATATGTTGTACTCTAGTATGATTTACAAGTGAATTATACAACTGATATGTTGTACTCTAGTATGATTTACAAGTGAATTATACAACTGATATGTTGTACTCTAGTATGATTTACAAGTGAATTATACAACTGATATGTTGTACTCTAGTATGATTTACAAGTGAATTATACAACTGATATGTTGTACTCTAGTATGATTTACAAGTGAATTATACAACTGATATGTTGTACTCTAGTATGATTTACAAGTGAATTATACAACTGATATGTTGTACTCTAGTATGATTTACAAGTGAATTATACAACTGATATGTTGTACTCTAGTATGATTTACAAGTGAATTATACAACTGATATGTTGTACTCCAGTATGATTTACAAGTGAATTATACAACTGATATGTTGTACTCCAGTATGATTTACAAGTGAATTATACAACTGATATGTTGTACTCCAGTATGATTTACAAGTGAATTATACAACTGATATGTTGTACTCCAGTATGATTTACAAGTGAATTATACAACTGATATGTTGTACTCTAGTATGATTTACAAGTGAATTATACAACTGATATGTTGTACTCTAGTATGATTTACAAGTGAATTATACAACTGATATGTTGTACTCTAGTATGATTTACAAGTGAATTATACAACTGATATGTTGTACTCTAGTATGATTTACAAGTGAATTATACAACTGATATGTTGTACTCTAGTATGATTTACAAGTGAATTATACAACTGATATGTTGTACTCTAGTATGATTTACAAGTGAATTATACAACTGATATGTTGTACTCTAGTATGATTTACAAGTGAATTATACAACTGATATGTTGTACTCTAGTATGATTTACAAGTGAATTATACAACTGATATGTTGTACTCTAGTATGATTTACAATTGAATTATACAACTGATATGTTGTACTCTAGTATGATTTACAAGTGAATTATACAACTGATATGTTGTACTCTAGTATGATTTACAAGTGAATTATACAACTGATATGTTGTACTCTAGTATGATTTACAAGTGAATTATACAACTGATATGTTGTACTCTAGTATGATTTACAATTGAATTATACAACTGATATGTTGTACTCTAGTATGATTTACAAGTGAATTATACAACTGATATGTTGTACTCTAGTATGATTTACAAGTGAATTATACAACTGATATGTTGTACTCTAGTATGATTTACAAGTGAATTATACAACTGATATGTTGTACTCTAGTATGATTTACAAGTGAATTATACAACTGATATGTTGTACTCTAGTATGATTTACAAGTGAATTATACAACTGATATGTTGTACTCTAGTATGATTTACAAGTGAATTATACAACTGATATGTTGTACTCTAGTATGATTTACAAGTGAATTATACAACTGATATGTTGTACTCTAGTATGATTTACAAGTGAATTATACAACTGATATGTTGTACTCTAGTATGATTTACAATTGCAGTACCACAATAATGCTCTTGACATTATTTAGTTGATCAATATTTATGTATTACAAAATGTGCAAGTACATTTCTCTGTGCCAATAAAAATACTACAAGAAAACAGTTCAATAAGATTAAACTTTCCTTTACCAAAAATGTTTCTTATGGTAAAGTCTGGGAAACAAACACAAACAGAAGAAAAGAAATCAGGAATGCTATTTTGATTATAAAAATAAATGTAGGCTTTTTGTTTGAACTACATAAAAAAATCACATTAGCTCCATTACCAGTGGAAGGCTAAGGGAGTCCACTACTGTACATTCATAGTACATTATAATTCAATAACATACAATTTCAGGTAAATGGGTGCTCTACAGGAAATGCCTTGCTTCGTAAGGAAAATCATGTGCAACAGGTGACTCCAGACCACTATCAGCAGGTAACTTATTGCAGAAGAGTCACAATGCTGAAAGTAGGCATACAGAATGTCTGCACCATGAAGATAGATGGAGAACATTGAGTAAAGTCACAATGCTGAAAGTAGGCATATAGAACGACTGCACCATGAAGATAGATGTAGGACATCAAACAGGAGATGAAAAGACAGAATATTAACATCTTAGCAATGTGTAAGACCAGATTGGAAAGATCAGGAATGGTGTCTAACAGTTATTCCTTCTGGGCAAAAGAACCACCAAAGAGGTATAGCCATTATTATGAGTCTGGAAAATTTAAAATCTAATGTAAAAGATCGTCATGCGAATCAATTAAGCCAGCCGCTGGTGTCACTGTTATATATCATTGAGACATCCAAGGTATTTCTGTTGTTGCCGAGAGAATTTCTGAAAGGCTGAGAATTAAAAGTGGCCAGCCCTAGGGCAGTTGCCAGGAAGCACACAGATTTGTATATCACCTCATCACCATGTGCCTTGCAAAGTCCAGCAGATGATAGTGTGTCTACACAGATCTTCGTGTTATGCACCAATTCTATTAATATTTCTCTATGCCATTGTCCCTGATCACTTCTTTTGGTCTGCTCTACCTGTTCTATCGCTGATCTTTCCAGTTTCTACCTTCATTAGTCTCTTCCAGGCAATCACTGTTAGTCACTCTGGCTGTCCAAGGTATTTACAACATTCATATCACCTTGGCCGGCTCCGTGGCAAAGGGTTACGGCGCAGTTCACAATCCCGCATACCCGCGTTTGAAACACAGCTGTGGGTGATTTGGCAGCAGACCGTCTTGCGTTGGTTTTTTACAAAATGTAATGGGTGCTGGTTGTTCAGAAAGCAATAGCAAACTACTAAACGTAAACTTGCCAAGAGATCACAACAGCAAAATATACTGGTGTTGACTGCGAGTCCAGTAAAGGATACGCAACTAACTTGTTAACATATCACCTCAGACAGATAAAAACCCTTTGTTTTATCAGAGATTAGAACCCGGGTCATCACCCCAAACAAATAAAAACACTGCTTTATCAGAGATTAGAACCCTGGTCTCCTGATTGAGAGACCAGTATCCTAAACGGTTTACCACAGCAATATCCAAATCAATCTTACCCGTATTGTGGACAACCAGGGTTGCAGACAATGATGTTGCTGTCAGTGTGACTGTGTAAACCAGCTTGAACCTTTAGAGAGTGATCCAGAAAGTTCATTCAGAGACACCGGCTGTCACGTGTCTAGCATTGTTACAACTATATACAAATTAACAGAACATGTGACCCTTTTTACACGCCTTAAAGCACATTGGGCATATGGTGCTAGTCCCATATTTTAGACCAATCAGCACTCGGTGGATGACATAGTCAGTATCAGGCTGGCAGTCTTTACCTCCCAAGAATTTTCCTGATATCTATTTTGGGCTGGATCGACCAGGGAGAGAAGTCAAGTTTTAAAATCTGCCCTGATGCGGATTCAAACCCACAACACCCCCGGGAAGGTTAACCCGGTCAACAAATGCCCGCAGAAGTCGGATGTGTCGGCCTAACGGCGCAAGAACACAGCTCTGCTGTAAACAGGCACAACGCAATCACGTCTGGAAAAAAACTCCGGATGAACGAAGAAGAAGAAGAAGAAACCCACAACACTGGGCTGGCAGGTGAGTGTCCAGCCAATTTCTTACTGCTCCTACCATATGTGACAGGGCAGCTTGACAAAACTGAGGCAAGACACATTAAAGAACTTTCCAACTGAAATCTTAATCAGCCATAGATCCTTGAAGTAAAGAATATGTATATTCTTTTTTTGCGCTCGCTTGCTTTGAACTCAAGCGTAGTCCATACACACAACTTCTAGTAGTGCTGGACTGAATTGTGCATGTGGATTAGCTTTCCCTATTAACAGTGTCCCTCGAATATGATGATGATCATCATGAGATATGCCAAACACATGTGTCATGTCTCTCCATAAATCTCAGTTCTTCATGTTCAGGATCAATTCTATGGATGATATTCCTCCATGTGTTGTGAGATTGCCATGAGTTAAACAGATAAATTTACCGACGTTTGCTGGGCGTATATTTTCTGGGCCCACAACAGTCGTACTAACAGAGTAAACACAGCTGCACAGGTTACATCAGGTCAGCCCATATACACATTTGGTGGTGAGTGAAAAGGAATGGATACACCGCGTTGGCAGTTTGTAAACATTTAGAATTACATAGCCTTGCCCGGCGCAGTAGATGGAACAGCCCTGTCTGTCACTTATACTGCCGGACATCAGATGGAAATGGCTGCTGGGATTGTCACCACTGAACAGAAGATTGACAGTTTGTCAACAGTCAGAGACAAACCGGAATTGGCAGCGAGAGACAGGAAAACAGTGCATCTGTCAATTCTTGGTTTCCGGCACATCGAGAAGTTGACGGGGTTATTTGCAACTGTTGTTGGGGGTATACAGAAAATTCGCTGGCTTGTTTTGAGAATCTAAACAATTACTGACAACTCTGACAGGACTAAAGCCAGGAAAATAGTTCTTGACTGGGGTAGTTTGCCATATAAACTCGAGTTGGGACCAGCTAGGGAGGACTTGAAATTATGCTTTAGTCAGAGTGAGGGCACTGCAGCGCCTAGTGGAAATAATATCTACCGTGTGTTAATTAGGGACTTAATTTTACACGTGCCTATAATGGCAGATGTAGATATGATTGATAGGACTGCAGTAGTGCCATTTAAGGTATAACCTATTATAATATATTCGTTATAATTACTTTAGGCCTTGTTAAACTATAGTGTGATGATTAGCACTGTTAGTGGAAACTAGCTAGAGTAGGGAAGTGATACTTGGCTCTGTTAGCTAGAATAGATTAGTGAAGTGTTGATAAGCTTTACTAGTTGAGTAATGAAGGATAATTGGGATCCTCCCGTAGGTGTCCCTGGTGGGCGGGGTTCCGCATTCTGTTTGCTGATATTTTTTCTTTGTCATAGCCTGATTCGACTCTAGGTGGGTAGCTAATCTGCTCTATGACTAAGTCTAGTTAGCTAAAGATCATTAAGCAAGGTGATAGGCTTACACTCAGCCGAAAGGATCAGTGACTAGTACTATCACCAGATGTGTTGTTTCTATCCTAGGTTCCCTACCAGATCCAAGGAAACTCAACAAGTTTTGGGAAAGACTTAAAAAACCCATTCTGAAGAACACCAGTTCAAGAGTCAATAACGTTGCATACAGAAAGCAACTAAAAGCTAAAAGGACGTTGATTCACCACACATAGTGATGATTACAGATGCACCATACAGCATCAGGCAGTAGTAACTAAATGAGAACCGGCTAATAGTACCTAGTGTTAGTACAGTAACAATTAACATTAGTAATTAGCACTTATGAACTGAGTGGTTCGATGTGCAACGAGGATGATCTGTTAACTAACTAACTAACTAACTGCGTACACACTGCAAAAGACTTGTGCAGTTTGTTTAGGAACATTAGGAACGGACATTGTGTAGAGTGCAACCGGTCCCTGATTAACTCTTAATACCACCGGTGTCTATTTCGGATGTTCATGAAATTGGATTACCAGAGGTCTACAGAGGCAAAGCATTATCCGGCAAGATGGTTCCGGCAAAGGGTGAGACGTACTTGTTCTGACGTAACGTGCTGTGGTCTATCTTTGCTGTGATCAGCTGACTGAGTTGATGTCTGAGAGACAGAGTCTACACACTTTATAGAACACGTCACACATTTTCTTCGCATACACGTCTCATACACGTTACACTTTTATTTTAATAAATTACTCTTTATTAATTTCTAGAAGCAAGAGTTGTTGAGTATGTTGCGTTGGGGAAGTATGAGAAGGGGGCATAGTACGACAGTGTGAGAGTGATAGGAAAAGGTGTCCATAGGCTGATGGAGTGTGTTGGACGGAAGCTGGTGGATTCTCCAGAATATTGAGGGGGAAAAAAATAATATTATAATGTGGGTGTCGGATCTCCTCACTCCAGGGACGACACTTTAAAGGAGGACACGACACCATGCCACTTAGACCATCTAGCATTCTTATACCATGTTTTCTTGGTTTGCCTCTGCTTCTTCTACCACTGATCTTTCCAGTTGTTACAATGCTGTCCAATGCCTGTCTTCTGATAATATGACCAAAGAACACTGTTTATCCCTTTCTTATAGTGGTGTATAATGTTCTACTTCCATTACCCTCTTTCAGGCAATCGTTAGATACTCTGTCAGTCCAAAACATTCTTAGAAGCAACATTTTAGTTGCCTCCAAGCTCTACCTAATTTGTTTGCTTACATGTCAAGATTCACAATAGAACAGGTTTTGATATAACTATTCAGTACTCGGTACAGGTCAATGAAAGTGACTTGTTACATAAGATACTTTTCATCTTCTGAAAAAGCATCTCTTGCTTGGTCTATTTTGCTCTCATTCTATGTCAAGCATCTTCCAATTGATGTTATAATTATGAAATTGATACAATTAATGAGTGCTGATATTGTTGTTGATGTTCACATGCTTGATCTGGAGCAGACATCCATGATATTTACTCTCCAAACCTCTCCATCACCTGATGATATTTTGCTAAAGTTGCTGCTTCTTATATTATTATTTCTTGCCCAGCTGTTTAAGCATTCCACATATAACTGTCTCTGTCTTCCTCTGCCTCTCTCTGTATTTTTATACATAAGATTAGTTTCCTTATTCCATATCTTCTATTAATATGTCCCAATATGTTTTTGTTTGTGTTTTCTGTCTGTTTTTGGTGAGTCATCTTGTAACAAATAATTATTACATGAGCATTATATGATAAGTCAAAACATATAATCAAGAAGTACAAGTGTGGAGATCACAGAAAAGAAACTATAAGAATAACTATAACAATAACCTACATACGAAATAGTCAAATATATGGCAGTTATCTTCAAATACACAGTGTAAAGATTGTTTTCCCTAGATCATCAGATCAATACCATATTCAAAAACATGTTTTCCAGTCACTTCAAAACAGCTTTTAGCAGGTGACAGGGACCAAGGTGCACTTTTACCTCCAAGAGATACCAATACTTTGTCTTACTGTGGATTACAGCACTGTCTCTAGATATGAAAGACCAGTATCATAACCACTCAGATACACCATACTACCAAACATTTTTTGATACACATAGAACAAGGGGTAATAACCCTAAAAATATAGTGTGGCAGTTGAAGTGGCTAAACAATTGCCCCAATTTCCTAAACTCTATTTACAATGAAAGAATCACCAAAAAAAACAAGAAGCAAACGGTAAGCTGTACTAGAACACGATCACATGTAACAAAATGGACATTGAGGCTAAAGACTTTACCAGCACACAAACAATAAACACATACCGATATAACTACATAAAAACACTACATGAAGAAATAAATATACAAGTTACTGATCTATATCCTTGTTGTGTATGGGACATCTGTTGCATGAAATCTGTTGTGTCTGATTTTAAAAAGTGATTGAACTGAAAATTTTAGGATTAAACTCTACTTAAAGTGGCTCCAGTAGCCAAGACGAGTCCAGATCAAATAAGATATATGGCTCATATTGCATTCCAGTAGTTCTGGTAATGTGTGTGTTGACATGTGGTGGTATACGTCAGTTTGAAGCAATGAGCTTCAAATTACTATTACCAGTCATGACTCAAAATGTATTTCTACAAATGGGCTTGTAAAATGGTAGGCAGCACCCTGGCTTGTCTACACAGTCATGTAAGGGAAAATCCTGTCTAAAAGAACGGGCACAGGTAAAAAAATAAAGGTAGCTGGTGTAATATACACAATAATATCTCTTGTGTGCAACCTGTTCAAAGGAAATATGGACATAACAACACATTCTTCTATATGCCTTTGCAGTGAGGAAACAGGTATTTCACCATTGTGTCATAAAAACACATTTGCTGAAATGAGATATCAGAAACAATTTAAAATACCTGTAATTCCACATGGCCCTTGTTTCTTCATCATCTTGCAGAACCAGAAGTGCAATAACATCTCCATTGTGGTCCTGGTGTAGGACAACGAAGGATAAAAAACAAAAAAGACATAAGTATGAAGATGTGAAGGTGTATTTGCACATATTAACATAAAAACAGTGAGAAAGTCATGCGGTTTACTATTTACTTATGACACTCAACTTCATAAAAACTGTTTTTATATTCTTTAGATAATGCCAAGTGTAGAGAGTAATAACTAGCAAACATGTTATGTTAAAATCTTGAAGAAACTATTACCTTAGTGGGTGGTATAGCTGAAGTCCATCTTTTGATTCTTGCAAACCCATGCTGAGGACCCAGGGGCCATGGACCAAAATTTGCTGTTAATTGAAAAGAGAAACAAATCTTTAGTTGCAATTTTGAACTGAATATATTTGATTGATTAATTGATTGATTGATTGATTTAGGAACTGACATCACAGCATTCTGGGCATTCTCATAAGCGCTCCGTCCCCATACTCAGAAGCCAGCGAAGAGTTCCAACCCCAATAGTACCAGTAGCAATCTGATTATATGTGCGTCTCGCCTTTCCTCTAAGCGTCGAGCATCGGCCAGATCACCTCGTCACTCCACACTGTCGCATTCTTGCCAGACCATGGTGATCCATTTGCTCCTCTGAGGTGTACACATGCTCCCACTAAGGCCGCAACCACGTCTGCCTTATCATGCATCAATACTCCACCATATACTGAATATATTTAAAAACATGTCGCAGCATGTTTGATCTGGAAGCCATGGTAGCAAAATGGATTGTTGGCCCACAGAAGCAGGAATTGTTTTCTAACTGACCTGGTCTTCCAGGATGATCTAGCCTAAAATGGGTACAAGGAAATGTTCTGGGAATTTTTGTTTTCTGTGTCGTTCGATCTGAACTCAAGCGTAGTCAATGCATTATACTTCTAGGGCACTGGACTGAGTTTTGCATGTGGATTAGATTTCTCTATTACCAGTGCCCCTCGCCACCAGGTGAACCCACTTCAACTTCTGAGGTACTTGTAATTTATGTCCCCAAGTCAAGGTTGAGAGGTCAACATTTTAGTCCAAATGATCGGTGTAGGGATTGAGCCTGCTACCTCAGCATTAGCACACCGTACGTTTCTCTAATCCATTCAGCAATGCTGACCTCCGTTCTGGGAAATAAAGATGGACAGTGTGATATTCATCTCACCCATCAAGTGCCTATTGGTCTATACAAAAATGGGGCTTGCACTATGTACCCAATACACCTCAAGGCATGAAAAAGGCTTCTTTGCTTTATATTTACATTAATCTACAAATATTTAGCTAACTATTGACAGATTACATAATACAATATGCTAACTTTATAATACAATTGCAAATTCTAAGTGTACTAAGCCTACCAGACAGCTGTACCGATTTTTCGGTAATTTCCGAATCTGCCGCTATACCGCTGTACCTAATTTTCGGTATTTTGCCTAGTACATGAAAAAAATGCATCACAAACTAAAAATAACCAACCAATCGTTGTCAAACGTCATGGTTAGCCATTACAAATGTCTGCCCCCATGTGTTTTAATTGACTGTGTGTGGCTTAACGTGAAAAAATTCTGAAAATTCACAATAAAATGAGATGCTGATGAACCAAGCACTTCAACAAGAAAGCGAAGTAGGTCTAGGCTTTTCAGTCCAACAGGTGATCGATACTTTGGTTGATTCCAGACTCTGAGGAGTCAGAATTCCATCAAGAATACGTTTCCAGTTCAAGTGACACAGACAGTAAGAGCTCGAGTGATGAGGAGAATCTTGAACCTTATATATCTACAGCTAGATCGATAGTAAGAGAAGGGGGCGTACAAAGACAATCCATGCAAGAAGGTGAAGAGCAACATCTGGTGCTCACTTTGCAAGAAGTACCTCTGTGTGAAACAAGGCTCATCCTGCTGGGTGGATTGGCACACAAAGGTGGAATATTGGTGCTAGATGAAAGGTAGACCTATTTTCTACAATGTCTCCAAGTTCCATCTTATTCTAACCACTTGTTTGCATGTAACTAACATTTGTCTATAACATGATGGTGTTTTCTCTTTAATGCTCAGGAGCCCAGCTATAGGGGACAGTTAGGTTCAGGGCCTCAGGTCTGGCAGGGTTAAGTTAGGATGTAATATCTTGAAGAAAAACATCATACTTACGAAACACCACAGGAACTCCTCCACGAATAGCTTTCTTGTTGTCAAACACTGCAGTTGGGCTAAACAAAAAAAAAGCAAGATTAAAAATGCTGTAAGAAGAAAATAATTTAATAAATGCTGCAATATGAATGCAACTATGTTATACAGAATATTTCCTGATTTCTCACAAGTAAATTATTTAACATTGCCTTACAGCTGCAGAATTATATTAAATATGTCAATTTTCTGCACAATTTTGGTCATATATGTTTTATGCTAAAACAGTAACACACAATATAATATTATGGCCAGAGATAAATAAAATCAATAAAAACTAAAACATGCATTGTACCCAATCATTTTGGCTTGCAACAGTTAAAAGACAGTATACAAGTAAGAGCCTTTTACATTCCTTAAGGTGCATACAGCACACAGTGCTAGATCCATATTTTTATAGACCAATCAGGAGTCGGTGGGTGATGTGGTCAGTATCACGCCAGCTTTTTTGGGTGCCATATAAGAAGAAATTGGAATGTGAACATTCATGAATCTGCAGGAACGCAAACACAATAGAGAAATAATGTTATTGTCAGTTACTCAGAAAATAATAAACAGGATCATTCTAGAGAGATTAAGAGATGCCACTGACAAACAACTAAGGAATGGACAGGCAGGTTTCTGACGAAACAAATCCTATGCGGATAAGATGACCAAATTATGCATACTAATGCTGTAAAGCACTGAACTGAGCTCCCCATTTTATGTTGGATTTATAGACAATGAAAAGGCCTTTGAAAGCTTTGATAAGGAATCCCTTTGGAAATTGATGGGGTACTGTGAAATCACATACAATAATTAACTTAATAAGGGCAACATATAAAGATGTAAAATGCAGAGTTCTCCATGAGGGATGGAGTTCTTAGACACAGATGCCTTTTGTCACCTTTATTGTTCTTACTGACTATAAACTGGATTATGAAGACAATCTTTAACAATCACCAGAAAGGCCATTCAATGGACTCTGACAGAGAAGTCTGATGATCTGGCATTTTGCTGATGACAATGCCCTCTAGTCCCAAACTTGAAATCAGATGAAAGTTAAACTAACCACACTTAAAGGAAAGTTACATCAATGAGGTCTAAAAAGTCATAGGGAAAGGGTAAAGATACAGAGAATAAATCAAACAAATGATAACCTAATCTCCCTTGGTGAAACCTTGGAATTATATGGTTTAGGTAACAACACAGAGAAAGATGGGGAAACAGAAAGAGATATTTAAACAAGAATACAAAATGCTAGAGGAGCTTTCCAATTGAAACCTGTGAAAGTCAAAAGAAATGAAACCTAGTAGCAAACTTAAAATAATAAACTACAATTTTAAATCAGTACTGCTGTGTGGATCAGAAACATGGAGAATGACTAAAATAGTTACTAATAAACTCCAAACGTTACTTATGTTTGGTATCATGTGTTTACATCCCCACTGAGGCAGATGTTTACAAAATAACTGGAGCTCCAAGGTTGACAGTCTCAAATTGAAAAAAATCTTGGGAAGTAAAAGTGACCATTGCGATCACATAACCCACTGAGTGCAAACTGGTCTAGACAAAGATGGGATTAGCACCATATACCCATTATGCCTCAATGTATGTAAACAGGTCTTTTACTTTTACTGACTTACCTGAGATACAGATGCTCAACGCCTCTACATTTCCAAGAGAGTAAAGTTGCTCCTAAACAGAAAATGTTTCTGATAAATTACTGAATGTTTAACACAACACCTGGTAAAGAACAAAGTAAATAAAGCTGCAAATGCTTTTGTACTCAACACATGTTGTAAATCATCAACCCTTTCAGTCCCAGAATATTACAAAAGGTTACAAAGGCAAGAGGACTGACTTCATTGCACTGGGTTTACCCCATATGGCTTAGTCTCCATCTGCAGAACAGCCAGCCACGTTCTGAGGGTATCACACAAAGTACGAAGTCCCTAGCTCCCAGAATGACCCCCCAGGGGTCTCCAGACAAATTGCACTCATGCTCCGAATGATATAGTCTCGAAAAATAAATCAGTAAAGAACCCTTTTACAAAGTCTTAAGGGACATTGGGCACATGGTGACCTATATTTGTACAGACCAATCAGCACTCAATGGGTGACGTTGTCAGTATCATACCGGCCTCTTCCACTTCCCATAACATGTCTAGACCGGATCGACCTGGAATCCCAGGTTGCTTCTAAAACTTCTGCTTCAGAAGGATTCCAACACATTACTGTATTAACAGCCAAGTGTACTAGCCACTGCAATAATGTAGCTCTCGTAAATTGTTGTTGCTGGTCCATCATTGCCACAGTGGATCCTATTATCATGACTCAGTCATAGAGTTAGGTTTTCATGTGGCTCATTAGACTAATATGAAGTGACAGCCGAGGAATGTCTCGTGTCAGTCAGATAGCAGTAACTTTACTTTTGATGTTCATATAGCACACCTAGGTATATATTCCTCAATGTCTAATCCTTGTGTTTGATCACCCTGTTATTTAACTGCCTCTCTGTTCTGCCGATGTAGGTAGACTGGCACCTGTATGTAAATTGATAAATACAATTGGATTTGGCATACAGAGGGACAGGTTCTTTTACTGCTGGGGTGGAAATAGGTGTGGTTCAGTATCTAATAACTGAAATTGTAGCACAGAACGTTTGGCCGACTACTATAATAAGCCGGTCCTGTAGACATTGTATTACGTCATCCCATCGAAAGGTTAGTTGGATAAATACCTTTAATTTGGGGACTGATGTTACGTTGGATTTTGGTTTCAGCTGTTGGTAGCGACGCCTTTATCAGTCCAGTAGTAGAGTACCCATTAAGGTGTAAGATATTCTTTAGAGTTTCAATTTCCTCTGTCAGGGTGCCATGTGTGTGTATCTTCCTGGCTCGGCCAAAGAGTCCGCAGTAAGCCACATTTGTACTGGATGGGTACGAAGCTGTAAAAATTTAAGTATTGGCCTGTCCACGTTTCTTTGAGGTACACTGATCTTAGAATTGTGCCATCTGCTCTTCGTCTCATTAATGATTAATGAGTTTCATTCTAATGAAATTAATAATTAATGCCCCATGGCAAATCATTTAGAAAGTTAAACCCCATAAATAATTTCTATAACATTATTAATTAATTGCAAAGACTAAAAATATTAAGAATTATTACTTTATTGGTATTACTTTAGTAATTAATAATTAGGTTAGTTTAAAACTATATTATTATATAACTAACACTAACCCTAACCCTAATCACTTATTCACTGCAGAACTATTTAGACCCGTCTGTCGGAAGAGTGCCAAATTGTGTACTAATTTGAGTAATTCAATTCAGAAATTAAAAATAAATAAATAAAATAATATGACGCCGCGGACTAACCATAAAGATGGACTAGTGCTGTATTTCCTTCTCCCCGGTCTAGGAATAGAATATCTCCTGGGGCGTGACGATTAGCTTCTTGATTTGTCATAGTTACTGTCCAGTCCTGAAATGCACACTTGCAGACAGCAGTAGGTTAAATTCTGATCCACCTTCCTTGCGCTGTGCAGGACACACAAGTTCTCGCTCTACCTAATGTCAACAAGGTCCTGGTGCAATCTATTCACTTTCCGATATTTGAACTTGCGATTCTAATACATTGTTTGATACAAGACAAGTAATGGAGATAATTGTAATCGATACTGAATCAATCTGAGTGATCCTAATCGCGATACCAAGTAGGTCACCGAACAAGGGATATAACTGAAGGGGAAAGACGCCAGGTCGGTGTCATGACCTGGACGGGCCCGTCCCTTTTCCCATTCGATTCGATTTCACCATACGGCACACGAGTGTAACCTATAAGAGCTCCGTTCTACCCCTAACTCAAGCCCGAGTCTTCAGAATCTCAGCTCAGTGCACGAACTCCGTAGCACCGGCGAGGATCCTGAAACACTTTGAGTAGATTTTTAACGAAATTTTGCCCTGGCAGCGCCGTTAGGCTACTCTTTTTCGATTCCCAACTCAATCAATCAATCAATCAATCATGTGCCATGTCGGAAAGCGTGGGCAATCATGACTCGCCATTTCACTCGATCACCAGAGTCGTGGATCAGCTCAGTTTTCCTGTCTCAACCATGCCATGTGGCCAAGCCATCCAGGTATTTACTTCTCGGTCTTCCCCTTGGTCTGTTCCACTTCGATCTTGCCAGTTGTCATTAAGTTCTCCAATCCATTTCTTCTCATGACATGTCCAAAAAATTTTGACTGTCTACGTCTAATTTCTCTAATCAATTTACGATTTTCATTTGTCTCCTGTAGCACTTGGTCATTGGTTTTTTTTTCTTTCTGTTTGTCCATGGTATTCTTTGCATTTTCCTCAGAAACCACATTTCTGCAGCCATCAGATGTTTTTCAGCTTGACTGCTCATTGTCCAAGTTTCACATCCATACAAAAGAACAGGCTCTATGTAGCACCTAAACACTCCCTTTCTAGTTTCAATTGACATCCCTCTATTGGTCAGTATATTTTTCATCTTGCCAAAGGCTACTTTCGCCATGGCGATTCTTGTTTTAATCTCTTCAAGGCATCTCCCATCAGATGCCATGACTGTTCCGAGACAATTGCACCGACTCACTTGTTGAAGAATATTCCCATTTACTTGTACATTACACTGTGGCATTTCGTTCTTTCCAGTGACGACCATAATCTTGTCTGTTTACAACCAGATTCTAACCCCAGTTGTTCACTGTGTGCAACAACCGCATCTACCAATTGTTGCAGATCCTGCTCATTGTCTGCAATCAATACTGCATCATCCGCATATCTAATGCCACTGATGTCTCGTCCTCCAATGCTGATTCCATTTATATCTTCTACATTTCTGAAAATATTGTCACTGTATAGAGAAAAAAAAGATCTGGAGACATTACACATCCCTGCCTAACACCTCTCTTAATAGGTTGATATTGTCCCACTTCATTATCAATCCTTATGTTATGGCAGTTTGTTGTTTCCAATATATGTTTTTTTTATAAGTCTAATGCCCCTCCCTTCAACCTGCAGATTTGCAAGTATATCTATCATGTTGACATGTCGTACTCCATCGAAAGCCTTTGTGTAGTCAATAAAGCAAAGATATATGTCTTTGTTTACTTCTATAGAACGTTCAATAACTGATCGTAGGCCTAGTACCTGCCAATCTTGGGTAAAGAAAAGAACAAATGCACCCATACTTCAAGAACTGAATATTGAAGAAGGTTGGCTATTAAAGTCGATAAAACAAAGAAAATTGAAATATTTTGGTCACTTGAAACGTCACGAAAGTTTGGAGAGAACAATAATGGAGGGGTATATGCCTTGGAAGAGAGGAAGAGGAAGGCCAAAGAGAAGATGGGTGCAGGATGTGGCGGATGATCTCCAGATGGGCGTATCGGACGCGGGACATCTTGCTTATGATCGAGAGGTTTTCCGGAAGGTTGTTATGGGAGCGAGGTTCTACAAAGGACATGCTACTGAATGAATGAATGAATGAATGAATGAATGAGTACCTGCCAAGGGATTTTTTACATGCGCAACAATACATACGGGCGTCCCATCTCACTACCCAGAGATCAGGAGAAAATGTTTGTTACTTTCGTTATTTTCGATTTCACCATTACCCCTACCCCGTTCAACTTCAAGGAGAAGTTATAGTTGGGGTCCATCACCGTATCAGAATGATAGTCCTATCAATGAGTGAGCCAAAAGCAGCTGCTCGCGGTTTTACCCTCACAGTATATATTAATCCGTAGGTGACTTTTGAATTTTTGTTGTCGATATGGAGATTTTAATGCAAAAGTAGGTGCAGGAAGAGGTGAAAATGAGAGACACGTTTTAGGAAAATTGGATTAGGAAATAGAAATGATGCAGGTGACAAATTAATTGAATTTTGCTCAGAAAATGAGTTAACGATAGCCAACACGCTTTTTAAACAACATCCAAGAAGACTATTCACATGGAAGTCTCCAGACAGTTTTACCAAAAATCAGATAGATTATATTTTAATACAAAGAAGATGGAGATCAAGCATAACATCTGCAAAAACCCTACGAAGTGCAGACTGTGATACAGATCATCAGTTATTAGAAGCAGATCTGAAATTAAAACTCAAAAAGCTTACCCGAGGACCAAGGCCACTTCGTTTTGATCTCACAAAAATACCAGATGCATACAACATAGAAGTTAGGAATCGCTTTGGGGTCTTGATGTATGTACAAGAAGAAATGACACCTGATGAACTGGCAGTACAAGCTAGAGATATCTTGATAACTGCAGCCAAAGATTTAATTCCGACCAAGAAAAAGCTACTTAAGCCATGGATTACATCAGACACGTTAGAATTAATAAAACAACGAAGGGAGCTGAAACAGAAAGGAGATGAATCCGATAACAGCAGGATGAAGTATAAATATTTAATTCGAGAAATAAGAAAGAACGCAAGAAAGGACAAAAATCAATATATACAAGATTGCTGTACCAGAATAGAGCAATATCATAAGACTGGAAGAGATTATGAAATGTTCAAAGAAATGAAGTTATTGACAAGAAATTTTCAACCTCAATTGAATGTTATCTGTGACAAAATGGGAAATACCTTAACAGAATCTAGACAAATTCTAGAAAGATGGCAGGAGTACTGCAGTGGAATGTATGATATGAGTGACAGTGAGGATATGAATGAAATACATGAGCCAATGACAGCAGAGACAGAACCTGAACCCTCATTAGATGAAATTGCTTGGGCTATAAAGAACCTGAAGAATGGTAAATCACCTGGATGTGATGAGATACCAGCTGAACTAATTAAAGCGGGAGGAGAAGAAAGCATACACATATATCATGCATTATGTACAAAGATTTGGAAATATGGTATATGGCCAAAAGATTGGAAGAGAACTATCTTCATTCCAATACCAAAAAAGGGCAACCTGAAATTATGCACCAACTATAGAACTGTTGCCCTGATCAGTCATGCAAGTAAAATTCTACTAAAAGTCGTAAGAAAATGGAAGAAGAGATTAACGTGGTTCAAGCTGGATTTAGACAAGGAAGAGGAACAAGAGATCACATATTCAACATGCGTTTAATAATAGAGAAGTGCAGAGAATTTAATGTAAACCTATTCTCATGTTTTGTGGATTATTCAAAGGCATTTGACTGTGTACAACATCAGAAACTTTGGGAAATCATGAGGAATATGGGCTTTCCATCACATGTAGTACAACTCATAAAAATGCTCTATCTAGACCAACAAGCAGCAGTTAGAATAGATGGCGAGATATCAGACTGGTTTGACATCAAGCAAGGAGTCCGTCAGGGCTGCGTGCTGTCACCCTATTTGTTTAACCTGTACGCCGAAAATATAATGAGAAATGTAAGAGATGATATAAACAGGGAGCTATATGATGCCATAAATATCGGCGGTCATGACATACCAGAGATTCGATATGCTGATGATACAGTATTATTATCCACAACACAGAATGGCATAGAAAACATAATAGCCTCAACCCAATTGAATAGTGAAAATCACAACTTATATCTTAACATAGCAAAAACAAAGATAATGCATACAGATAAAACTACTATGGAGAAAGAAATATACATTAATGGGGGAAAATTGGAGGTGGTGGAAAATTTTGAATATCTTGGGTCATTGATTACCAATAACGGTGACAATGAAAGAAATTAAACGGCGACTATCCATTGCTCTTCAAAGACTAAAACAGCTGAATAAATTATGCAGTGGCACAGACAGAACTACAAAAATTAGATTTTTAAGAGCATGCATCTTTCCCATTGCAACATACGCCTGTGAGACATGGACACTTACTAAACAAGCTGAACAGCGCATAAACGCCTTTGAATATAAATGTTATAGACGAGTTCTAAGAATATCTTGGGTAAAGAAAAGAACAAATGCATCCATACTTTAAGAGTTGAATATTGACGAGGGTTGGCTATTAAAGACGATAAAACAAAGAAAATTGAAATATTTTGGTCACTTGAAACGTCACGAAAGTTTGGAGAGAACAATAATGGAGGGGTATATGCCTGGGAAGAGAGGAAGAGGAAGGCCAAAGAGAAGATGGGTGCAGGATGTGGCGGATGATCTCCAGATGGGCTGTATCGGACGCGGGACATCTTGCTTATGATCGAGAGGTTTTCCGGAAGGTTGTTATGGGAGCGAGGTTCTACAAAGGACATGCTACTGAATGAATGAATGAATGAATGAATGAGTACCTGCCAAGGGATTTTTTACATGCGCAACAATACATACGGGCGTCCCATCTCACTACCCAGAGATCAGGAGAAAATGTTTGTTACTTTCGTTATTTTCGATTTCACCATTACCCCTACCCCGTTCAACTTCAAGGAGAAGTTATAGTTGGGGTCCATCACCGTATCAGAATGATAGTCCTATCAATGAGTGAGCCAAAAGCAGCTGCTCGCGGTTTTACCCTCACAGTATATATTAATCCGTAGGTGACTTTTGAATTTTTGTTGTCGATATGGAGATTTTAATGCAAAAGTAGGTGCAGGAAGAGGTGAAAATGAGAGACACGTTTTAGGAAAATTTGGATTAGGAAATAGAAATGATGCAGGTGACAAATTAATTGAATTTTGCTCAGAAAATGAGTTAACGATAGCCAACACGCTTTTTAAACAACATCCAAGAAGACTATTCACATGGAAGTCTCCAGACAGTTTTACCAAAAATCAGATAGATTATATTTTAATACAAAGAAGATGGAGATCAAGCATAACATCTGCAAAAACCCTACGAAGTGCAGACTGTGATACAGATCATCAGTTATTAGAAGCAGATCTGAAATTAAAACTCAAAAAGCTTACCCGAGGACCAAGGCCACTTCGTTTTGATCTCACAAAAATACCAGATGCATACAACATAGAAGTTAGGAATCGCTTTGGGGTCTTGATGTATGTACAAGAAGAAATGACACCTGATGAACTGGCAGTACAAGCTAGAGATATCTTGATAACTGCAGCCAAAGATTTAATTCCGACCAAGAAAAAGCTACTTAAGCCATGGATTACATCAGACACGTTAGAATTAATAAAACAACGAAGGGAGCTGAAACAGAAAGGAGATGAATCCGATAACAGCAGGATGAAGTATAAATATTTAATTCGAGAAATAAGAAAGAACGCAAGAAAGGACAAAAATCAATATATACAAGATTGCTGTACCAGAATAGAGCAATATCATAAGACTGGAAGAGATTATGAAATGTTCAAAGAAATGAAGTTATTGACAAGAAATTTTCAACCTCAATTGAATGTTATCTGTGACAAATGGGAAATACCTTAACAGAATCTAGACAAATTCTAGAAAGATGGCAGGAGTACTGCAGTGGAATGTATGATATGAGTGACAGTGAGGATATGAATGAAATACATGAGCCAATGACAGCAGAGACAGAACCTGAACCCTCATTAGATGAAATTGCTTGGGCTATAAAGAACCTGAAGAATGGTAAATCACCTGGATGTGATGAGATACCAGCTGAACTAATTAAAGCGGGAGGAGAAGAAAGCATACACATATATCATGCATTATGTACAAAGATTTGGAAATATGGTATATGGCCAAAAGATTGGAAGAGAACTATCTTCATTCCAATACCAAAAAAGGGCAACCTGAAATTATGCACCAACTATAGAACTGTTGCCCTGATCAGCCATGCAAGTAAAATTCTACTAAAAGTGCGAAGACTTCGTAAGAAAATGGAAGAAGAGATTAACGTGGTTCAAGCTGGATTTAGACAAGGAAGAGGAACAAGAGATCACATATTCAACATGCGTTTAATAATAGAGAAGTGCAGAGAATTTAATGTAAA
This sequence comes from Cepaea nemoralis, assembly GCA_014155875.1. NCBI lineage: Eukaryota > Metazoa > Mollusca > Gastropoda > Stylommatophora > Helicidae > Cepaea > Cepaea nemoralis. The sequence continues at coordinate 308,190 of JACEFZ010028387.1, read as the reverse complement.
CCTATTCTCATGTTTTGTGGATTATTCAAAGGCATTTGACTGTGTACAACATCAGAAACTTTGGGAAATCATGAGGAATATGGGCTTTCCATCACATGTAGTACAACTCATAAAAATGCTCTATCTAGACCAACAAGCAGCAGTTAGAATAGATGGCGAGATATCAGACTGGTTTGACATCAAGCAAGGAGTCCGTCAGGGCTGCGTGCTGTCACCCTATTTGTTTAACCTGTACGCCGAAAATATAATGAGAAATGTAAGAGATGATATAAACAGGGAGCTATATGATGCCCTAAATATCGGCGGTCATGACATACCAGAGATTCGATATGCTGATGATACAGTATTACTATCCACAACACAGAATGGCATAGAAAACATAATAGCCTCAACCCAATTGAATAGTGAAAATCACAACTTATATCTTAACATAGCAAAAACAAAGATAATGCATACAGATAAAACTACTATGGAGAAAGAAATATACATTAATGGGGGAAAATTGGAGGTGGTGGAAAATTTTGAATATCTTGGGTCATTGATTACCAATAACGGTGACACAATAAAAGAAATTAAACGGCGACTATCCATTGCTCTTCAAAGACTAAAACAGCTGAATAAATTATGGAGTGGGACAGACAGAACTACAAAAATTAGATTTTTAAGAGCATGCATCTTTCCCATTGCAACATACGCCTGTGAGACATGGACACTTACTAAACAAGCTGAACAGCGCATAAACGCCTTTGAATATAAATGTTATAGACGAGTTCTAAGAATATCTTGGGTAAAGAAAAGAACAAATGCATCCATACTTCAAGAGTTGAATATTGAAGAGGGTTGGCTATTAAAGACGATAAAACAAAGAAAATTGAAGTATTTTGGTCACTTGAAACGTCACGAAAGTTTGGAGAGAACAATAATGGAAGGGTATATGCCTGGGAAGAGAGGAAGAGGAAGGCCAAAGAGAAGATGGGTGCAGGATGTGGCGGATGATCTCCAGATGGGTGTATCAGACGCGGGACATCTTGCTCATGATCGAGAGGTTTTCCGGAAGGTTGTTATGGGAGCGAGGTTCTGCAAAGGACATGCTACTGAATGAATGAATATGGGGTAATGGACCGTAATAGAGAATGTTAAAGTGGTCAAGCTGTATGATTCGGGCTCCGAAGGTTGTGGGTTCGATTCCGGGCCGCATCCTTCGGTTCACAAGTCCATTTTTTCGGAGACTCCTGAGGGTTGCCTCTGGAACTAAGGAGTTCGTTCTTTGTACGACGCTTTCCACGCTGCGGAAAGAGACTGCACTACATTACATGGGATAAAAACAATGCAATGAAGTCGACCCTGTTGACATTTAAGAAGGTAAACGGGCCGAAACATTCGGGGTGAGGGACACATCTGGAGATCAGAAGCCCCCTGTCGTATTTGCTCCGGAGTTTTTATCACTGATTTATGTAAAGTACGTTTGCCGTGATCTCTTTAACTACCATATTTTCTAAATGGTTTCGCGGTCTACACCACGGGGAGGTGGGGTTGACTTGTGCAGTATGTGGGTCATCGGCAGGCTATTAATTTTCACTTTTTACATCTTCTAGGAGAGGCTAGCCCAGTGTTTCCCAACGTGGGGCCCACGCCCCACAGGGGGACAATTTGACTGTTAAGGGGGTCAATTCGAAAATGGAAGAAATCGGCTGAATATAACAAAACGGGGAGACTTGAGACTGAAGTTAACTAAATTGGAACCTGACATAAGATCTCTTTGCAGCAAGCATCAAGCGCAAGGATCTCACTAAATTTAAATAATAAATAATTACTAATAATTAAAATAATATAGAAAAATCTGTCATTAAAATTATTTTGTACTTGAATTTCAGTTCTCCATTATATGTTTTGAAAATTTACTTACTGTGTTTGCTCAATAATTACCTAGTGATTTCTTCCTAAAACCTATCATTCAAGTTTCTTTAGTGAACATTTCAATTTTTGAATATTAAAAATAATGTATATGTTGAGGGGGGGGGGGGCATGGGGCGGGGGAGGGGGGCAATATGAATTTTAGAAAGGCTTAAGTGGGGCATGGTACAAAAAAGGTTGGGAAACACTGGGCTAGCCGATCTTGCTGGCTGCAGGGCCAAGCGCAGTTCACACCTTGTAGTGCAAAATATCGAAAAACGTATACAGGAGAAACCTTCTGCGCAGGACAAGCTGCTGGATGGTGATGCAATTGCAGTGCTGCCCATAGCAGTCACAGTGAAACAAGTAAACTGCAGTAACGTCTTAGACGCCCTTGATTTCTAGTTCAAACTCTCTCTCTCTCTCTCTCTCTCTCTCTCTCTCTCTCTCTCTCTCTCCTCTCTCTCTCTCTCTCTCTCTCTCTCTCTCTCTCTCTCTCTCTCTCTCTCTCTCTCTCTCTCTCTCTCTCTCTTTCTATCTCGTCCTCTCTCGCAAATACAGATATAAACTAGGAACATGATAAAACTTGAAACAAAGAGGTTTCTGAAAACATTAGATAGTGATTACTATTATAAAGCCAGGTGTGGGCATTACGTATGTAAAGTAAAAAAACAACTAATTATCCCGTTTTGAGACGAATTGGGCTTGACCCATATTTGTATCGACTAACCATATACATACAGACCTACAAGCACTTGGAATCAACGACTGGCAAGAGAAGGTCCACCAGAGAGACGAATGGAGACAGATTGTATTTGCAGCAAAGAACCTCAATGGCTCGGAATGCTGAAGAAGAAGAAGAAGAAGAACCAGCACTCCGTGGGTGACGTACAGCCAAAAAAAAAAAATATGCTGGGGTTGACTGCGACTTCTTTTAAAGGATATGCAATTAAATTTTTTTTCGTGAACAGGGATATAGCTTTGCTATAATAACATGGGGGTCATAATAACTAATCCATGTTATATACACAACAATTGTGTCCCTCGATAAGATACCGAAACCTCTTTCTTGATCATTAGTATGGCTGAACCTGCCACGCATGTCGTAAGAGACTACTCAGGACGACTGACGTAGAAAACTTTAGCTACCAAACCCAATCAATAATTAGCAGCTCTAAATATGAGGTTTTCTGAGTAAAGCATGACTCGATGCGGGAAAATACACCTACTTGCACGTTTGGTTCCGTTCTTAAAGAAACATAGCACTAGAATTGGCACTTAGAATGTTGGAAGTTAGAACCATGTAAAAAGTGGGAAACAGCACAGGCAGTAGAAGAAATGGAAATGTGGGGAGGACAAGGAGGGAGCTGCAGGAGGCAACCAAAGATAGGACGGCTTGGCACGAGTTCATTTAGAGTCTATGCTCTAATGGGAAACGTTAAGAGGTGGAAGTAGCAAGGAAAAAAAAAAAGAAGAATATATACAAGTAGTATACAAGGGTAAGTTAATAAGTAAGTCACAAATGACTGTAGCAAAATAACTAATGATTGATTGATTAATTGATCTAGGAACCGACATCACAGCATTCGGGGCATTCCCATAGGTGCTCCGTCCCCATCCTCAGCTGCCAGCGAAGAGTTCAACACCAATAGTACCAGTAGCAATCTGATTATATGTAGAAACATAACTAAATATGATAACAACTTGAAACCAGTTTATTTTTATACATACATTGTCCCTTTATTTCTCAACATAATTTCCACCAACATTGATGTATTTGTTATCATGCAAGTAGGTTACCCACTAACAGGCCTTTGCTTTGGCCTCTGTTCCTAGGTTCCTGATCATTTCAATGGAGATAACATCAGCTCCTGGTCTGCCATGAGTTTACTCTGTGATTCACAATCCGCCATGGCAATATATATATATATATATATATATATATATATATATATATATATATATATATATATATATATATATATATATATATATATATATATATATATACACATATATATATATATATATATATATATACATATATATATATATATATATATATATATATATATATATATATATATATATATATATATATATATATATATATATATATATATATATATATCCACATTCTCTGGCATGTCAATATAGTCTTATTCACATACTCTGCTACGGCTCGTACTTCTTGCTTTCTTTGACGGACACATACATGACAATTGGTTGACGATGTATGTTTATAAATGACAGGACTCGTGTGCGTCCTAACACAGGCTAAGTTTATTTGTGGACAGTGTCACAACGTAGATTATGCCGGTCCACGACCGTATACGCACTCCCATGTGACACTCACGTTCTGTCCTTTACATTCCTTAGTTTCTCATATAGTTATAGTCAAGCACAATACTGTATTACTTCACATTCATCTACAGTCAACCAATCATATAGTACTCACGCTACCGCTGGCTGCCTAATACTAACTAATAGCTAGTTGTCTAGGATGATGCCACAACGCTCTTCTGGCCATAGTTATGGATGGATTGACCCGCTTGAACTTCTGAACATAATTCCTTATAGAATAAGGTGCGTATCGATCTCTATATAATAACTGAACTGGATCTTCCCTGGTGTCAAACTTTCAAATACTGGTTTCTGCAAACTGCATCTTGATGTTCCTCCTTCAGCCGTTCTCTACCCGACCCCTTAGTTACTGTTTTTACGTTACGTTCAATATGCGCGCACGGGTGCTTTTCTGTATGTGTGCTGTATTTTATCGTAATTTTCCCTTATCTTTCCACTGCTGGTAAATCTGTTAAATTATCTATGCTTGCGGCTCATGGCAGTATGCCCCCTCCCCCCAATTTTTAAAATGTTGCAAACATTTTAATGTAATACCTCAGTCTTCCAGTCTTTAACATGAGATGAAAGTAGTCGTACACATCTGTCTGAATGGGTCCTACCTGGTCTCACACATCGGTCTGTTACTCTGTGTCCTCTAAGGTCGCACATATCAGTCTACTGACTTGGTCGCACATATCCGTCCACATTTGGCCTTATTCTAGATCTTACTCACTTTTATTGTATACTATACCTTGTGAGAAGTTGATTTGCAATAAACACCATCACTAAAAAATTTCATAAGTCGGACACGCTTTCCGTCTACTCCTATAGACAACGTGTGACCTCTGCCTCCTTTGTAGTTCAGAGGAATGAGGTCCAGCATAATCTGGGATCCAATGTCCCTCTAGACATCCCTAGCAGCTCCTCAATCCTATATTCTAGTACGAGCACCCTACCCATATCCAAGCCCTCACGCCCTGGGTAAGGTATCTGTGTGTGTTTATGAAATCTGGCTTCCACTGTCTTGCTTCACTTCGGATGTCACGGGTGACAAGCATCGTCTGGATCTTTTCTCCGGTGCATGCTGGTGTGCTGGAGAATGAACAGGCGGACAGATTGATTGGCTCTGCAAAACTTGGTGGAGTATTGATGCATTATAAGGCAGACGTGGTTGCGGCCTTGTGGGAGCACGTGTAACCTCGGAGGAGCAAATGGATCACCATGGCCTGACAAGAAAGCGACAGCGAGGGGTGACGAGGGGATCTGGCCGACGATCGACGCTCAGAGGAAAGGCGAGACGGTCATATAATCAGATTGCTACTGGTACTATTAGTGTTAGAACTCTTCGCTGGCTGCTGGGGATGGAGACGGAGCGCTTATGGGAATGCCCCGAATGCTGTGATGTCGGTTCCTAAATCAATCAATTAATACTGGTGACTTTCTCATTTTCAGTTTTGATATGGCTAGTTCCAGTTTGCTGATTGTGATGGGTGCCTCTAGAACTTCATATACTATTTCCTTCTGTCCTGTATGTCGCCATTTCTCTCGAGTCTCTTGTTGTTTCTCTGGACTAATTTTGATATTGTTATCTTGTGCGAATGAGTCCGCAAAATGGTCAGCTGCTTGCTTTCCTATTACTTACTGGAGCAATTTTAAATATTTTGTTTGATTTTAAATACAAAATAACAATTAAGTACTGGATTGCTCCACAGTCGACAGTATCAGTGGCTATGTATGTTATGTATTTCAGCCAACATATGATTCATTGTTTCACTTTATATATTTAAAACATTATAAGTTTTAAAGGCAAGATTATGGGCTTTGTTGCACCAGTTTTTATCCTGTGGGGCTTTGTCTATTTCCTCAAAGCAGTCTGCTGAAAGCCTCACACAAAGCACGACACATTCACGAGATATACAACTCTGCAGTGTGCACCTGACAAGATATACAAATCTGCAGTGAGCACCTGACAAGATGCAGCGAATTATGCCAGGAAACAAATTATGCATCCTATTGTTTATGGTTTCTTTATTTAAATTTACTGAACGTAAACTTGCCAAGAGATCACAACAGCAAACATTGCTGGTGTTGACTGCGTCATTCTGTAAAGGATATGCAACTAACTTTTTAAACTTGTTAACTGTGTCTATCTTCCTTGTGTTTCGATTTTTAGCACAAAAACAATATATGTAAGGGTGTAAAATTATATGGTATGTGTCATGATGCCGTTTTTATTTATTCGTTTGCCCTAACCTTTCGGCTACGCCCCTGATCATGGAAACACGTCTATAGATGTTCAGCAACAAATGCTAATAAATTTTAAGAATTGAGGTGCAGGAGTCTATATCTCATATCTTGACAGCCACTGAGAGACAAGGTTTATTCTCGCTGGCAAATTCTGTTCCAACCATGCAGCTGAGGCTGTCTAGCAAACTGGATTAATCATGTATGATTGCAACTCTGATTGCTATCAGGTGGACATTTAAGAATGCAGTGTCAGCACTACAGGCTATTCGGGGTAGTCGACTCCTATACTGTGAAAAGTGCTAGGCAAGTAGCTGCCATGATATCCCATTGTGGAGTGGCTAGATATAAGAAAGCAGTTTGGCTTGCAAGATAGGGAGGAGAATGTGAACTAGTGGTTAGTGAAGTCTCATATTTTAAGAGAAGGAGAGCAGTCTACGCTATTGAAGAGACACATGGTCAGCCAAGCGTCACCTGCTGCATTCTTGGCTGGCAGGAATGGGACACCTTTCTTGCCTCAGAACACAGCATAACAGACTGAGTGGGGGAAATTAATTGGTTTCGCCTCTCAGATTGACCAAAATGTAACTAGGCAAATTGCTGAATACGTTTTGTAGGACTATCTTCTGTACAGTGAGTTAAGAATGACATACTGGCCCCCTGAATCAACAATATACTCCAAACTGCATGGAACTACCTTACACAAAAAGTCTAGCACATCACAAGAGGGAGCCGTGATGGTGCAGTGACCGGCATGCTTGCCAATCAACCCAGTGGTCATAGTTTCCAGTTTGCACTTAGGCAGAATTCTAAAAACAATAGCCTGGATGATGATAATGAGACATTTAGGACCAGGTTCATTTTTAAATTTGTGATGCAGTAGTCTTGAAGTAACAACATGAAACAAACTAAAGTAATTGATAGTAATAATTCTCATCTGTGGATGATAATTGGTTACTTCTTTAGTTATCACCAATCGATGAGGTGCACTGAAGATAGATACAGGGCATATGCTGCCAGGAATAAATAATAGCTTGATGCATGGGGGACATACCTGAACGAATCCTCTCCATTAGTTGTTGGAGTGGAGAATTGAGTTGGAACTGATTGCAACGAATGCAAGTGAGGATGGTTTGGTTTCTATATGTAGCTAACCAACTTGCAATAAGGGACAATTAGCATCTAGACCGAGCATTTATTGGTCTGACTAAAGTACAAAGACGTGGATTCTGAATCACAATCCCCCTTCTAGGCACTGGGTTGGAGTCTGCTGACAATAACATACCTAAAACTCGTAAGAGGAAACATCACCAATGTAAGTCTAATCTCAGCCAGTCCGTATGCTTGCTGTGCTAAATCATGACCTGGGTACATACTAATATGCCTCTCTGCAGACCTTACTGATTACTGAACTTTGGGGCAGAAAAGGAAAGCTCTGCAACAGTTCCTGCAGATATGCTACTCTGATGGAAGAAAAGTTTCTACACCAGTCTCACTCTGATAGAACCTTTTTAAGGCTCACATGATCTAATTACCAACAATGTATCGGACACCTGCGTTAGAATTGAGTCTTCTAGAGGATCTGAGCTAAACCAAGTCTATTTATTTAACAATGTTTCTTTTGAAGGACCACCATTAGTTTGAACACTGATGACATACAGGCAGTTCTCAATGCAGACGAGAAAATCCGGCTGCTGTTGGAGGCGGAAGTACAAGCGTTGATTTTCGAGAATTCGTTAGACGGTGATGCCATCATCTACACAGATGGGTCGGTCGTCCGACGTGTGAGAAGCTCATGGGCCTTTACGGCTCAGGTCGGAGTGAGAATTGTGAAGGACATTGCTGTGGAGCGGTCTCAGCTGGCAAAGATTAGTTTAATCTTCGTGCCAAGGCGTGCAGGAGTACAAGGAAATGAGCGGGCTGACAAGCTCGCAGGTAAGGCTACTGTGGAGGGCGGACACGCCATGGACCAGGCTGGCATCCTGAATGCTCTACGAAAAGTAAGACTTGTGCGAGAACCAAGTGATGACTGTGAATCTACAACCATGGTCAGACTGCGAGAACAGCAAATTAAAAGAGGTGTCGCCAAACAAGAACACTACACAGGAAGCCAAAGAAGATTGATAAACCAACACAGAAGGGGTGTCATTCGCCGCTACACGCTGGAGGATTTGCTGAGGGGATCCGAGCACTTATGGACTGAATGGTTCGATGGGCACTGAGGATGATCTGTCGAGTCAACTAACTAACCAGGCAGTTCTCAAGCTTAGCATCATGTTAAATTTAATTAAAGAAAATGGCAAAAATATGGTCGATAAGGGGGTGAAAAGTGTCAAAACATTGCATATATTATGGTATAGTATCAATGTGATCAGCACTTTTAATGTATTATCTTACCTTCCCAGAAAAACCTACTGTCCTTTTTACAAGGTTCAGTTGATCTCACAGCTGTGCTATATAATACAAAATCCAGTCCTGACATTGCAAGGGGTCAAAACTCAGATCATCGCGTTAACGGTAAAAGGAAACTTTTACTCACCATTAGATGCATTGGGCATATGGTGCTAGTCCCGTATTGTTATAGACCAATCGGCATTCAGCAGGTCACGTGGTCAATATCACACTGGTCGCCTTTACTTCCCAGGACATTTCCTGTTACCCATTTTGACTGGATTGACCTGGAAGCCTCAATGCAAATTTGAATCCATGATCAGCAGGCTGGCAAGGCAAGCCTGCTAGCCACTACACCAGCATGGCTCCATTGCATTCGATAATGAAGAATCCACTGCATAGCAGTCTGGGCACACCCAAAGAGGCTCTGTTCCCTCAGCAAATTTAATAGTTATCAGCATTTCAGATTCCTCCTCTCATTGTTGGAACCATACTTAAATCCACACTCATCTTTAAACAGATCACTGTATTGGTAAGAACATATATCAACGACTACACTATCACATGACCACTGTACTAAAATAAAGACTTTTAAACACACTTGTTGATACACAGAACAATGTATTTATTACACAGCAGCACAGAATATATCCCATTGCACTGACAGAGTAATACAGAATATCTCCAAGTGCACTCACAGAGCAACAAAGAGTATCTCCCATTGCACTGACAGAGCAATAAAGAATAACTCCCATTGCACTGACAGAGCAACAAAGAATAACTCCAAGTGCACTCACATAGCAACAAAGAATATCTCCCATTGCACTGACAGAGCAATAAAGAATAACTCCCATTGCACTGACAGAGCAACAAAGAATAACTCCAAGTGCATTCACATAGCAACAAAGATTATCTCCAAGTGCACTCACATAGCAACAAAGAATATCTCCCATTGCACTGAAAGAGCAACAGAGTATCTCCCATTGCACTCACATAGCAATAAAGAATATCTCCCATAGCACTAACAGAGCAACAAAGAGTATCATCCATTGCACTCACAGAGCGAAACAAGAATATCTCTCACTTAGCTATGTTCCACAGCTTTCAGTTAATGATTCTATACATGTACCATGAAATCTTAAGATCTGAAATTGACTACACAGTGGTGATATAAATATGCATGTGAAAGTGTGTGTACACATATAGGGTCCACTATATTATATATAAAACATGAGAACATGTACATACCAATACCTTACTAATACAGAATATTTTCCTGAAGGTTCATACAATTATTCACTCTCACACGGAGGGAGGTAGGTATTTGGGGGCCAATATTTTTATTCATTCCTGAATAAAGGCCAGCTTTTGTAGCCTGTTACGTCAACAAAACATTTTGTTTATTTCAATTCTGTTATATCTTTAAATAGTATCTTTATAACCAGAAGCAGTAGTAGCGCAGTGACTAGCACACTTGCCTGCCAGCTCAGTGGTCATGTTTGAATCTCCATTACTATTTTACATGTGACTGGGCGCCTGCACTGACCTAGCCTAAAACATGTACCAGGAAATGTCATGAGAAATAAAGCTGGCCAGCGTGAAATTAACATCACCCCTGAAGTACAGATTCATGTCTACAAATATAGGGCCAGCACCACATACTCTACAGACGGCTACTAAAGACAATAAAACAAAGACAACTGAAATATTTTGGACACTTGAAACATCATGAAGGTTTAGAGAGAACAATAATGGAAAGGTTTATGCAAAGAGAAGATGGGTGCTGCATACGGCAGATGATCTCCAGATCGCTGTATCAGACGCTGGACATCTTGCTTATGACAGAGAGGTATTCCGAAAGGTTGTTATGGAAGCGAGGTTCTGCAAAGGACATGCTATTAAAGGAATGAATGATCATATGCTCAAAAATGCCTCAAGGCATAGAAATGGGATCCATAATGTAAATGTAGTTTTATAGCAGATATTGCTATAAGTTTCACAACTTCTAGACGACAACATAAGAGGTGTGGTGGCCAGTTCTCTTTCTCGCTGCAGACATTTGCCAGAAAATTATGAAAATGTTATGTACCCACTGTTATTATTTCTGGGTCGACCAAAGATCTGTGATGGTTGTAAAAATAATTCTGCACCTACTGGAAATTGAGTCCGAACCACTGTCATGGCAGGCAAAGACATGATCCATTATATCACTACAGCTCCTTACTGACTTTTACTTACCTTTACAATTGTGTATTGGGGATGGAGTGGCTTACAGGTAAGTCATGGTACCATGCATGGTGTGGATGTTATGGATTTTTACGAACAAGGAAAGGATGGTATACTTCCCTGTGATCCTGGGATAGTGTCTAGTCTTGTTCTGTACACTGAAAATATCTATAGGAAGTAATTCTGGTATACAAATACTTGAGTTCTCAGTAGTGCTATAGAGTTTGTGCACTGCGTCGAGGTGCTCTATGAGTGATCTTTGAAGCGATTATAGAGGTATCCATGTGTAATGAAAGTGATTCTTTAAAAAGCAAACCAAACCAAACTTTGTAAGATAGAAACAAATGACAAATAACTGACCCTTACACTGTAACAGTATACAGTTGTAAATCAATAACTGACACTTACCCTGTAACAGTATACAGTTGTATGTCATTAACTGACCCTTACATTGTAACAGTATACAGTTGTGTCATTAACTGACTCTTACATTGTAACAGTATACAGCTGTATGTAATTAACTGACCCTTACACTGTAACAGTATACAGCTGTATGTCATTAACTGTCCCTTACACTGTAACAGTATACAGCTGTATGTCATTACTGACCTTGACACTGTAACAGTATACAGTTGAATGTCATTAACTGACCCTTACACTGTAACAGTATACAGTTAGTTGAATGTCATTAACTGATCCTTACACTGTAACAGTATACAGTTAGTTGAATGTCATTAACTGACCCTTACACTGTAACAGTAGTATGTCATTAACTGACCCTTACACTGTAACAGTATACAGTTAGTTGAATGTCATTAACTGATCCTTACACTGTAACAGTATACAATTGTATGTCATTACTGACCCTGACACTGTAACAGTATACAGTTGTATGTCATTACTGACCCTGACACTGTAACAGTATACAGTTGTATGTAATTAACTGACCCTTACACTATAACAGTATACAGTTAGTTGAATGTCATTAACTGACCCTTACACTGTAACAGTATACAGTTAGTTGAATGTCATTAACTGACCCTTACACTGTAACAGTAGTATGTCATTAACTGACCCTTACACTGTAACAGTATACAGTTGTATGTCATTACTGACCCTGACACTGTAACAGTATACAGTTGTATGTAATTAACTGACCCTTACACTATAACAGTATACAGTTAGTTGAATGTCATTAACTGACCCTTACACTGTAACAGTATACAGTTAGTTGAATGTCATTAACTGACCCTTACACTGTAACAGTAGTATGTCATTAACTGACCCTTACACTGTAACAGTATACAGTTGAATGTCATTAACTGACCCTTACACTGTAACAGTAGTATGTCATTAACTGACCCTTACACTGTAACAGTATACAATTGTATGTCATTAACTGACCCTTACACAGTAACAGTATACAATTGTATGTCATTAACATACCCTTACACTGTAACACTAGTATGTCATTAATTGACCCTTACACTGTAACAGTAGTATGTCATTAACTGACCCTTACACTGTAACAGTATACAATTGTATGTCATTAACTGACCCTTACACTGTAACAGTATACAGTTAGTTGAATGTCATTAACTGACCCTTACACTGTAACAGTATACAGTTGTATGTCATTACTGACCCTAACACAGTAACAGTATACAGTTTTATGTCATTAACTGACCCTTACACAGTAACAGTATACAGTTGAATGTCATTAACTGACCCTTACACTTTAACAGTATACAGTTAGTTGAATGTCATTAACTGACCCTTACACTGTAACAGTATACAGTTGTATGTCATTACTGACCCTGTAACAGTATACAGTTGTATGTCATTACTGACCCTGACACTGTAACAGTATACATGTAGTTGAATGTCATTAACTGACCCTTACACTGTAACAGTAGTATGTCATTAACTGACCATTACACTGTAACAGTATACAGTTGAATGTCATTAACTGACCCTTACATTGTAACAGTAGTATGTCATTAACTGACTCTTACACTGTAACAGTATCCAATTGTATGTAATTAACTGACTCTTACACTGTAACAGTATACAGTTAGTTGAATGTCATTAACTGACCCTTACACTGTAACAGTATACAGTTAGCTGTATGTCATTAACTGACCTTTACACTGTAACAGTATACAGTTGAATGTCATTAATTGACCCTTACACTGTAACAGTAGTATGTCATTAACTGACCCTTACACTGTAACAGTATACAGTTAGCTGTATGTCATTAACTGACCTTTACACTGTAACAGTATACAGTTGAATGTCATTAACTGACCCTTACACTGTAACAGTAGTATGTCATTAACTGACCCTTACACTGTCACAGTATACAGTTGTATGTCATTAACTGACCCTTACACTGTAACAGTAGTATGTCATTAACTGACCTTTACACTGTAACAGTATACAGTTGAATGTCATTAACTGACCCTTACACAGTAACAGTATACAGTTGTATGTCATTAACTGACCCTTACACTGTAACAGTATACAGTTGTATGTCATTAACTGACCCTTACACTGTAACAGTATACAGTTTAATGTCATTAACTGACCCTTACACTGTAACAGTATACAGTTTAATGTCATTAACTGACCCTTACACAGTAACAGTATACAGTTGTATGTCATTAACTGACCCTTATACTGTAACAGTAGTATGTCATTAACTGACCTTTACACTGTAACAGTATACAATTGTATGTCATTAACTGACCTTTACACTGTAACAGTATACAGTTGAATGTCATTAACTGACCCTTACACTGTAACAGTAGTATGTCATTAACTGACCCTTACACTGTAACAGTATACAGTTAGTTGAATGTCATTAACTGACCATTATGCTGTAACAGTATTACAGTTAGTTGTATGTCATTAACTGACCCTTACATTTAACAGTTTACAGTTAGTTGTATGTCATTAACAGGATTGAGGGGGCTGAGTGGTCTCGAGGTATAGTGTCTGCCTCGAGTGCTGGAGGTTCAAGCCCCGGTGAGGGCCGGGATTTTTTCACGTGGACTTCTAGTAACAAAAAATTCCGCTGGTCTCTGGGTAGTGAGATCGGATGCCCGTGTGTATTCTTGAGCATGTAAAAAAATCCCTTGGCAGTTGGAAATCGAAAAAAGGTAGCCTAACACCGCTGCCTGGGCAAAATTTCGAGTTAAAAATCTACCCAAAGTATTTTAGGATCCTCACTGGTGCTATGGAGTTCATGCACTGAGCTAAGTTTCTCTGGACTCAGGCTTGAGTTAGGAGTAGAACGGAGCACTTATGGGTTTCTAGGAAATATTATGTTCAGTAGTTTGCCATTGCTTTCTAAAAGGCCAATATTCATACCATTGTGACAATCAAAGCAAAGCAGCCTGCTTCCAAATTGCCTGCAGCTGACTTCAGACCAGGAATGTTGACATTGTGCAACTGCGTTCACCACCCCTAAGCCACAAATCAGTTCTTTGTAACAGTATACAATAACAGAAAAGAGAGAAAAAAAAATCAGGCACCAAACATAGAAACCCCTTAAGAGTTCACAACTCTTGCAGTCTAACACAGTGGTTCCAAAGCAATGAAGTGTTCCACATTGTTAGTGTAGAGACTTTATTCCCATGCCAGTGCCAGAGTGAGGTTAGTGTAGAGACTTTCTTCCTGTGCCAGTACCAAAGTGAGGTTAGTGTAGAGACTTTCTTCCTGTGCCAGTACCAAAGTGAGGTTAGTGTAGAGACTTTCTTCCTGTGCCAGTACCAGAGTGAGGTTAGTGTAGAGACTTTCTTCCTGTGTCAGTACCACAGTGAGGTTAGTGTAGAGACTTTCTTCCTGTGCCAGTACCACAGTGAGGTTAATGTAGAGACTTTCTTCCTGTGCCAGTACCACAGTGAGGTTAGTGTAGAGACTTTCTTCCTGTGCCAGTACCAGAGTGAGGTTAGTGTAGACTTTCTTCCTGTGCCAGTACCAGAGTGAGGTTAGTGTAGAGACTTTCTTCCTGTGCCAGTACCACAGTGAGGTTAGTGTAGAGACTTTCTTCCTGTGCCAGTACCAGAGTGAGGTTAGTGTAGAGACTTTCTTCCTGTGCCAGTACCACAGTGAGGTTAGTGTAGAGACTTTCTTCCTGTGCCAGTACCACAGTGAGGTTAGTGTAGAGACTTTCTTCCTGTGCCAGTACCAGAGTGAGGTTAGTGTAGACTTTCTTCCTGTGCCAGTACCAGAGTGAGGTTAGTGTAGACTTTCTTCCTGTGCCAGTACCAGAGTAAGGTTAGTGTAGAGACTTTCTTCCTGTGCCAGTACCAGAGTGAGGTTAGTGTAGAGACTTTCTTCCTGTGCCAGTACCAGAGTGAGGTTAGTGTAGACTTTCTTCCTGTGCCAGTACCAGAGTAAGGTTAGTGTAGAGACTTTCTTCCTGTGCCAGTACCAGAGTGAGGTTAGTGTAGAGACTTTCTTCCTGTGCCAGTACCAAGTGAGGTTAGTGTAGAGACTTTCTTCCTGTGCCAGTACCAAAGTACATCTCCTTGGGGACTGTACTGCTGAGCTTTCCTTGCTCTCTAAACTGAGAAGCAAGCGGGGTATGCAAGACTAGTACTGGAGCGTGACATCTATGGAGAGGCATATTGATGTGTAACCAGGTCAACATTTAGCACAGCATAACATATTGTCTGGGAATAGGCCTAAGTAAATCATGTTTGCTGTTCTCCATGGCAATGACGTTGCGAATATGATTTGCCGCTTACCCGCTTAGAAAACACAGCAGTGACTGATTTGGCAGCAGGTCATGTCGTACTGGTTTTAACGTGCTGGTGTGGAAGCCGGTCGTTCAGAAAGCAATGTCAAACTACAGAACGTGAAAATTTGCCAAGACATCAACATCGGCAGTAAAATGTTGGTGTTGACTGCAGCATCCTGTAAGGGATATGCAACTTAAAAAAAAGAAGTAATGTCTCCTTGACAAATTGTAGGTATTTCATTGGCAACAGACTCCAAAACAATTCTCAGAGGACGCCTGCCATTAAGCATTGTGGGGAGTTTTCTATTTTTTACCAGGCATGTTGCTCTGGTCAGCAAGATGAGTTATCATTGAGGAATATCTCAGATGTTATCTGTTCATCTGCATGCCGGTTTTCATTGCTCTGTAAAATTAAATATTATATTGAAGCAAGAATTGATGCCATTAAGCATTGTGGGGAGTTTTCTATTTTTTACCAGGCATGTTGCTCTGGTCAGCAAGATGAGTTATCATTGAGGAATATCTCAGATGTTATCTGTTCATCTGCATGCCGGTTTTCATTGCTCTGTAAAATTAAATATTTTATTGAAGCAAGAATTGATGGTCTCTGGCAAAGCATAGTGTGGTTTATTTCATGGGTCTGGTATGGTAGTTATGAAGGCTAGCTAGGGACAACTTGAAAACCCTGATTAATGGGGCAAGGCCACCACTTCAACTGGCCTAAGCAAGATGTGTATAGCATTACCAAGAAAAATAACACAATAAAAGGACTATCTCATGGCATAATATAAAATGTTCTATTTTATGAACAACATAATAAATAAAACAATGGGAATAAAACACACATGGGGGATGGTGGTGTTTGGTTCATTTATGAAGTACTTCATTATGATGGTGCATCATGAGTAAATGTCTGATTCAAAGTGTGGTAACTCTGGTCTAACATCACAAGTACAAAGTATACATTTATCCACAGACATAAAATATTTTATTCCAATGAATGCACTTAATGTGAAAAACACTCCAACTTCTATTAACACTGAAACAAGACAAACTGTGATTTTGTGTGTGATTGCCACTACCTACACAACACACTGATGGTTTAATGTTTTGTTTCAAGGCAATATCTAAATGACATACTCCTGCTTTACCTCGTAAAGAATGCTGCCACGCTTATTGGAGGAGTTTTCTCTTCTTTTGATTTTTCACATACTGTTAATAATTAAGGATCAATTATTTTACTGTGGAAGCTGAAAGCACACTTGCTGATCTGATGGTCATGCATTTAAATTTCCAAAGCAGGGATTTTTTTCAGTGACCTGTGTTTTCAGGTTGACTCAGCCTAAAATAGGAACCAGGACATTTGTGACTACATCACTCAACGAGTGCCAACAGGTCTAAAAATACAGAGTTAGCACCATAAACCCAATATGCCTCATGGCATGAAATGGAGTCCTGTATTTTATGTTTACTTTATTTCCTAGTATTTCAAAACTGTACCGAGGCTGTGACTGGAATAATTAAAAACATAATTAGGATGAAATGATTAAAAAAAAACATATAAAAGTTACCAGCCAGGACTACTGACTTCCTATCACAAATGCTTCAAAATATCACCCTTAAATAGCGACCCTCCTATACTTTGAGAATTAACACAGATGTACTTGAGCAAAAATTATCTAATGTGTTCGTGAGCAGGATCATATAACACGAGCCATACACATTTCAGTTTTGTTGTGTGGATGTAGTTATTTCAGATTTCACTGTGCAATATAATAAAATAATAAGATATACAGGCAAATATATTTACATATTACATTTTAAATGGGTTACAATAGTACTAACCTAGTTGAATAACATACCAATAACACTTAATCAGACATATAAATATAGCACTGTATACAATTTTATGTGTTGTACAGAAACTGTCATTGTACACATGTAAACTTTATGAACACACGAAAAGAATATAAATAACTCATACGGGTCTATGAGCATCTCAATGGTGAAGTGGTCAAGCCGCCTGCCGTGTGCATGAATTAATTTAAACATTCTGTCATTCATTTTATGAATGCAATTTTTTCGGAGAACCCTGGGGGTTGTCTGTGTGATGCTTTCAACAGGCCACTCTATGGAAAGAGACTGAGTCACGTGGAATAAAACCCTGTGCAATGAAGTCAATCTTCATGCCTTCAAATTTCTTCTAACAGGATGTTGACTAAACATAAAACTGTCACTTTGTTTACAGCAATAAATATTATAAACTTCTATACCAAAGCCAGTGTCTGTGGCTTAGATGCAGTGACAGTGTCATAATACCCAACATACTGAGTTTAGGGTTCATAATTAGCCACAGGCAATTTGGAAGCAGATCTCAATGGTATGAGAGTTGGTCATTCAGAAAGCAATGGCAAACTAATGAACATAAAAATTGTGATGTCCTGCAACAAACATGCAACTAACTTTTTTTTTCTGTACAAAACCTACTTACCAATGGTTAGTCCATAAACTATATAGTTTCATTCTGTCCCTGATGGTATCTATACTGGCCTACTCTATTGGAACTGCTGCTTTAACTTCTTTTGTTTAATTGTTATTATTTAGTTAGTTAGTCTTTCCTCTTGAGCCTAAGGCGGCGCATAGGGCAGAAGTCCTGTCTCTCCATGCCTGGCGGTTCGCTGCTACCTGTTGTAGATCTTGGATATTTACTTGGCCGTTGAATGAGCCTTTCTAATGATGGTTCTACGCAGGGTCTCTCTTGGTCTTCCCTGTTTTCTTTTCCCTACCGGTGACCATATGAAGGCTTGGTAGGGGAGTCTTGTCTTGTCCATTCTGAGTACATGGCCGATGTAGTTCCAACGGCGTCTCCTTATGAAATTTGAAGACTTTGACGACTTTGAATTTGTTATTATTTAATGTCCTTCAAACCCAAACATCTATCAGTTCAAGGGCAACGCCAAGGGGTTGAAAAAGTTACAGTAAAATCTGCCTGAAGATTGAATATCTCATGCATTGAAATGTTCAAACACAACATTAATTGTTCTTTAATGAAAGCAAAGGGGTAAAGACAAAATGAGAGACAAGAGTTATTATTGTGAAAATGAGTCAAGTAACAAAAAAATCTGTTCAATGTCATTAAGGCATGTTTTGGATTTTGTGTTAGGTTTATTATTTTAGTGACCAAATGGCACATGATAGGGAGTCTCCGTGGCAAAGTGGTAAAGCCGTTTGACTCAGGCTTCAAAGGTTGTGGGTTTGATTCCGTCCTTCGGTTCACAGGTGAAATTTTTCAGAGACTCCTGTGGGTCGCCACTAGAGCTACGGAGTTTGTGCTTTGTGCGACACTTTCTGCGCTAAGGAAAGAGACCGAGCCATATGGGATAAACACCTGGTGCAATGAAGTCGACCCTATCGACTTTTAATGGCACATGAGGGATAATATCTTTTCTACTGTGGCTGTCTTTTCTTTTCCAGAGAAATCCCTTGTAGCCATTATATTAGAGATCTACTGGATGGAAAGAATTTGTCTTAAATACCTTTACTGGGTATTCTGAAAGAAGACTACAGTGTAGTCTGGCAGTTAACTAACCATGAAGATGTCAATTGTGAAAGCTGTGAGGAAGCAAAATTATAACACAAACCAGTAATTTATATCATACATTACTTTTTAGGTTCACGAGCAGTTCATTAATTAAAGTTAAAGTGTTGACTCTTATGTGGCATATGTATAAAACTAGAAAAGTACTGAATATGAATCTAATTTTAGATGATTTTTATAAAATAAATTTCCTCCCTAATACCTTGGCAGTAAAAGCCTGACATTCTCAGATGAGAATGAATAAGTTAATAGATCCTGTGTGCATTGTACGCATGTTAAAGATTCTTCTGCAGTTGGAAATCACAAAGAGCATGTTGTAATTGCACGCCTTGCATTGGCAACAATCTTACAAATTATAAAAAGCCTCCCACAATAGAGTATTTTCCTCATGAAAGTCTCATATGTGGATGTGTATGTTAAAGAGTGGGCACCGGTGGTCTAATGGCATCCCACATGAGTGACCCAGGCTCAATTCCCAGTGGATGTAATTCAATTTTAGCATTCCCATAGCAAAGTGTTCAAGCCACCTTGTGTTATGAAGGTCCTTTGTTCAAGCCGTTCTATCCCTGTTCTATCTCCTGCAACTCCATCCAAGTTCTCCCCATATTATTAATCTTTGTCTTTAATTCTCTTCTCTTTGTGTTTTTGGGTCTCCCACTATTTCATTTGCCCTATTGGTTCTAGACAAGAGAGTGTCCAGTTACTCAATCTTCAGGTTTTCTCACTGTGTGTACATTCAGCATGAGCATCCTTTACTGAATTTCTCCATGAGCTCCACATTGGTGAATTTGTCATACCATTTTAGTCCCACTAATCCACACAGTGTATTAGTAATTCGTTTAGTCATTCTTCATGTTTCTGTTCCATATAGAAGTATTGATTTAACACTAAATTAACATTACATATTCTAAGTTTACATGTTCTCTTGGATACAAATTATTATTCAAAAATATGAAATACTGTTAAATTGTGAGACCACTTGCAGTCAATTTATTTAATAATTTATTTACTGAATAAATATTTGGGAATTACCTGGACAATGACAGAAAAAGAGAAAAGAAAAATCACAACAACAGAAATGAGGTTCCTGAGAAGAATACTCAACGTATTAAGAAGAGATAAGATCAAAAATGAAGAAATCAGGACTAAAGTGGGGGTTAAAGCAGCACTAGATTTTATCAGAAGGCAGCAAGTCAAATGGTTTGGCCATGCAGTAGGTTACCAGTGAACAGCATACCACAACAAGCAATGATGTACAGACCAGATGGAATCAGAGGAAGAGGCCGACCACGTAAACGTTGGACGGAGGGAATAGCAGAGTCCATGGGAATATCGATATATGAAGCCCATAATCGGGCACTCTCACGAAGTTTATACTTCACCTCAACACCGCAAGGTACAAGAGGAACATGATGAGATGAGATGAGATGAGATGAGATTTACTGAATACTATAGGTGACAAAATAATTCACTGTTCACTTTGTAATACATTAATTTTTAAAATTAAAAAAAAAGATTTGCAGTACAAATATTTATAAGACTTATCTACTGGTTAAAAATATATCACAATGCTATTGTCAAATAACAGCAACAGGGTAAAAACAAATATATATAAGACAAAATAACTGGGATAAAGTAATCAACATTGGACAACATAAACGTCAGTGAAGTACAATGGAAGCGTGTGCACCAACTACGCTGTTTTCTTATAAATACAATTGTCATGATGATAATGTAACAAATTACAAGTTTTTGTTACTTTTTTGTGTAGCATGTTATGTGGTATTTTCATGAAGAACAAAAACAGCAGCACACACACAATATGGTATTCTATAAAACAGTATTTCTTTTTACTTTTACTCTATCTGTTCAATGAAACATTTAAAAAAAGAAAGAAATTACTGTCCAGGTCAGAGGTTAAATTAGTAATTGTCTCGGGCAGAAGGAATTAATGCAGTAACATGGACATTGTGTGTGCAACAAACACCTAACTGAGACAAAGTGAGTTAATACAACAACACAGTGGACATTGTGTGTGAAACTAATAACTCGCTGAGATACAAGAAGTTAACACAACAGCAACTTGCTAAGCCACAAGAAGTTAATACAATAACATAGCTTTTGTGTGTGTGTGTGTGTGAATCTAACAACCCTGAGACACAAGGAGTTAATACAATAACATATTTGTGTGTGTGAATCTAACAACCCTGAGACATAAGGAGTTAATACAATAACATAGCTAGAGTGTGTGTGTGTGTGTGTGAGTGTGTGTGTGTTAGAGAGAGAGAGAGAGAGAGAGAGAGAGAGAGAGAGAGAGAGAGAGAGAGAGAGAGAGAGAGAGAGAGAGAGAGAGAGAGAGAGAGAGAGAGAGAGAGAGAGAGAGAGAGAGAGAGAGAGAGAAAGAGAGGTTTACACAACAGCAACTTGTTGAGACACAAGGAGTTAATACAACAACCAAGACATTGTGTGTGAATCGAACAACTCCAGGAGACACAAGAAGTTAATAAAACAAAGACATTGTGTGTGAATCTAACAACTTCCAGAGACACAAGGAGTTAATAAAACAGCAACTAGCTGAGACAAAAGGAGGTAATACAACAGCAACTCGCTGAGACACAAGCAGTTAATAAAACAAGGACATTGTGTGTGAATCTAACAACTCCTGGAGACACAAGGAGTTAATAAAACAAGGACATTGTGTCTGAATCTAACTCCCAGAGACACAAGGAGTTAATAAAACAAGGACACTGTGTGTGAATCTAACAAATGCCTGAGACAAAAGGAGTTAATACAACAAGGACATTGTGTGTGAATCTAACAACTCCCTGAGACAGAAGGAGATAAAGAAATAAGTAGAACAGAATGAGTAAGTGTAACATCATGTCAGGATAGATGTATTTAATGACCACTCACTTCACCTCCAACACAGATGTTGTCTACATGTTCTCTTCTAAAGTACAGGACAGTATGAGACAGGGGACTGATTATCCACTGGAAAAGTGGACGACTCTTCATTTTAGCAGAGCTGGGTATGCGCTTGTCCTGACAGCTGCATTTCATTGTCAAAGGTAAAAGGTCACAAACTATTCATTTGGGTGAATAAGGCAAGAGGAAACCATCACATGACATTCAACCGAGTAAATTTATGAGCATGTCACAAAGCTCAAATAGAGAAGTCACACATTCAGAGAATTCCTACTAATCTTCAGACTAAACAACCTGATATGACACATATATTACAACATTTTGAAGAGTAAAAAAAAAATCTATTACTTTTTGACAAGTCACTTGTATCTTCAACTACTAGTAATATGGACACTGAGGCACAGTGATAGTTTATATTGTAGTTTCCAACTCCACATTCACAACCTACATAACTTCACTCTTATAGGTTGGAGAGTTTGTATTTGGAGCATAATGGGAAGTCAGTAATCATGAATCGGTACAATTATAAGCTTTTCATTTCATTTTTATCCTGGTTATACTTTTTATTTTAACAATGGCAGACTACCTTCTTTACAGATGCCTAGAGAACCGTAACTGTCAAAGGAATTAGAGAGAACATAAATACTTAGGGCATGTAAAAAGATATGAATGTCTATAGAAGCTATCTAGCCAGGGAGGTGTCCAAGGGAAGTAGAGAAGATGAAGACCTCATTAGAAATGGATTCAAGATGTGGTAAATAATTTACACATGACAGCTACAGAGGGAGGACAGCTGATATACAAAAGACATTAAATTTCAAGTCTGCTATGTGGGCACAAGACAAGCCACTGGATGTTGATAATGATGGTATACCTTTTACATTTGATCTTTATAACAATGTACAGGGTGTTTGTAAAGTTTGCACTACACACTGTATGTAGAATAGCTAGCTGTTTGTTGGAGAGTATGTTTTTCATTTGCAAGAAGGAAAATATACTCTCCAACAAACAGCTGTTCTACATACAAAGTGTAGCGAGTCTTTATAAACACTGCGTATTACATTAGTACAGTTCTGAAAAAAAAATTGTGGAAATAATTACATTTAAACTTGAACTATATATGAAAATTCAATGACACAGAACATTTGGCACCTGACATAGGGAAATACTGCATCTTTTAAAAGTTAAGATTGTAACTCATTATGTAATGTTCACCATTTATGTGACTTGAGACACAATGGTTCAACAACATCAACAGAAATGATTACAGTGACATTGTATAGCCACAAAAAACAAAGACAGAGCAGGATAATTTCACAGAACTAAAATAATTCATTGATTACTCTCAAAAAGTATTAAAATGGAAAGCATTACCCTAAACAGATATAAAGCAAATTATAAGGAAATAAGCTGTAAATATATCGTAAGAACATATATATGTCTTAATGTTGCTTGTAATTCTTTGATACAAAAGTATCAGCTATACAGAAATAACATAATGCTCATTAGTTGTCAGTTACATGCAATATTATGTTCATGCCATTTACAGTGAATGTTTTATCGTGCTCCATCCATCCACCATGTGCCATGCTGGTGAGCAGTGGGCGGTCATGATTCGCCATTTCACTTGATCACCAGAGTCGTGGATCAGCTCAATGTTCTTGTCTCGACCATGCCACATGGTCAAGCCATCTAGGCATTTACTTCTCTGTCTTCCGCTTATTCTCTTTCTCTCGATCTTGCCAGTTGTCACCAAGTTCTCCAATTTATTTCTTCTTATACCATGTCCAAAAAATGTTGACTGTCTACATTTAATTTTTCTAATCAATTTACAATTTTCATTTGTTTCTTGTAGTACTTGGTCATTGATTTTTCTGTCTGTCCATGGTATTCTTTGCATTCTCCTCAGAAACCACATTTCCATAGCCATAAGATGTTTTTCAGGTTGACTGCTCATTATCCAAGCTTCAGATCCATACAGAAGTACAGGCTCTATCTATGTAGCACCTCAACACTCTTTTTCTCGTTGCAAATGACGTCTTTTTATTGGTCAATATGTTTTTCATTTTGCTAAAGGCTACTTTCACTATGGCAATTCTTGTTCTAATCTCTTCAAGGCTATCTCCCATCAGAAGTTATGACTGTTCTGAGATAATTGTACCGATTCACTTGTTGAAGAATATTCCCATTTTTTTTTGCGCTTGCTTGCTTTGAACTCAAGTGTAGTCCGTACACACTATTTATAGTAGTGATGGACTGAATTATGTGTGTGGGTTAGCTTTTCCTATTAACAGTGTCCCTCACCATCAGGTGAACCCACTCAGGCTTCAGAGGTATTCCCATTTACTTGTATATTCCAATGTGGTATTTCATTCTTCCTAGTGACAACCATAATCTGTGTCTTCTTACAATTTAATTCTAACCCTAATTGTTCACTGTGTGCAACAACTGCACCTACTAATTGTTGCAGATCCTGCTCATTGTCTGCAATCAATACTGTATCATCTGCATATCTAATGTTGTTGATGTCTCATCCTCATATGATAATTCCATTTATATCTTCTACATTTCTGAAAATATTTTCACTGTATAGGGAAAAAGATCTAGAGACTTTACACATCCCTGTCTCAACCTCTCTTAATAGGCTGACATTGACCCACTTCATTATCAATCGTTCGTGTTACATCTGTTAATTTTTATGTGGGTTTCTCTGGCATCCACTGAAAATATTTAACTTTGATAATTCATACTTATATATGTTCATTTGGAACAAGAACAGACTAAACTCTTATATGGTCAGCTTTTTTTAAAGAACCTCATCAACATTATGTATGCCATGATTGAGTCCCTTGATGGTGATTACCCAAACCATCTACACAGCTTCCCATGATTAACTCTACTTCAAGCGATTGTTATTTGAAACTAGCAAACCCCTGGATCAGAAAGAGTTAAATAAAGAATTTCTGCAACCAAAGGAATTAAAATTATGAAAGACTAACTCATAAACAGTAACAATTAGAACATAATTGTTAGTGGTAATAACTTTGGTTGAAGTATTACAGAGAATTGTCTGTTTTAGTCATGTTTTCCATGGCTGATCAACATATGGAGAGAAGCACGGAACAGAATGTGTTCAACCTAAATTACCTTCTCTAACACAAGAAGAAATATTTCAATGACATTTCAGTCATTTTTCTGCAACATTTTATTTTATTATCCCCTGCTGTTTCTATGCACACAAGAATGCATTCTTGTTATTGTGTTATGCACACAAGGATACATTCTTATCAGTGTTTAAGTCTTTAACGTGTGAAATAAACTATCTCTCTCTTTTCTCTCTCACACATACACATACAAGTAAAGACAGCCTCACAGCAAAATCTGCTGCTGCGGTTTGAAGTGTTAGTTACTCACATATTCTAGAATCTGACAAGTTGTGTGGTGGCTAGATTCTTTTTCTCATTGCCTTTCCATTCCATAAAATTCCCAGAAAATTATCTGGTGCCTATTTTTATGATGCTGGGTCGACTCCAGTGTCATATTTTAGTTGAACCCTGACTGCTGACTTGGTTTTATCATGTACAAATTCCTTTCAGGTTTTACTAGCTTTTCATATGCAAGGAATGGTTATAATTTCTGCACCAAAACAGAATGATTTGCTTGTAATCACAGTCACAGCAATAATATAATTATATGACTGTTATAATGACGTGTAAATAAGAATAAATAGGCAAATGTGTTATTTATTAATTTCATGAGCTGGAGCTACAGAGTTACACGGTGCAGAAGTAAAAGTAAGATTACTTAGTCACATGAGGCTCAAAGTGCAGAAGTAAAAGAAAGATTACTGTTATATGAAGCTCATGGTGCAGAATAATTAATATAACATAAATAATTAATAGTCTCTCTATGTGAAGACCTGTTACTGAAATCATATCTGTGACTACGAATGCTGTACTTTATGAAAATTTTAATAACTGTCTGACAGAACGTTTAATTAACTATGATGATGGTATTAGCTTTCTTTAGAAGCAAAATACAAGGAGATATATTTTTAAAAAAAAGGTTAAACAACATGAGGATTGACTTCAATGTACTTGGTTTGATCACAACTAGCTCGGTCTCTCACAGCAAAACAGCCAACAGCCTGTCAAAAGCATCAAACAGAGCATGAACTCCGTAGCTCTGACAATGACACTCATGTGTGCCTGAAAAAATGTGCACTTGAGAAATCAATGAAACAGTCCAAAACTAACCATGACCTTTGAGCATGAGGCAGACGACATACTCTCTTTGCCATGGAGATGTCTTAACAAGAGATATTTCATGGTTAAATCTATTATCTATTCTTTTATGGATCATGACTTTTGGTTCATATTTACTGATAAAAATACAAGGTTTTGACACTTTAGATCTCAAGACTGCGTTATATTTATGAGGTAAACCTTTGAAATAATATATCTAACCAGTTCCTGGCCTACCTATAGTCCTATAGTCAAGAATTTTCTTGGCTGTAATTCAGAGAGTTGTAATTCAGACAGAGCTGTAATTCAGACAGAGTTGTAATTCAGACAAAGTCCATGTTTGGCACATAGCTATGAGTAATAAAAAAATATGCACAACAAATCACAATTGTCTTTTCTTTATCCTCGGGGGGTTTAATACACTATTTACATGACAGTTGTCTGAATACCTGTATTCGTGTTATTTACAAGACTGCTGACTCTGGTACATATTAACACTGGGGACAGCAACAACAAACATGTTGAAAGCAGACAACACCCACTCAGATAATTTTTGACATATTTGAATGAACACAAATGTGGTGCCATTACTTTTAGGTCACAATGCTAATATATGTATACATACACGTGTATATTGCAGACTACCATTCAGTGGCACATACTGGATTTATACTTATGAAGTAAAATACATTTAACAGTAAATGACAAAACTATATCAATTCCTGTATTTAAAAAATTAAAATCATTTACTTCTGTTACCTCTGTGTAACAATTAAACTCAGAATGTAAATGTTACATCTGAGGGATGTATAAAATGATACAAAATAAAGGAACAATAATGCTTTCCTGCTCCATATTTTTATACACGTGACAGAAGCCTTCATTAATCTATGGTCTAAGTATGAAATACACACATTTAAAAATGTAATTCTTTGACACAGTTCTTACAGCACTGTTCCTCTAGTCTACTCTTATAAACACAGCAAGGAAGGCAGCTGGCCTATCACTTCAAAAAGTTGTGATATAGTTTATGCACAGTTCTAAGCATTCCACACACTTACAGCTGTGTATGCTATATTTTTACTTTTCACATTTAGAATTTAACTAGCTATGTTACTACTAACTTTATTATTAAAAATTTACCAGGAACACAGAGGATGCAGGCAATGAACACGCTGACAAGTTGACAGAAGACCAACCAATGAGTGTGGAGAATGAGCCTCATTGGAAGCGGTCAATACTTGTAAAGTGACAACAGGGTGTGGAATGCAGGAAGTGAAAGTGAGGACTGGGCCACCACACAGAATAAACAACAACAATAGAAGTCAGTCAACACAACACTGACATAATACGCCACTTTAAAATAATGGGTTTGTTAAGGTGGATACTGGAGAATCTATGAATTGTCCAGAGTGCAATGAGGATAATTTACAGATAAATACTATTTAAAATACTGAAATGCAACAAAAAGAAGAAACAATGAGTAATTTGAGAAAGAATTGCTGTTGGAATTATTACTTCGCAAGCATTCCCACTGTAGTTCTTTTTCCACCTCATAACTTCACACAATGACACAGATTAAGCCAATCTACACTTCTCAGATTAACATCTTTTCAATAAGCCACAATTTATTGGTGCTGAACTATAAGAGGGGAAGTCAGAAAAAGTTTCTTAATAAATTGTCACTGATCTTGAAGTTTATATCTAGACCACCAGATGGAACTACAAATTAAACCCAAGTTCTGCCATAGTTCAACAATGACTACTGTACTGTGAGTGGACACAAGAAAAGGTATGATGAGTTATTTCGTTGTTGTGAGCAATAATTAACCATGAGCCTAAAGCTGTGATGGCTGTGCATCTTGTGAGAAAATGTTGTTGTGAATTTAATGGTGATCAAATCAGTGTAATGAATGTACAAAGTAGCAGGCATCTTTCCTTGTCAGCATAAATTATTCCTGCAACTGAGGAAATTTAGTGTGCTGAATGCCACATGTCACTGACAGATGTGGAAGAACAATTTAGGATAATCTCTCACATGCCACAGATATGGTGCACTGTTCATGTAGGGTACCAAACATGTGCAGCAGCTTATCTCTCGGCAACTTAAAGAAAAATGTGGGTTCACCCACACCTATCACCTCCATTTTAATGAGCATGGTGAGAATTCCTTTCTGAGGATAATATGTGGCCATTCCACTTTTTTCCACTCTGAAGAAACTCAAGAGAGCGGTTCAACACACAAGACCTTCGATGTCAGCTCAGGGAGTGCTGCTGTATGACAGTGCCTGACCACACACATATCATTACACATCAATCTTTTGTAAAACTAGAACTGGCCTACAGCACTAATCTGGCATCTTCAAACTTCTATCTCTATCAATGATAAAAAGACATGCGTGAAGAGCAATTACAATCAGATGATGATGTCAAGCATGAAGTGCAAAACTGGCAGTCAACTGCCCCCTCTACTGACAGTTATGATTGATGGATTTCCTACATAGACTAGTGTCCTAACTACAACAAAAAAATGACTATGTTGAAAAATAAGAGTAGAGGTCTAGTTTTCTGAGACATTTAACTATTTCAGTAGGAATAAAATATTAAAAAGTGGTCAAGGTCGGAGTCTTATTTTCTGACTTACCCTTGTTTATGTGTGGCATACATAAAGCATCAATTGACCTGACAACATACTGCAGATGTATATATGTACCCTAATTGTTAAGAGTAACAATAACATAAATGGCAAAAAACAGCAACAACTAAAATAAAGCTACAAGGCAGTTAACAGGGCTCAAAAAGGACCACTAGTTTTCCCCCCAGAGAATCCATGTTGACATCTGAGAATGTAACATGATAATGATGAAGAAGAAGAAAGATAAGAAGAAGCAGAAAATCAAAGAAGATTAGGAAAGAATAAGAAGCTGAAGGAGGGGGAGGGGAGGAGGAGGCAACAGTGTTGAAGAAGGAGGAGAAGATGGAGGTGGCAGTGCTGAAGAAAAAGAAGTAGATGAAGAAAAAGGTGGAAGAGAGAGAATGTGGAGGAGGAGAAAAAATATAATGTTAATTTTGTTTTGCAATTTGTTTCTTCAAAATCAAAGACAACCTAATACAAAGGAAGTGAAAACCTCTAATACCTAATGTCATAATGACATAAATGAGATTCTCTATTTTTAAACCATATGCTTCTGTTGGTTCCATATCTGGTGGTTAGCAACTTCACAGTTAAAAGCTGCCTTACTAGTTATGTGATTCTGCATGGTTTCCAAGGCTCATAATTGAAAACCAACTTTGAAAGAATTTAAAAAAAAAAGAAAGAATCAAGCTGAAATACTTTAAGCATAGTGAGCTGTGGTTGTGCAGTGGCTAGCATGTTTGTCAGAGGGCCCGATGATCATGTGTTTGAATCCTCGTTGAAGTGGGGATTTAAGAAACAATTGACCTGGGTTCACAGGTCGACCCAGCTTGAAATGGGCACCAGGAAATGTTCCAGGAAGTAAACGCACCTGGCATGATGATAGTGACCATATCATACGCTAAATGCTGATTGGTCTATAGAAATGTGGGGCTGGCAACACATACCCAATACAACTGGCCTATAAAAATATGGGATTAGCCACATATCCCAAAGAATGCACAGACAAATTTCTCCTAAACACAGGTAATGAAAATAAGTACAGGCAGCAGTGGCATTGTGTTAGTGTGCTTGCTAGCCAAGACCAAGGTTTGGGTTCATCTCCAGCACTGACAGGTTTCTTGTTATCTGACCAGCACAGCTCTCATGTCAAACCATCTCCAGTGCTGACAGGTTTCCTGTTATCTGACCGGCACAGCTCTCATGTCCAACCATCTCCAGCACTGACAAGTTTCCTGTTATCTGACCAGCACAGCTCTCAAGTCAAACCATCTCCAGCACTGACAGGTTTCTTGTTATCTGACCAGTACAGCTCTCATGTCCAACCAGTCTTACAGAATGGGAACCAGATAATGTTCAGAATGTTTTGGAAATTGTTCAGGAAGGTGGTAATGAAGGCAGCTGGGCCAAAACCCAGAATATATGAGGGCCTAAGACTTAACATTCAATAGTAGTAGTGTCACGGGGCATCCTATACCTTGTGAAAAATAGGAAACAGATCTGCCAGGATACACATCAAAGGCAAACAATTATATTATTAAATCAATTAATTGGTCCGACTGTTGGTAGAGCAGGATATAAAATATCAAGGCTTTGCTCTATACATTAAAAGGTACAATATGCTACAGTTAACAATGATGACAACGACAAAATATATATCACAGTGATCCAACAACTAACGCTTATCAAAAGCTAACCATCAAAGTTACATCTTCACCGTAAAATTCATTTTCAATGATCATGTAAGTTAATTACAAAGTTAGCAGAAACTTTTACTTCACACTGAAATGTGAACATGTGAGCAAAATGAGACAATTCTTAAAATTATGTTAACTAAAATATGATGGAGCAATTATGTACAATGATGTACACAAAGGAATGGTGGGCAATTCTGTAAAATGATATACACAAAAGAATGGCAGACAATCTTGTAAAATGATGCACATAAGGGTGATGGGACAATGTTGTGAGATGATGTATACAAAAAGATGATGATATTTTACAAGGAGGTAATGAGATGTTATCATTCCTTATGGCAGTAATTGCGACATCATGACCTCTACTTCCAGAAATAACAGACGTGGCTGACAGTGAGATACATAAATCTGACTGACACATTTTTACACTATTTCTTTATAAAAATATATTTATTAAAAATCCTAATACTGTCAGTTACGAATACCTGTTGTATTAGGAAACAGTAATAACATCATGATGTTGATCATCATCATCATCATGTGCCTTGTCGATCGTCATTGACAATCATGTTCTAAGCATCTTGCAGTCAACAGCATGTATTAACTCATGTACTGACAACCCTCCGTGCCATGACAGACTCAAATATTTTCTCTTGCTGTCTTCCTCTATCTCTCATCCATAAATCTTTCTAGTTGTCACTATATGCTCTCATCTTTGTCTTCTCAAAATTTATTACTGCCTCTTTCTGATGTTTATATGCTGTCCTTGTGTCTTAGCCTCTTTCAATAATAACAGTTTATAAAAAAAAACCTATGTGTTAAGAAATGGAAACAATAAATCTAAATTGCTATTACGATGACAGATAGTGGTGGTTTTAAGGTGTCATAATATAACAGAAATGACACTCAACATAACTGTACGCAAAGTGTAAAATTACACTCAATAACTTTAGCTTGTGTATACATAAATATGTGTGAAATAACAAGTTCACAACACGCTGTACAATACATAAATATTATATACATAATGCATATAACTTCAGTATATCTTATAGTACAGCTATACTAACAAATGTAGAACCTTGGTATATCTGTATAACTTGTGTCTATATGATAGTACTCCAATGCTAGAATATGTAGAATGAGTGTACATATGATTAGTATAGCTATTTTAAATGTTTAAAACTTGTTAATGTTTTATAATATAGCCTAAATGGAATATGTATAATTTCTTTCTATATGATAATACAACCACTCTTGAATATGTTTAACTTGTTTCTATATGACAGTACAGCTTTACTAGAATATTTTGACCATTTGGATATCTGATATAACAGCTCTACTAAAATATCTCAAACATGTTTATGTCTTATAAAATTGCTATAGTAGAATATTTAAAACGTGTGTCTATATGATAGTACAACTATGCTAGAATATATATAAATGGATATGATAGTACAACCATGCTAGAATATATATAAAAATATACGATAGTACAACCATGCTTCAAAATTTCTAAACTGTGTATGCATGATAGTACAGCTTTACTAGAATATTTAGATCTTGTGTATATATGACAGTACAGCTTTATTAGAATATTTAGAACTTGTGTCTATTTGATATTACAACCATGACAGATAATTTGTATCAAATTATTGTACAACCATGCTAGAATATATATATATATATATATATATATATATATATATATATATATATATATATATATATATATATATAACTTATGCATACATGAAGTACAAATATGCTAGCTTGTTTAATTTTAATCTACATGATAGTACAGCTTTATTAGCATAATTAGAGCTTGTGTCTATATGAAAGTACAGCCACGTTAGAATATATAAACTGCAAACTTGCTGTCTGTAAGTCAAAGTCATCTAAGATCTAGAACTTTTACTGTCTTGTGTCGATCCCATAGCCATCCCTCCAAAAAAAGTGCGGTGCACTTGACACTGGGACTCTGTAATGTAATTGAAATACCTCACTGTAGCAGTCACCGAAATCAACGAAATGTTGGAGAAAGCCCAGCATCCAGCAAAGTTGCTAATGGAAGGGTAAGACGTCTTGCAAGAATCGTGCTCATGCAGCAGAGATGGGATTAGGGTTGGGGAGCCCAAACCCACAACCAAGTAGCCCAGAGGAAGAGCTGGCTTCTTGGGGGTCAGCAGGAGTACAACTCTGTGAGTCATGATGGGGTACGAAGAAGGCAACATGGCGGCAATGATGTGTACTGGTCATAGTGACCCGCCGATGTAGAAGCAACAACAGAGACAAATGGCTGGGGAAGAAGCTGGCTTTTCACAGCCGAAAGTGCTAGATTATGTGTGAGAACACAAAGCATTGGACGCACAGTGTTCTCCACGAGGGAGAGAAGGCTTAGGAGCAGGCAAAATGCTTGTTTGTTGGACAAATGGGAGAAACGACTCGAACATCTTGAAACAAGATACAAATGAACGGTAGGAGAAAGACACCTGGAGTCATGACCCGGGTGGGCTTCGCCCCCAGAGAGTGTAGGGAAGATAAAGAGCTGAAACATTCTGGGAAGGGAGACTCCTTCTGGCGATCAGAAGCCTCCTGTCATGCTTACTCTGCAGCGGAATTTTATCAGTGTAAACTTGTGTCCATATGATATTATAGCTTTACTTGAATGTTTAAAACTTGTGTATAGATCATGTCTTATACAATTTTTGTGGACAAATTTTATAAATTAAGGAGCATTAGAAAGTTAAACTTCCCGCTGATGCTAGAGTAGTGGATTGGATGCTCAGTCTCTCAGATAAAGGCAACCAAATTGGAGGTTCATGTGCAGGTGGAAATTATAAAGTGGCAGTTACAACTGGCCGCTGCCCCAACAAAATGGCAAACACTAAAATTACTTCAATAAAATAGGTTTAAAGCATGTAAATCTCTTCTATGGTTGTGGAAGTCATAGGGAAGCCATCACATTTACTCTCAAGAAACAATGTATAGTCTGGCACAAAGCTGTGTTTAGGGTATAGTAACTAGTTCAAAACAGCGCACATCAATGGTTGGGCTGAGTAACCAGATGTGACAGACACAAGGGGCTGGCTATAAGTCTTTACCCTGACTATGAAGGAGTGACAAGTTAAAAGTTGAAACAAAGGACATTCAAGGCTATATATTTGCACTGAGTGTGTGAAGTATGCATTTGTTTCTTCAATGAGTTTCCCTGCAATGGTGCAGGGTGCAACATACCCTAAGAATTGGATCTGCTGCTCCAATGATTTGTCAAAACAACTGAGAAGCCAGAGACCAGGACTGTGATGAAAGTCCAAATGTTAAGGGAAAAACACCTGCAGAAATACACACAGAGAGGTTCTGTTATATGGGAAGTCAAATTTTTCCTGTTGAAAGAATAGTTGCCTCGTGGGAGCACAGCTAGTGGATGATACTATGCAGATCTTACCAAATTAAAAAAAGAGTGAACCCAGAAAATAAGGGATAGAATTCAATAAAATTCTTCCTTTGCTTCAAGACAATGTGCTCTTTCACAAAGCACAGCTTCTGCAGCAAGCAACCAAGGATTCAAACATTGAGATACTTCCACACCTGTCTTATTCTCCTCATATGGCTTTATCAGACTTTTTCTGTTCCCAAATCTTAAAAAAAAAAAAACAGCTCAAAGGAAATCATTTTGACAGTGAAGAAGGTTAGATTGACAATGGCTAAGTGCAGTCGGACTAGGGTTCAATGCCGGCTCTCAACATTTGCTAAGGGAGGAAACAACTGGGTACCATTCCTCTGTGCACTCAGGCCTACAAAATGTGATGATCCCAACACTTTGTTTATCCATAGCAGCTAGCACTCAGAGGCATAGCAAGGTATGAAAGTTAGGGGGAGTGAGCATATAAACACGGGTGCTTGAATCATTCCTGGTGAACATCCAGGATAACACTGAACTAGGTGAAACTTTTCAAAAATACAGCATACAAGGCAAAAGTCATTTCTCATGCTCTCATTCCCTCCTCCACCTTTGCTATGCTACTAGTACCACTAGCCTGCTTCCTCTAGCCATGTGCAAGAGTGCTGCATTCAGCTGTGGATGGGTTGCAAAAGCAACATGATGGCTATTGGGTTATAGCCACTGTTTTGTAGGTGGCGATAGAAACAGACAGCCAGGAAAAAAGAGCTGGCTTTTCCACTGTCAAATAAAAGGTGGCGTGATAATTAAGGCACATCATCTTGTACTAGGTGTGCAGTGTTAGCCTCCCTGAGGGCTGGATGGCTTGCGGGCAGGCATACATAGTGGTATTTGATGGATAAGTGCGAAAAATGTTAAAGTGCCTGGAAGCTGGAAGTGCAAATGCATGGTAGGTAAAAGATTTTCCAGGAGTAATGGCACGACTGGACCAACTCCCTGAGAGTGTCGAAAAGTTAAAAGGGCAGACAGATTCAGTGAAAGGTGGCTTTTTCTGATGTTTGGAAATCTCCTTTCAACTTGCTCCATGGTGGAGTTACACTACTACAATTTTAACAATGTTCCATTACTAGAGTGGAAACAGAAAACAGTGCATGAATATTGCACTGGAGAGGGATGTGATTGTGGAAAAACATTATTTCCCACTCCAAGTAGTAAGGCACTTGATAATGGTGAGTAGAACTGTACTGAAAAATACACGTCTGATCTATACCTGATAATACAGCTGTACTAATGATATACATACATTTCTATATGCTGGGACATTTCTATATGTTAGTACAGCAATATTATAAAAATAAATAAAAATATAAAAAAAATAACAACACTTATCTGCTCTTACATTGAATTACAAAATTGCAAATATTTAAAAGTTACCATAAATGACAACATTGCATGAAACAAGAAAAAAAAAGTTCTTGGCACACTTTAGTGAGTAGGTTGTAAAAGTAAACAAAACAAACAAATTCTTCAACACTATTTACATTTAAATACAGTAAACTCTTGATTTAATGAACTTTGATATAACAGATTCAAGATTTAATGGATACATAATAAAATAACGAACTGCATTACCTAGCAATCATTTTTGTGAATTACAAACGTTAAATGTCAAGTTTTTCCATGACTGCACTGTGCACATTTCACATCTCACATGCTCTAGATAGTGTGGGTGAGACTTGTTTTGCTGGTGTCTCAGTCTGCCTCAAGCTATTATATGATCAGATTGTACAATGATCCAGCAAAATCTTAATTGAGACTTTATTAATTTCATGACTGTGCAGTCCCTACAATTTAAAATAGCTTCAAATGATAATGTATATGTTGTACAGTTCTGCATCCTGTTTTAAAACTTGCTATTAAACTAAAGTTAGTTGCATATCCTTCACAGTCAACCCCATAATTTTTCTACCTGTTTGTGATTTCTTGGCAAGTTTATGTTCAGTAGTTTGCCATTTCTTTCTGAACGACCAGCACTCATACCATTGTATGAAAACCAATACAATGAGGTCTGCTTCCAAATTGTGTTTCGAACGTGATATGTGGGATTACACAATGCACAGAGCTGGCTATTACATTAAAAGCAGCAACAAAATTTATTTAAAAAAAAAAATAACCTGTTGATTACATTCAAAGCAATGAACTTATGAACTATCAGCATTAATAATCACCCCGTCCATCTCTGACTCCTTTAAATAAAGAGTTTACTGTATTTTAACGTAAAACTCTAATAACCAATGGCATAGACTAAAATACTAGGTACACTCTTCTCACTTTTGTCACAATAATCTAGCCAATATTGGCCAACTAGTTATACTGCATACATCAGGCAAAAATGAACTGTTATCAATAACGAGCATATGGTGCTAGCCCCATATTTGTTATAAACCAACTGGTACCCAGCGGCTAATGTGGTCAATTATAAGCCAACCACCTGAACTTTCCAGAACATTTCTGGCACCCGTTGTAAGCCAGATCAACCGGGAGCCCAGGTCAATTTAAAACAAAAATCCCCCAGTCATCAGAATTTGAACATGCATGCTAGCCGTTGTACTACTCTGACTATATTGCAAATGCTGCAATTATATTGCAGATGTATCAACAGATTGGCTTTTTCACTGGCTATCTAACCTCTGAAACATTTGCATAATGCCAATGGTAATTTTATCACAATAATAATGAATGGTTAGTAATACAGTCTAGTGTTTATCAATGCAGAAATCACAGTGAATGAATATCTTCATTCTTTTGTTTTTCAACATGAAACATGGACCAAAAACTCCTTGTTATCTTTCCTTAACAGAACATTAAAAAATTATCTGGTTACTTGTTTTTAATGTAGTTGTATTAGTGTCTCTCTGTTTTTGTGTGCAGATGACTGTTTTCTAACTGTGACATGCATTTTGCCACTTGTGATTGTGTTGTTGTTAAGCTGACCAATTGTTTTGTTGATTTACATGATAAAGTAATGCTGTGGAATGTTTCATACAATCATAGCAAGCAAGCTCTACTATACTGAGTACCAGCAAGGTATGAGAAATCATCACTTTAGTATGAGCACTGCGTGAATTTAAGCAAGGCACAGACAATTGCAACTACTCTTCACATAAATATAACCTTATTGATTTTCAAATCTGACCATAACTCACTTAAACACCCTGCACATATATAAATGTGATACACAGATTATGTGATCTCTACTAAAGTGAAAGTTCACATGTAATTTTCAAAATAAATTGAAAATTCACATATGGTTTAAAAAAAAAAAAAAAACAAAATGAAAGTTCACTTATGGTTTTTTGTACTAAAGTGAATGTAGACTTTGATGATTTTCTAATGTGAAAATTCATTTGTTACTTTTCTATTAAAATGAAAGTACAATTTGAATATTCTATACTAAAGTACACTTGTGGTTTTACAATGTGGAACTAAAGGAGCAAATGAAATATTTCAGTGAATCATGAGCTGAGGAAAGGATGCTGGTGCTAGATAGAACACACATTGATAAACCTAGTTAACAGTATAACTAGGCAGTACTAGATAGAACACACATTGAGAAACCTAGTTAAGAGTATAACTAGGCAGTACTAGATAGAACACACATTGAGAAACCTAGTTAACAGTATAACTAGAGAGTACTAGATAGAACACACATTGAGAAACCTAGTTAACAGTATAACTAGAGAGTACTAGATAGAACACACATTGAGAAACCTAGTTAACAGTATAACTAGACAGTACTAGATAGAACACACATTGAGAAACCTAGTTAACAGTATAACTAGACAGTACTGTATCTGGGACCCATAGGGCAATAAAACAGAGGGAGAGCTAAAATTGCACAGAGAAGAGAAATACAGACGGAGGTGAATAATATGGGGAGGATATGGAATGAGCTGCTGGAGAAAAAAAGAATAGGAGGGCTTGATATGAGCTGGTTGAGAGCCTATACTGCATTGGGAGACAAATGGCAGATGAAGGAGGCACTCTGAGAGTTCTATATTAAACTGAAAGTTCACTTGTAGTTTTATGCTGAAGCACACTTTGAGGATTCTATACTCAATTGAAAGTTCACTTGTAGCTTTATACTGAAGCACACTTTTGAGGATTTTATTCTAAATTAAAAGTTCACTTGTGGTTTTATACTCAAGCAAATAATTTGAGGATTCTATACTAAATTGAAAGTTCACTTGTAGCTTTATACTGAAGCACACTTTGAGGACTCAATACTAAATTGAAAGTTCACTTGTAGCTTTATACTGAAGCACACTTTTGAGGATTTTATTCTAAATTAAAAGTTCACTTGTGGTTTTATACTGAAGCAAAAACTTTGAGGATTCTATACTAAATTAAAAGTTCACTTGTGGTTTTATACTGAAGCAAAAACTTTGAGGATTCTATACTAAATTAAAAATTCACTTGTGGTTTTATACTGAAGCAAAAAGTTTGAGAATTCTATACTAAACTGAAAGTTCACTTGTGGATGTTCGTCCATCACGAATGATGAGGACCATTCATTCATTGCATCTTTTGATACTGAAGTACACTTCGAGGATTCTATACAAAACTGAAAGTTCACTTGTAGTTTTATACTGAAGCAAAAAAACTTTGAGGATTCTACACTAAATTAAAAGTTCACTTGTAGCTGTATACAGAAGCAAACTTTGAGGATTCTACACTAAATTAAAAGTTCACTTGTAGCTGTATACAGAAGCACACTTTGAGGATTCTATACTCAATTGAAAGTTCACTTGTAGCTGTATACAGAAGCACACTTTGAGGATTCTATACTAAATTGAAAGTTCACTTGTAGCTGTATACAGAAGCAAACTTTGAGGATTCTATACTCAATTGAAAGTTCACTTGTAGTTTTATATTGAAGCAAAAACTTTGAGGATTCTATACTAAATTAAAAGTTCACTTGTGGTTTTATACTGAAGCAAAAACTTTGAGGATCTATACTAAATTAAAATTCACTTGTGGTTTTATACTGAAGCAAAAAGTTTGAGAATTCTATACTAAACTGAAAGTTCACTTGTGGATGTTCGTCCATCACGAATGATGAGGACCATTCATTCATTGCATCTTTTGATACTGAAGTACACTTCGAGGATTCTATACAAAACTGAAAGTTCACTTGTAGTTTTATACTGAAGCAAAAAAACTTTGAGGATTCTACACTAAATTAAAAGTTCACTTGTAGCTGTATACAGAAGCAAACTTTGAGGATTCTATACTCAATTGAAAGTTCACTTGTAGCTGTATACAGAAGCACACTTTGAGGATTCTATACTAAATTGAAAGTTCACTTGTAGCTGTATACAGAAGCAAACTTTGAGGATTCTATACTCAATTGAAAGTTCACTTGTAGTTTTATATTGAAGCACACTTTGAGGATTCTATACTAAATTGAAAGTTCACTTGTAGCTGTATACAGAAGCACACTTTGAGGATTCTATACTAAATTGAAAGTTCATTTGTAGCTGTATACAGAAGCAAACTTTGAGGATGCTATACTAAATTGAAAGTTCACTTGTAGTTAAATACTGAAGCACACTTCGAGGATTCTATACTAAATTGAAAGTTCACTTGTAGCTGTATACAGAAGCACGCTTTGAGGATTCTATACTTAATTGAAAGTTCACTTGTAGTTTTATATTGAAGCACACTTTGAGGATTCTATACTCAATTGAAAGTTCACTTGTAGTTTTATATTGAAGAACACTTTGAGGATTCTATACTCAATTGAAAGTTCACTTATAGTTAAATACTGAAGCAAACTTTGAGGATTCTATACTATATTGAAAGTTCCCTTGTAGTTTTATATTGAAGCAAAAACTTTGAGGATTCTATACTAAATTGAAAGTTCACTTGTAGTTAAATACTGAAGCAAACTTTGAGGATTCTATACTAAATTGAAAGTT
Source organism: Cepaea nemoralis (assembly GCA_014155875.1). NCBI lineage: Eukaryota > Metazoa > Mollusca > Gastropoda > Stylommatophora > Helicidae > Cepaea > Cepaea nemoralis. Next base: position 267,863 of record JACEFZ010028387.1, on the reverse strand, counting down.
CACTTGTAGTTAAATACTGAAGCAAACTTTGAGGATTCTATACTACATTGAAAGTTCACTTATAGTTAAATACTGAAGCAAACTTTAAGGGCATAGACTTTTTAAATTTGACCTGGCTCTCAGAGTGACCTAACCTAAAATGGGTACCATGAAATATTCTGGAAAGCAAAAGTTTATATATATATATATAAACAGCCAGAGGAAGTTGCTATACCCATTCTTTCATCAAGATAGTGGATTGGACAAAAAGAAAACCCTAACCTGCACAGTTCACGGTGACTGCACTAGCCAAGCAGCCTTTAATTGCCTCAGGCTCAATACCCCCTGTTCTACACTACAAGGTACTACAGGCAGTAGATGACAGTTTTTTTGAGAGTGGATTGGACATGCCTAGTAGGCTCATATAAAGATGATAAATTAACAGATTCCGTGTGCATGCTATGCATGTTAATGAGCCTTTGGCAGTCAGGAAATCATAACTAAAGGCTATTACTGCATGCTGCCCTGTCAAAAATAGGAAAAATGAGACAAACCCACCCATAACAGAATAATTATAGCATGTAAATCTCTTATGTTGATGTGGAATTCAAAGAAAACAACCACATTATTTCTCAAGAATAAGTTTATGGGTAGTCACAAAGTCAGATTTATAGAATAGTGGATAACCTGACATCACATAGATATTATAAAAAAAAACGAACACAGTAAGTAAAGAAAGGGTGACTTCTAGTGACTTGTAAAGGGTGACAGTAGTGGCTTGTAAATAAAACACTGAATGTCATGTAAGGGATTAAAATGATTGCAACGGTTCATTTGACACTTAACATGCAAATACTTTAGGCAAAAACAAGGCATCCAAAGGTACCTAATTAAGACAAATACTAAACACTACAGGAATGTTAACTGTGTCGTGCTATGATTCATACAGCTGCAGATCTAATTTGACAACCACCTCTCCTGTTTCAACTTCATGAAGTATAAGCCTCTTAGTGATGGGTCCGCGCCTTTCGCCACTCTCATGAAGCACATCTTTTATTCTAACCTCAGTTCGGCCAAGGAAATCTGCAGACAACCAAACCAACATAAATACAATCCTAAAGACTGGGTAAATGCTGCCATCAAACCAGCAAACATACACATTTAATTTATCTGCAAATATTTATCACTAATATTGTATGGATGTCAAGCATGGAAAATGTCTAAAACGATTACACATAAACTACACACGTTCATTAACTGGTGCCTGTGTAAAATAGAAGGACCAATATAGTATGAGAATCACTAATGTAGAACTCACATAGAGAGCTAGACAAATAGCAGTAAATCAAGAAAAGATGCTGGCGCTGTATATAGGACATGTTGAGAGAACCTGAGAATAGTTCAATTAGGAAGAAAAGATGCTGGCGCTGGATATAGGACATGTTGAGAGAACCTGAGAATAGTTCAATTAGGAAGAAATGATGCTGGCGCTGGATATAGGACATGTTGAGAGAACCTGAGAATAGTTCAATTAGGAAGAAAAGATGCTGGCGCTGGATATAGGACATGTTGAGAGAACCTGAGAATAGTTCAATTATGAAGAAAAGATGCTGGTGCTGGATATAAGACATGTTGAGAGAACCTGAGAATAGTTCAATTAGGAAGAAAAGATGCTGGCGCTGGATATAGGACATGTTGAGAGAACCTGAGAATAGTTCAATTAGGAAGAAAAGATGCTGGTGCTGGATATAGGACATGTTGAGAGAACCTGAGAATAGTTCAATTAGGAAGAAAAGATGCTGGCGCTGGATATAGGACATGTTGAGAGAACCTGAGAATAGTTCAATTAGGAAGAAAAGATGCTGGCGCTGGATATACAACATGTTGAGAGAACCTGAGAATAGTACAATTTTGAAAAAAAGATGCTGGCGCTGGATATAGGACATGTTGAGAGAACCTGAGAATAGTACAATTTTGAAAAAAAGATGCTGGCGCTGGATATAGGACATGTTGAGAAAACCTGAGAATAGTTCAATTAGGAAGAAAAGATGCTGGCTGCTGGATATAGCACATGTTGAGAGAACCTGAGAATATTTCAATTAGGAAGAAAAGATGCTGGCGCTGGATATAGCACATGTTGAGAGAACCTGAGAATAGTTCAATTAGGAAGAAAAGATGCTGGCGCTGAATATAGGACATGTTGAGAAAACCTGAGAATAGTACAATTAGGAAGGATTTTGTCTGAAATCCACAGGGCAAAAGAAATAGAGAAACAATATGGAGAAGAGAAGTAGAGGCATAAATGAATAATGGGGGGGGGGGGGGAGACATGGACTGAGCAGCATGGGATAGCTAAGGATAGGAGGGCTTGGGGTGAGTTAGTTGAGGACCTATGCCCCAATGGGGTATAAACAGCGAAAGAAGAAGAATTAGAAGAATAATCATCATGAAATCTTAAATTTAATTATTAATTCTCAGCATACTACATAGCCATCTAAAGTGCTTCATAGCGATAATAAAGATCGTAAACTGATTAGAGACATTAGACGTAGACAGTGAAACTTTTTTGGACATGTTATGAGAAGAAATGAATTGGAGAACTTGGTGACAACTGGCAAGATCGAAGGGAAGAGACCAAGGGGAAGATCGAGAAGTAAATACCTGGATGGCTAGATAATGTGGCATGGTCGAGACAGAAACACGGAGCTGATCCATGACTCTGGTGATCGAGTGAGATGGCAGAACATGACAGCCCACGCTTATCGGCATGACATATGATGGATGGATGTATCTGAAGTGGTCCAAATAGAAACAAAACAATTGGCCCAAAAATTTCCAAACTCCTCTTAGAATTGTTCCAGCAGTTGAGTTTCTACAAGCCCAGATTAAGTAAAATATATGGTTTGTGTTTTATTTGAGCATTCCAACAAATCTTCTGGTAATCTGTGTGTTTCCCATCATGATTCATAGTTGTCAAGTTTATTTTGCAAGATTCTTTCTCACAATAAGATGTCCATGCAAATCTTGACTGTCTTTCTATGTGTTTCTCACTGCAAACAACAGATGTTTATTAGTCAGGCATGTCTTCCATTTTCCAAAAGGCTAATTTTGCATTGATAAATTATGTTCTAATCCCTGCAAGGCACCTGATGTTATGACTGTTTAAAGATAGTTGTATTGATTCACCTGTTTAAAATGTTTCCATTAACTTGAATGTTACATTGTGATATTTCTTTTTCTTGGAGATAAGCATATTTCTGTTTCCTTACAATTTAATTCCAAGCCTAGTTGCTCACTGTACAAAAACAGCATCCACTAAAATACAAATAGAAAACCAACCAACACAAAGAATAATTATACTATTATAGCATGTGTAATTCTGGTATACACATTTATGGATCTTGCAGGTGATACAGAGTTTGTGCACTATGTTGAGGATCTCTTTGTGTGATCTATGACAGAAGACTTGAGCACTTATGGAGATACCCATATGCAATAAAAGTGTTCCTTAACCAAAACTAATTAGAGAAACAAGATGGATGCATGCCATGGGCTATACACATTGGATTTATATCCATCAAGAGTTAAATACAATTATGAATGTATGGCTTTTGTCAGAATACCAGACTCACCATTGGGAGAATAAAGATCTCTGTCATAAACTGTAAAACAGAGAGTATCTCTCTCCACATCTCGGATGAGAAACTGCATGGAAGCATTCCAGCGTGGATTCAGAGTTCCTGGGATCACTTTGGTCCGATGTTCTTGAGAACCCATGCTTACTTCACAATAGGGATCACTCTTACCTACAATTGTATTAATAACAAACATTACATTAGAACAGACTACTTAAATCAGTTACTAACAAACAATATTCTTAATTGATAGCTTTAAAGCATTGCAAATACTAGAATAACACAGATAAGTTTGTCTAACATTAAGACGAAATAAGTGTTATATTAAGTGGAATAGAACACTTTCAGTAATGTTTATATAGATAAAAACTTGCTATTAAAAGTAGCATCACAGTTTAGTAATATATATATATATCAATCAATCATGTGCCATTCCAGAAAGCATGGGCGGTCATGACTCGCCATTTCACTCGATCACCAGATATATATATATATATATATATATATATATATATATATATATATATATATATATATATATATATATATATATATATATATACACACACACACACACACATATATACACACACAAGTATATGTATGCTAAAACTAAATTACAATTTTTCAAGCACCTTGAATATTGTTTCAAAATGTGCAACAGTAAATGATATTAAAGGATGATGAATGGCAATGAAGACCTTATTACTTACTAAAATCAGATTCACTGAAAGTAAATTCATTTTCAAACAATAATTTCCACTTGTGGATATACTTTCATATGTCTTATATTTTTCACAAAATATTTATGTTGCATATGATGCTAACATTGGTAATTACACCACACAGATAACTAATCAATGATTAGTATATTTAGAAGTAGAACATTGTTTAACCTAAGCTATAAGGAACTAGCATTAGCTAATACATCTGATGTTTAAAGTATGTTCTAAATTACTGAATCTAACTAGAATGAACTAACATTAGCTAATACATCTAATTTTAAATGTATGTTCTAAACTAAGTAATCTAAACTAGAATTAACTAACATTAGCTAATACATGTAACCTTTAATGTATGTTCTGAACTATGTAATCTAAACTAGAATTAATTAACATTAGCTAATACATCTCGTGTTTAATGTATGTTCTAATTTACAACTGAAATAATACAATTCTATAAAATAATAATGAAACAAAATGGCATGACTACTTTACTACTGAGCAAAATGTATGACCATATTAATTACTCTTACAGTAATTGAAAGACACACAAAATGCTGTACATAGCGGTAGTGCTTTCTTCTTCTTCTTCGTCGTTCATCCGGATTTTTTTTTTCCGGATGTGATTGCGTTGTGCCTGTTTACAGCAGAGCTGCGTTCTTGCGCCGTTAGGCCGACACATCCGACTTCTGTGGGCATTTGTTGACCGGGTTAACCTTCCCGGGGGTGCTTTCTTAATTCTTTCCACTTTTTTCCACTTTCAGTATCCAGTTTGAAAGACATTTCTTGACACAAATTCTGTGGGCTGCATAGATAAAAAGTGGTGTTTGTTACCTTTGATATTCCACAAAACCATCACTTGCAGGATCAGCCTCCTCTTCTGTGTCCAAGACATCTACATAAAACTGTCTGTAGCATGCTGTTTTGGAGTAGTCTAATTGCATGCCCAAACCATCTGACTTTCAAGGAAGTCCATTGATGATGGTGTGCTTTCTAATGCCATCATTCATGATCTTGTTTTTACTTGTCACATTAAGTATTCTTTGGAGGCATTTAATCTTTGCTGTTACATTCTTTCTTTCTTCTAAAACCCTCAAGCTTCCCAATCACATTATCCATATCCACATTCTCATGATAAAACCACAATATGATAATTGCATTATTTTGACTGTATCTGTATTTGAAAATTTGCTTCCCGAAATACTTGGATATTACCTTTTTTTTTTTTTTTAAAATTGAGCATTCTATAAAAAAAAAAAAAACATCTATGTGGCCTCTAGTTTCTGTTTAGTTTTCCTCAATCTTCTCTTCTCCTTCTTCTGCCCTTTATTTCCCAATGGAGCACAGATCTTCAACCAAATATTGCCAAGACGTTCTATCCTTTATTATCTCCTTCAGCTCCCCCGACGCCTCAAATTACTTACTTCTTTAATTCTGTTCTCCTTGTGGTTTTAGGTCTGACTCTATTTTGTTTGCCCATGGGTTATGGACAAGAGACTGTACTGTTATAATATTATCAGGGTATCTCAAAGTGCCCTACCCAGCACGAGCGCCTCTTCCTCATCTTGATTCACTGGTATTTGTTAAGTTCTCTTCATGATTTCCACATTGCTGATTCCGCAATACCATTTTATTCCTTGTGTTCCACACAGGTGCTAATTAATCAATGTTTATAAGTAATTGTTTTATTTATTTTCCACTCAACACCGCAAGGTACAAGAGGAACAAGATAAGATGAAATATCTCCATCTTTCTGACACATATAGTAGTATTGATTTCACATTATAGTTAAAACTGTACGTCTGGTGTTAAGCTTAATTCCTTTGCCTGCCACAAATTTTCTAGTGCTATTACAGCTCCTCTTGTCTTTTGTATTCTTATCATAATATTCAGTATGGTTCCCTATCTTTGTCTAGATTGCTACCTAAATAGATGTATCATTTTACCTTTTCAAGCAGTGTTTCACAAAGGAAGATTGGATAATCATTTGCTTGGTTTATTCTCATTACCTTTGTCTTTCTTCTATGAATTTTAAAATCTTCTTCTTATTCTTCTGCGTTCATCCAGACATTTTTATTTCCAGACGTGATTGTGTTGTGCCTGTTTACAGCAGAGCTGCGTTCTTGCGCCGTTAGGCTGACACATCCGACTTCTGCGGGCATTTGTTGACCGGGTTAACCTTCCTGGGGGAATTTTTAAATCTAGCTGTTGTCACCTGCTATCAAGTGCGTTTATCTTATCTTGTATCAGATTTCAGGTGTGGGGTAAGAATGCAGTCTCATCAGAAATGTTCAGCAGCTCTGTCATATTCCACTGAATTCCATTTCTGGCGGTGGTTATTGTCATCTTAATAAGCCAGAGGAAAGCTAACCCACACAACAAATGCATGCAGAAGTTGGATGTGTCAACCACTAGGTGCAAATATCTCAGCTCTGCTGTAAACTGACGCAATGTAATTATGTCCAAAATAGAACAAATATTGGATGAATGAAGAAGAAGAATTGAAAATCCAGTCTATAGTCAGTAAGAATAATTTATGTTTTATTGTCCATGCTGTGTGACGCTGGTTATCATGCCTTCTGTGTTGTGTACTGCAAATAATTTCTTATAGAGATGTTCCTTCATACCATGTCACACTGTAGCATCTGTTCTCTGGTCTCCCCCTGCCTCCCCCCCTCCTCCAACTTTCTCTCTGTGATGACATATTCCAGCGTTCCACTTCTCATGACATGCCCAAAGAGTGTGTACTGTCTTCTGATGCAAGTTACCATTTCTCTCTGTGAGACAACTTCTTCCAAGATGGCTTGATTGGTCTTTCTATCCGTCCACTGTGTTCTCATCATTTCTTTTATAAAATCACATCTCCACAGCTTCCACATAATTCATCACTTGTCTGCTAACTCAACAACCTGCTAAACTTATAGTTTTCAATTATATGTTTAACTCTTGCAGTCTCAAATAATTGTCACCTTACTTCATTCAACAGAGACTAAAGGAGTTTATTCAATAATCCTATTGAGCAGAAGGGGTTAAAGTAATGAATGGGATCATCATGATTAAGTGCCATGCTAACTGCCAAGTGTGGTCATCCGTCTCCAAATCCTGTTATATCCAACTTGTTTACATTCTAACAGGCTCCTGCTGTGGATATGAAGTTCCAATACCGGTCTTGCAGACTCCGCTGGTTTCTGAGCTTACAGAGAGGGAAGAGAACACTGCAACACAGTCATGTGTGGAGATGGTATTTCAGTACTGGATTGGGAGAAGTCTCAAGACCAATCACACTGATAAATGCCAGCCCTTCTCAGGGCTCAGACGACCTAAGCTTTAAAACTGGACATTGGAGTTAAGGAGAAGTCTCAAGACCAATCACACTGATAAATGCCAGCCCTTTTCAGGGCTCAGATGACCTAAGCTTTAAAACTGGACATTGGAGTTAAGGAGAAGTCTCAAGACCAATCACACTGATAAATGCCAGCCCTTTCCAGGGCTCAGATGACCTAAGCTTTAAAACTGGACATTGGAGTTAAAACTGGATTTAAAACTGGATATTGGACTTATAACTGGATTACAGAGGATTCATAACCAACCAATCATATTTCTTGAAGTAGTTGGTTGAGTGTCTATATCTCAGTGAGAGATAAAGGACAAAGGAAGAAGAAAATGATGGCTGCAAAGATCTGCAGTAGAAGATTAAGAAGCAGCCTGAGAGAAACGATAATGAATGCCAAAGTCCAAAGAAGCATATTAAAAATAATAATAAAACTATCTTTAGATGGTTTTATTATTTATTATTCTTTATTTGTTTCTTCGGACTTGCTCTTATTTTGCAATGAGTGAATGTAATTCACAGATCTTTTCTGGCTTTGTTCATTATCTTACATTTAATATTTTATTTTTTTCATTGTTCATAAGACAGATTTACACATTATTTGGCCTTGATGAAGTTACAGTAGTGCCCTTTTGTCTTTCTCTGTTGTCATGTTTGTTAGCTGATAATAACTTGTTATTATAACACCATCTATTTCTGGTAGTACTAGCCATCTCCATTTTTTTGTTCTTTCTATTAATCACTGCATTTCCAAAGTTTTACCATAGTTAATCTTCCTTCATTTGCATACAAATTTTCTTAATCTGCAAGAATTAAACTGCTTATTTTATCTGCATATAAGGGAGAGAGGGGCACACATAACTTATCAGTAAGCAGAATTTTGAAATTACAAGCAAAAAAAAAATTCCTTAATGAAAAGTTAAGTGTGGCCTGCTCTGTATGGATGAAAATGATGGACAATAATTAATGAGATGATGAGGATACTGGAGGTAGTTGAGATATAGTTCTTGAGAAGAATGCTAAAAATATTATATACAGAGAAGAAAATAAAGAGGTATTGAAAGCTTCAGGCACTACTAGATCACCCATCAAAACCATAAGGCAAAAACAAAAATGAAATTCATGAGGCATATCAACAGAAGAGGGGACAATTTAAAAAAAAAACTCTTTATTGCCAATAATACGTTGCCATGTAGGAGGGGAGGGAGGGGGTGGGGTCTTGAACCTGAGGAATTACGGCTGTCTGGCTAGTGCAGTCGTAGGTTAGGGTTTTCTATTTGCCCCAACAGAAAAAAATCCACCACCTTACTGAGGATAACAAATCCTGGTCTCTCAAAAGAAGTCCAGCGTTTTAACCACTCAGCCAGATGCCCCTCAGAGAATAGAGAAATTAGTCTTATAATGGAAAATACTAGGTCATAAAGCTTACACAGCCAGGCAACAAATAATAATAATAATATAAGCAACTTGACATGACTGAGGGGAGTGAAGAATTATAAGAGTCTGCTCCAGACTGAAGAAGAAATATCTAAAATCGTGAAACACTCTTGACCCTAGGAATGGATTCTATTAAAAACTGATTCTCTTATTTTCCATTTCAACTATCTTCACCATGTATGCTGATTCGGGGGTGTCGTGGTGGTGCAGTGGCTAGCAAGCTTGTCCGCAGACCCACTGGTCATGTGTTCAATTTACCTTTGAGGTAGGGATTTCTTTTTTATGGCCCTAGGCTCCCAGGTCGACTCAGCTTAAAATGGGTGCCAGGACATGACCTGGGAAGAAAAGGTAGCCAACATGATACTAACTACATCTATCCAGTGTCAGCTGGTCTACAAATATCCCAATATACCTCATAGTGTGAACAGGGTCTTATAACTTACTTATTTGCTGATTTGGTAATTTTGTCATATGTGCAAGCAACAAGACAACCAGACAGTAACAACAAGGCAACCAGGCAGTTAGATGGCAACAAGGCGGCAATCAGACAGTAACAACAAGGAAACCAGACAGCAACAACAAGGCAGTTAGATAGCAACAACAAGGCAACCAGACAGTTAGATGGCAACAACAAGGCAATCAGACAGTAACAACAAGGAAACCAGACAGCAACAACAAGGCAACCAGACAACAACAACAAGGCAGTTAGACAGCAACAACAAGGCAACCAGACAGCAACAACAAGGCAGTTAGATAGCAACAAGACAGTTAGACAGCAACAACAAGGCAGTTAGACAGCAACAACAAGGCAACCAGACAGCAACAACAAGACAGCAATATCCTGTATTTCTTCTTACATGTGCACCAAGATGCAAATGATAACTTACCACTGGCATCAGAGGCTTTGAGATGACTAGCCTCTTGAATCACAACAAGTATTCGACCAACACTAGGCCGTCTCACTAACAGAAGTAAATAAACATGGCAAAATTCATGCTTGAAGAACAGCAACAGAACAGTGCATGTGCAAAATTATAAAGAGAACTGTCAGGCAACATCACAAGAATGGCAAAGCAAGAACATAAAGACAACCAGGAAATGCAGATATATTTTCCCACGTGAAGACCCCATGCAAGATCATAAGAATTTTCAGTGCATCATTCAGTGTTAATGATCTTAATAAAAACTATCCGTGACCTTAGTGTTTTTATTTATCTGTTTGTATGCATGGAGTCCATATTTGAATCTTTTCACTTTATGTTAGTTCTTATATAATAGAATAAGAGTAATGTTCTTTCCATTTACATTTGAATTTGGTGAAAATGAACTATGCAATTAACAATACTGTACATATCTGAAAAACTGATATTTTATGTGAAAGAATATATTCATCCTGCTAGCAGGTATGGGCAATCATGCTTCTTTACAGCTCTGGGTCTCTATTCATCATCATGTTGCAAAATCTGGCCGTCATCAAGCCACTGTAACATTTAATAGGGCCAAAGTATTTCTGAGACAGTGAAGTCTGTAATGACTTCATTGCACTGGGTTTATCCCACATGTCTTGGTCTCTTTAGACAGAGCGATCTTCTGAAAGCATCAGCCAGAGCATGAACTCTGTAGCTTTAGCGACAAACCCCCAGAAGTCTTGATACTCGTGAACTGAATGATGGAGTCCTTCAAGGATTCATTTTCAAACTTTCAATGACAAGGACTTATTGCATAAAGTGTTCTTAATTTTACAACCTGCAGTTTGTTTTGCCCTATCCTGTTCTGTATTGCTGTGGTGCTTTCTCCATCAATGTTATCCATAATGTAAAACAATGTATTTCCTCAGTGAATTTAAACACAGAAGCCACCAACAATATGTTGCATGATTTATTGCCTGGTATACTTTGCTGCACCGTGTCATGTGCATACTGCAGAGTTATATATCATATGAACTGAATAAATGAATGATACTTTGGCAAAAAATACTTAAAACACAGTCACTGATATTTTTCAAACATGGAGCATTTGTTATCTCCATAATAACTGCAAATTTAAAAGGAAGTCTTGTGCAGAAATAAAGACTTATTTTAAATTTGCGATTACCATGGGGAAAACAAATGCTCCATATCTGAACAATGCACCTGACAAGATGCAGCAAAATATGCCAGGCAATAAATTGTGCAGTCTTTTTTTTTTTTTGTGGCTTCTGTGTTTACATGTTTTTTTATCTATCTAAATACTCTGCACTGGCTGTTGAACGAGGAGACGGAGCACGTATGGGAATGTCCTGAGTGCAGTGATGTCGGTTACTTAACTCAACTCAACTATTTATCTAAATATCTGAATTTCTCAACTTGCCAAAAATGGAAAGAATATAAACATTAATGTTTCATTTAATATTTCATGTTTAAACTGTTGAAAGACCTGATTATCTAGCAATGCTTCTAATGCAGGGCAAATATTTCTGTAATCCAGAACTTCGCTTGCTACAAATACCACATACAATACTACACAAAGCATGTTACAAGATTGAACATGTTACATCACAATGCACCCACTCTCAGCCAAGATAAATCCTGAATGTTACACTGAACAGTAATGATGGCATTTCCTTCATGCTCTCTATTCTATAAAATTGTTAACCAACTCTATTTCCACCTATCCTAGATTTCACTTTTAAAAGGTGAAATCAGTATTTGTGGCTGATAGTTCTAAGTACTATTTACAGAAAAGTGGTATTCATTGCCAGTAGCTTTTCAAATACTGTTTGTATGTTTAATTCTGGTGATATGGGATCTTTGTGGCAAAGTGGTTAATCTCCATGCCTCTCGTTCCAAAGGTCATGGGTTCATTTTGGGACTGCATAATTCAGTGCAGTGAAATTTTTGTTGAAGAATCCTGGGGGTTGTTGCTGGAGCTCTGCAGCTCATGCTCAGTGCATCTTAATTTTAGTGGGCTGAAATTAGTAAACAATGTGCATATTATACAGCATGATTTTACTGCTAAGCATTCATGTATCGCCACAGACCTTGGTTCTTGGTGTTCTAGATCATTCTTTACATGATATTCCTCCATGCCACCATCTTAGGCAATTCATTATCCTCTCTCTCAGTCTGCCTCTCCCTCTTCTACTGTTGATCGTCCTGGCCATCAATTTTCTTCTACTCTCACCCTTTATCTCTCAATGGGACATAGGCATATGGGGTATATCTCTGTCTGTAGTTCTCTTCTCTATGTGTTTTTAGGGCTCTCATTATATTGTTCACTGAGTGGGTTCCAGATAAGGGAGTGTCTAGTTATGCTATCCTCAAGTTTTCTCAATGTGTATCCTATACAGCGCCAGTGTTTCGTTTTCTCCACCTCTTGATTCAGAGGAATTTGTATAGTTCTCTCCGTAAGTTATACATTGGTAATTTTATCATAGCATTTTAGTCCCACTATTCTGTGCAGGATCAAGTTAATGAATCTTTGTAGTTGACTAGTAATTGCTTTAGTAATCTCTAATTTCTTATCCATATAATAGTACTGATTTAAGACTGAAGTTAAATATTCTAAGTATGGCACTAAGTTTACTATCTTTTGATATTCACAAATTTCCTAGTGTTATGAAAACTCATCTGGCCTTTTGTATTCCAATTTCAATCTCTTTCTGAATGTTTTCCCATCTTTCTTCAGATTGTTACCTATAGTATGATTCTGCATCTTGAAGTGAGGTTTCACCAGGAAAGATTGGCTTGTTATTTGCTTGGTCACATTATCTTTGTCTTTCCCTTATGAATTTTTAAGACCTAATTGTTGTGATCTCTCATCAAGTGTGTCGCCTGCCGGTTTGGTGGTCATGGGTTGGAATCAGCATCACAGTGAATTTTTAAGATTCACCAGGGCGTTCAGGTCAACCTAAAACCGGAGCCAGGATATGTTGTGGGAAGTAAAGGTCGGATGGCATGATGCCAATCACATCACCCAACAATGCTGATTGGTCTGTAAAAATATGGGTGTGGCACCACATGCGCTTTAAAACGTGTAAAAGGGTTCTTTGCTATTTCACTTTGCAATAATCTTCACCATATTAGTCAACAAATGCTTTACTTAATTCAAGATCCCATCTGTTTCAAATGCATTAATTAAAAGTTGTATTTTATGTCCAATGTTTCTACCTTGTGATGCATATGAAACAGATGATCACTAAATATAAAATGCAATTGTTTTAACGCTGATGGTCCAGAATGTATATTGGAAAACACCCCAGCTAGAGTTCTATATTTAAAAAAAAAACTGTTCAATAAAATAATCCCAATCCCAAAAATCAGGCAGTAATAAATGGAACTGTAATGGTCTCTCTTTCTCTTTAATAAAAATTACATGTGATGAAAAAATACACCCATTACCATAAAAGTATTTAATGGAGAAGGAGAAGGTAATATGTACTTTTAAGATTAAGATGTTGAATATAATACTCAAGCAAACTAATAGATAATTATTAATTATAATTTATTCCATCTTTTACCTGAAAGGCTCTGACTACTGTTGTTATTCAATGAACTCCAATTACACTTATGTCTGAGCTACATTTCACAACTGGCTATGGCTGCAGTGAGAACTGCATTTATCATGTCTGGAATCATTTTTTCAGTCTTAAATATTTCTTTCGCCAATGTTATTTATGGTTTTCTATAGTTAATTATCCACATTAGTGAGACCTTTAACCCTGTAGTTTTTACATCTGCTTTTCAAGGAATAACCAAAGCTAGCCTTAGTTTTACAAGAACACAATCACCAATGACCCCCTTAGGGTTAGATAGCCTTCATCTGTGTGCGTGCGCACACACACACACTCATGCACGCACGCACACATGCACAAAAAGACGTTGATACAACTGCATTATATAACTACAGCATTACTGCAGTTAACCCATCAAATTTCTTTTAATATACTGTGGTACCTGGACTCTCAATCTTTGGTCCAATGCCATATATTAATCATGCACGGATCCAGGCTGTTTTGTTCTATATTAAAATGTACCATTTATCTGGTGTTCATGGAAATAACATTTCTTTCTTAATGAATGAAAGTCTTCGAAACCAATGTGGATAAACCTAAATTATATCACTACAACTACTAAAGTAAAACGATACCAGCAGGTGCACTCCTTCAAACAACATTACTCTACACTACTACATTTATTTACAATAAACAGAACAAACTATAAAAAAAAATAGTTGCCTAAGCTTTTTATTATTTTTAAAAACGCGATGTTCATATTACGTTTGATATTAACAACATTTTTCACTAAAATACATTTCTTTTAAAAGTCTGATTATTTACAACACAGAAATATTATTTTCTCTTGTCATTTTAACCTATTTCCTATGAACTCCTATTTTAATATTTTCAAGAAAAAGTCAAACTATGCTAACTACACGATATCGTCAATTGTCCCATGGCATTTGGTTCATATTTGCCACTAAGCATAGGGAAAGCTTTCAGTCTACACCCAAATGTGTTACTTAAACTAAAGTAAATTAATTTCATACACAAATGTCAATTGCCTCACACTTTTACACGTTTACATTTTTACTGAATATCTCAATAAATAATTTCTGCATTATTTTGTCTCTGCAAAATTTTGAAAGAAGAAATTTGAAAGAAAAATTATGTCTGAATATAATTAAATATAAAGGAAATTAACCATCACCTTTCAGTAACAACTAGCAAAAGACCTCATGCAAGTGCTGAAAAAAAGCCTTGACATCTGCAAGTGTCTGTGTAAAATAACCAAAGAGCAGACACAGAAACTGTGCTAAACATCGCTACATGCAACAGCTCCAACCACTGTCCAAGCACATAATGCAGGGGGAGCTATTCTCACATACCAGCATCACGAGAAGGCCTGAGACCTATTCCCTCCTCCACCACAACCAGAACCCTGCCTACTGGTTTTGCCCGCAAAACTACAGAATGCGCAGATAGATACACATTACATGTTTAGAACAGTCTGCACCAATGCACAACAAAGTAATTTTTTAAACCCAAAAGAAAAACTTATAAATTATATATGTAATAGATAAATTCATTATTTTTTAATGGCCTAAAAGAAGAGATTTCTTGGCCACATTATAAGAAGACAAAATCTGAAACGTGTTGTGACAACAGGAAAAATTTGTGGAGAGAGAGATTTTGAGGAAGATAGCAAGAGAAAATCCTTGACAGTCTTGTGTTATGGCACGGAGGGGAGTCAATACATGAAGTGATTCACGGAGTCACAGAACACATTTTGTGCAGAAGCATGATCGCACACAATAGTCAATAAGGCACTTGAAAGGAAAAGATGGTTTATACATGAAAGCACCAAGTTGTGGCTCTTAGTGGCATTTTGTTGATTATTTCCAACGTTTTGTGATTTTCACAGTATTTCATATAATGTTTGCTCACAACTTGTAATGTTGAGTGAAACCCGCCTTTTATAGAAGTCTTCTGCCTCTGGTTTTTCTTATTTCTCCCATTTGCTGTTGTTCTAGTAATGTCTACACAAGAAGACTGATTGTTTGGATGTATATTGCTGTATTTAAAAGCTTGCTGAGATTCCCAAATAGTTTAGTGTCAATGTTTGTCTCTGTAGTTCAGTCTGCAATTGATGAAACATGTGACAATCTTCAACTGTCTATTCTGCTAGTCCACATTTGCACATCGGTGACGAGACCAACTTTAGTCTGTGTAAATCTTTATTCAGTCTGTTGTGTCCTGTTCTGATACAAAATGGTATCACCTATTTTTCACATCATAGTTATTTCATTGTTAGTTGCATTTTCTAATAGACGTTACAATGGTCCCCTCATAATGCAAATGAAGAAGCTTGCATTAGTGCCCACATAACAAAAGAATTTAACCACAACAGAGCATATTAATGTCAGCCCTCAATCAAATTCTCTGGGACCATCTTTTTGATTTCTTAATTTTTAACAAACAAGTTTTCTACACATAAGCCAAGAAAATATTTCAAGACATCATCAACTGAAGAAAATAAGCCATGACAGCATATTGGATTGTGCAGAAGCTTGGGTTACGCCCTGCTGAGTATGGATTTTGTGCTTACTGCATACAGTTATGGTAGACTCAGCATTGACAATGGACTCTAGAAATGAAATGCAGCTAGGAAAGCAGATGGTTACCTCATCTCATATTGTTGTCACCAAGTAAATGTGAAGGTTTATCATGACAGTTATCTGTTATTGGATTACCTTCACCTTTGTCACTTTGAAGAAAACATGTCAAATATTTGTTCACAAGAAGACAATAGTTTAAACAGACTAAAGTAAACTGACATAAAAGTTCATTAGATTTTTGGCTTCTAAGAATCGACATAGGGAAATCTGGTCAGATAATCTGTCTCCCTCAGAAAATGTCATAAGGTGTAGATACAAATTGTTCCATTAAAACGCTGGATGTAAATGCATCAGAATTATTCCCACATATATCATACCTTGTTCACACCAAACTTAAACCCAAACTCAAGAGTCTTTAAATATGTTATTTTATCTGTTATAGTATCTTCAACTAAAGTTAGTTACATATCCTTAACAGGACTTCACAGTTAACCCCAGCAAATTTTGGCTGTTTATGATGTTTTGGGATGTTTATCTTCAGTAGTCTGCCATTGCTTTCTGAACATCCGGCACTCATACTATTTTTAGTAAAACCAATGAAAGGCTGTCAGCTGTCAACTCACTCGCAGCTGTGTTTCAAATGCAGTATGTGGGATTATGAATTGCAGCCATAACCCCTTCGCCACATCTTCAACTAGGAGTCATTCATTATTATAGTTTTCATAATGTCTACTGGTGGCCAAGAAGCCAACAGATCCACAAGCTTGATACCTCCGCATGACTCGGAGTGTAAGTCTTTGTAAGAGAGAAGTGTCTATGCTTGGTACCCAATCATTTAAAATCTTTCCATTTTGAACTTTACTCAAAATGGACTGAGAAACTATAATTACTCTGTTGACTTAAGTACCTTCTAGCTACCTTAGAGCTGCAGTTATTGTAGCCACCTTCATCTTTGACACCCCCCCCCCCCCCCCCCCCCAAAATGACTCTCAGATACCAGTACTGGAAGTTGACATAAAATCTATGACTTGATGTGAGTCTCCGGATCTAATGGCTAATCTTGTAGTGTGGCCATAATTCAAAACAGACAGGCTTGTGCTGGGCAATGTGCAATTTCATCTGTTTTCTGTAAAATTTGCCTACTCTTTTGATCAAGCATTGAAGTCTCCAGCAATAAGATATTTCCCATCAGAATCAACTAACCCTGATAGGAATTCCTATTTGCACTTGTCAGAAAGGTGGTCCACATACACATACACCATAGAGAGTTAATTTTAAAACAAAATGACTGTACTTGTAGGAATTAAATACTGAAAATCAACACTACCCTGCTGTCTGGACGAAAAAAATGTATAAATGACAATAAGCATGTGTGTACCTTAGTGAACATTATATTTATTGTGAAACACTTCTCAAACAAAGTTACTGTTGTAGAAGATAGTCCTCTGTCAGGAAGTAATAGTTTTGTTCTGTTTATTATCTTGCTAAAGATAAATGGTAAAATAAGAAGAGACAAGTAATAAAAATAAAAATACTGACATACATAGTTATTAATTTGTGAATACTAAAGTAATTAATGTTCACAGAACAATCAATACCTGAGTGTGCTCTTTCCAGTTTGGACTTGGATTTCTCCTTATACTGTCTGGATGCTGCATCAATGTCTCTAACCCAGGTGTCCCTGTGACAGCAAGAAAATGTGATCAACTTACATGACAACACTGTTAATTCTATATTTAAATATCAATTTCTCTAACCCAGGTGTCCCTGTGACAGCAAGAAAATGTGATCAACTTACAAGACAACACTGTTAATTCTATATTTACATCTTGGATATCAGTCTGAATATATTTTATAAAACAGAAGTTAAACTTTGCTATTCCAGTTCCCCCTGTAGGTACGCAGGATGAATAAACATCTCAAGAGATGCATGTGACTCAGCAACTTTGACCAGATTGCAAGAAAAGCAAATCAAATCAAATGGGGTGAAATTCAAGAGTGCCATGCAGTGAACCAAAGAAGAACAGTCAATCAACACAAAACTAGTGTTGAGGGATGCTACATATTGAGGGAGATCATGAGGGCAGGGATTTGAACACTTGTGGATTAACAGGTCCACTCACAATAAGGACGATTGGTTGACTAACTAAAAGAGAAGTTAATATGAGTTGATGACATCTCCATTGAGCCTGTTCCCCAAAAGAAACTGATGTAGGCCACATTTCCTCTGATATTCATATGTTGATCACTTAGCAAATGCTTTACTAATTCCAGTCACATTCTTCAGTATCTCTTATCCTGAGCTTGCTGAATAGGGGGTATCTCAACATATATCAGGTGTGGAGTTTGGAGATTATAACTTGTTTACTTCTGCAGACTTAATAATATGCATCATCTTTCTGGTTGCCTGGAAGCTCTGATTCTCACTTGCTTTTGCACCTACTTCTTCGTGTGTGTGTGTGTGTGTGTGTGTGTGTGTGCGCATGCGCGCGCGCACGCATGTCCTGTGCAGAACCTTGCTCCCAAAACAAACTTCAAGAAAACTTCTCAGTCATGAGCTAGATGCTCCGCACCCGTCTATAATATATATATATATATTCAAATCAAAGGTATTTATGTTCAGCTCGTTTAGTAAGTGTGTGTGTGTGCGTGCGTGCGTGTGTATGTATGTATGTATATATATATATATATATATATATATATATATATATATATATAATATATATATATATATAATATATATATATATATATATATATATATATATATATATATATATATATATATATATATATATATATATATATATATATATATGGGTGCATGTGAACAAACGCTCATTTCCTCCTTTGTCTTTATTCCAGTTCTGATCCTTTCCATCCATGCAACGAGATCAGCGGCGACCTGCTCCCAAGTGCCACATTAATGCCTGTGTCAATCACACATCTTTGTATTGTAGTAGAGGCCAACCCCAAAATCTTTTACCCATCTGTAATTCACCAAACAAAATGACCTTTGTAATTTTACTATCTTTCATCCTCCTAATGTGTCCTATCCATTTAAGTCTATGAAGACAGCATGGAACAAACCGTCTCACACCCCAAACTTTCCAATACAATATATATCCACAAACTTTAAAGAAGGTCCCATGATTTATCCCTTAATGAAATTAGTTTGGTATGGCATTATATTATGGAAAAAAATCTTAAAATAACTTGGAACAGAAGAGGAAAAATACAGCATTCTAAAAGGCCTGGACAATCAAAGAGCTCTGTCTGATAAACAACATTATGTCTCTGAAACTGAATTAATGTGACCACATGAAAAATCACAATGGTTTTAGAAAGCAGTAGTAATGGAAACAACAGTTTAAAGTAGCTGAGGCAGGAAATGTTCTCCAACGGGATGTGATAAGAGTGACATTGTGCAAAGTACATTGTGCATGATGATGATGTTATGTTCTTCAGTAAAATGTAACTCAGAATACACAATTTAAGAACCACTGCTATATGCAGCAGTGGTTTTCTTCTTACAGGCATCCCCATTAGAGCTCAACCTCAACCAGAAAGCTACAAGTTGTCCAATCTTTGGCTATCTCATGCAGCTCCGCCCATGTCCTCTCCATGTTATTCATCAGTCTCTAATTATTTTCTCCTTGTGTTTTGAGGAATCCCTCTATTTCATTTGCCCTGTAGGTTTCAGACAAAGGACTTCCTAGTTATACTATGTTCAGGTTTACTCAGTGTGCATCCGTATAAAGCACCAGCATGTTATCCT
Source organism: Cepaea nemoralis (assembly GCA_014155875.1). NCBI lineage: Eukaryota > Metazoa > Mollusca > Gastropoda > Stylommatophora > Helicidae > Cepaea > Cepaea nemoralis. The sequence continues at coordinate 247,887 of JACEFZ010028387.1, read as the reverse complement.
CACCTCTTGATTCACTGGTGTTTGTTTAGTTCTCTCCTTGAGCTCTAGATGAGTGATTCTGTGATTCGATTTTAGTCTTTTCTACACTGCTTTTGTATGGTTGTGAAGCGTGAACCATGAGCAAACATGCTGACAAACTTCTAATGGCTGTGGAAATATGGTTTCTGAGGAAAATGCAAAGAATGCTATGGACAGACAGAAAAACCAATGACCAAGTTCTACAAGAAACAAATGAAAATTGTAAACTGATTAGAGAAATTAGACGTAGACAGTCAAAATTTTTTGGTCACGCTATGAGAAGAAATAAATTGGAGAACTTGGTGACAAATGGCAAGACCGAGGGGAAGAGAACAAGGGGAAGGCAGAGAAGTAAATACCTGGATGGCTTGGCAACATAGAATGGTCGAGACAGGAGCACTGAGCTGATCCAGACTCTGGTGAGCGAGTCAAATGGTGAAACATCACCGCCTCACACTTATCGGCATGGCACATGATGATGATGATGATTTTGCATAGGCACCAGTGCTGGTTTTATGATCCGACAAATAAAAAAATATTCCCAAATTTTCTTAACTACTCAAACAGAGAATGTGGACAATTTATGAAAATGAGATCGATGTTGCATAATTTAACTAAATACCTCTCTACGGCGGAGACTGCTCTCAGGCTAAGGTTTCTGTCACTAGTAATGTGGAATTGGGTGGGCTCTGAATCCTCTGCTCCTTTTTTAACTGAGATCTCATTTAAGAATATAGGCTGAGAAATGAACATGAAAGCATGTGTGAGAACATATTTTCAAGTTATGTCCTGTGTGATTTAACAATGCAAACAAAACAAGAATTTAAAAAAAATGTTTATTGAAAAGTTAAGATAACTCCCATGGCAGATACTGACATAGGTTATGAAGTTATCATCACCATCATCAAGTGCCATGCCGGATGGCGTAGGCATTCATGATGACTCTCCACAGATCTTGGTCTTTGGTTTTGTGGATCAACTCCGCTGTTCATATTCCTCCATGCCACCATCGCAATCCATCTCGCATCATTTCTCTTGGTCTGCCTCTGCCTCTCTTCCCCTCAATCTTTCCCATTGTCACGATGTTCTCCAATGCCTCTCTTCTCATCACATGTCCAAAAAAAGCTGTTTGTCTCTTTCTTATTGTTGTATGTAATGTTCTAGTTTCATTAGTCTCTTTCAGGCAGTCGTTAGTTACTTTGGCAGTTCAAGGAATTCACAACATGCGTCTTAGGAACCACATCTCTGTTGTTTCCAATCTCTTCCTAATTTGTCTCTGTGGCGAAGTGGTCAAGCCATTTGACTGGTGCTCCGAAGGTTGTGGGTTTGATTCCAGGCCGCGTCCTTCGGTTTACGAGTTAAATGTTTCGGAGACACATGTGGGTCGTCGCTAAAAGCTACAGAGTTCGTTCTTTGTGCGACGCTTTCCGTGCTGCGGAAGATGGCAACTGATCTGAATATAACTACTGAAAGTAAGCCATAATATTCATGTTACAATATTTATTTTTATCTTTATATATATCTGCAAGTGTATGTATGTGTTTGTATAAGAAAGAAAGAAACTTGAGATAAAATAAACATATAACTCAAGAAAAAAAAATTATATTACATACCCACTAAACAGTATAAATTAAAATAATGATAATGTACACATTAAAAAAAACTTAGAGAATACTAGAATTTCCCATGTGATAAACTTTTTGGCCTCAATATGAGTAATAACCTTCTTTGGTATCAATTTCCTTGGAAGCTTGTATTACTGAAAATTGGTCCATTTCAGCCTAAAACGAGCACTAGGAAATGGCACGGGAAGTAAAGGTGGCCGGCATGATAGTGACATCATCGCCCATTGAGTGCCGATTGGTCTATAAAAATAATGGACTAACACTATTCATCCAGCGTACATCAAGGCATGTAAAAGTATCTTTTGCTTTTAGGAGCCAGCCCATCTATCCTCTCATTAACATGTAGTCCCACAGGTCCTGGCCAATACATCCATAAATGTTTCCATAGGTTAGCCATATTTATGAAAGGCACCCATGTGTTCCATAGCTTTGATCTTAAGTAGTACAATAGATATGTTCAGCACAATAAGTGAAGAGAGAAGGCGTGGCTGAGAGGTTACAGTGTACACCTCAGGCTCAGAAGTTATCAGGTTTGAACCCCAACACAGGGCTAAGCATTTTTACAAGGACCATTGGCTTCTAATTATATCACATGCCCTCCTGATCTCCTGGGTAGTGCATTAAGATTAGATATCTAGCTTAGAGTAACAGCAAAAACAGCATATAGTAAATATGGAAAATGGTAAATATTCCACAGCACTTGGAAACTGTAAAGAGTAGGTCATAAGGCCATTGCAATGACAAAACTGTTAGGACAGTGAACCTACTACCAGGTAGACAGAACCAGTTGCCTTGGATGGAATCTATCTTGAGGACTAAACCTTATACAAATGCATGCTGGTCTGATACATTGATCTCTGGGTATAACTAGCTGTAATGCACTCCTTCCAGAAGAAGAATGAAGAAGGAGAAGAAAGAAGTGGTGGAGGTGAAACATGTTAACATATTTGAGGTGAGTCATGAACTGACAGCACAGCACTCGAGACATTCTCATAAGCGCTCCATTCTCATCAACAAATACTTAGTCCAAATACTAATGATTCTAATTGCAGTTTGATCATGTCTCCATCTGGCCCTTCCTCAGAGTATTGGATATTGAGCAGATCCTCTGATCCATCCCTGCTGCACCATTCTCTCCAGGCACTGAAGGTGTATCTGTTCCTCCACACTATACATGTGATCACAAAGAACCCTGACCATATCTGCCTTATAGTGCACAAATACCCCACACAGGGGTGCAAACTCAGCCAATTTGTCTGCCTGCTGGTTTTTCAACAAACCTGCATGTTCTGGGGAAAAAATCGAACATCTTTGATATTTTGTTAAAGTACTTACCACACGATACATCTTGAATTGCATAGGTGTATCAAATACACGCACAGTGCTGAAGCTGGGAGCCAGAGGTTTTGAAGTATATGCTAGCATGAGAAAATCATTGAAGAGGAACCCCACTAGTTCCTTGTTGCTCTTAACCTGGCAACACAGAAAAACTATGTAAGTATAAGTCAGTAATGCTTTCAACAAGCCATTACCCTCTTTGGATAACAACAATCACCTTCAAAATAATATCCTGTTTGTGGTTAACTCGGTCACAGGATTATTAATCTGAGCCAGGCGATGGACCCTAATATAAAATTTCTTCTGACGATGAACTGGGTTGGGGTAATGGTATAATGGATGCTTTTGTTATTCTTGAACTTTGAACTGGGATAGATGCACAACGCCTTTTCCATTGCTCTGTGTTTTCACACTAGTGCCTGTAAACCACCTGGCTGGTTCTTAGTACAGGGCTGGGAATTTTTGTAAAAATCATTAGTTAATAATATGACGGCCCCTGATCTCTTGGGTAGTGAAATAAAATATCTTACCTTCTTGGATAAGGAAAAAAAGAAGATCAAAATGGAAATGCATGCTATAAATTCAACTGCAGTTGGAAATTGCCATTCTGCAGAGAGAGTCTGAACCAGATAGGTAAAACCACTTGCAATTAAAAATGGGATGAAGAGAACGAAGAACACATCTTAAAGAAAAAGTAAAAGAAACTGCCTTCCTTTTTCAACACTCTCAACATTACATACATTGTTTTTATTTCTTCTTGCTTTCCTTTTCGTTTTCTTTCTATTCATTGTGTAGAGAAAATAAGACTATGCAGTCTCTTGTATTTGGCATAAATACACTTATCTAGAGGATTTGCTAGGATATCTGTCTCTTTCATCTTCAAAAAACCTGTCCAACTGACTGACATGGACGATCATGCCTTTTCATAACCTTCACTCTCAGTAACAATTATGAATTCATTTGTTGATGTATTTCCTTGTCATATACAAGACTACCAGAATGATCTCTCTTAACCAGTCTCTATCCATTGTTTCTTGAATCTTACCAGTTGTTACATATGTTCTAGGATTTTTCAACTCATAATGTGGCCAAAATTATTCACTGGCTCCTTCTAATGTCTGATTCTTGACATCTTGGTTCTTGCAAAATATTTAGATTACTCAGTTTGGCTGTCTTTGGTAGTTTTAACATTCTTTTGTAAAAAATCTAATTTCTGAATCTTCAAGAAATTATCTTGCTTGATTAATAATTTCCAGATTTTATGGCCATTTGTTAACATCAGTGTTGTATATAACACTTAAGAATTCTGTTTCTAACTTTTAATGACGACAAATTTTATAAATCAGTTTTATGTGTTCTGTTCCTTATTTACTTGATACATCTTCCATCTGATGTTGCACGTATACCTAATCTTATATATAAAAAAGGATGTGTGTGGGTGTGTCCTTTATGCGTTCGCGAACGGTCCATCCGATTGAGATGAAATTTTCTACACGTCTTCCTTTCATTCCAGCGCAGCCAACTGTGATATTTTTTTAGTGTGAAATCGGCTACTTACTTAATATTATTTAATTTTTCATTATAATTTATATACAGCGAGGGGACTTAACTCTAGAAAAGTTATTTCAAGGGGCATAACTTTTAATAACATTGCTGTATAACTTATAGTCATATTGTTGCATCGTTTTCAAAGATTTATAAACTCTTTGTCTACAGTTATCTACAGGCATATGAGTTATAATAAATAATGATACAATCTTTAAGGCATTTTCAAAGTTTTCATAAAAATAATGCATAATGCATAACATTGTAACTCATCTTTTTATGCTTAAGAAGTTATCTACAGTCATGCAGGTGATTAGAAACGGTTTTCATTAAAAATAATGGATGGTGTGTGGAAGGACATTCTTTTAAGTTACTTTATTTTGTTGTATGAATTTAATGAGACGCTACCCGCCAGGAGCAGGGCGAAGCCACGCCGGGTCAGATAGATAGACAGACCTACCTTTTCGCTGCAGTTATCTACAAGCATATGCGTTATAATCCTCCTCCTCCTACCCTCTTCCTCTCCCTCCTCCTAATCACTACTCTTCCTTCCTCCTCCCTTCTCCTCCCCCTCATCCCTCCTCCTCCCTCTCCTCCCTCCACATACCTCCTCCTCAATCCACCTCCTCCTTCTCAATCACCTCCTCCTCCTCCATCTCCCTCCTCCTCCCTCTCCTCCTCCTGCGTTCTTCTCCTCCCTCCTTCTCCTTCCTCCTCCCTCCTCCTCTCCACCTATCTCTTCCTCCCTCCTCCTCCTCCCTCTTCCTCCTCCCAGCTCCTACTCCTCCTATTTCTTCTTCTGCTGCTGCTGCTGCCGCCGCTCCATTTACCCAAGTTAATTGTTGGGGAAGATGTAAAGATCTTTCAAGTGCTCTTTCTAATACTTTTTGTAAGTTGGTCTTCGTTTATCTAAGGTTGCTCTTGATGCAACCAATAAATGATTAGACAGACAGGCAGACAGACAGACAGACAGACAGAGAGGGAGGGACATACAGACAAACAGACAGACAGACAGACAGTCGGGAACGGGAACTTATATGACTACTTATATGAATTAAATGAGATGCTCCCCATCAGGGGCTGGGAGAAGCCGGGCCGGATCAGACAGACAGACAGACAGACAGACAGACAGACAGACAGACAGACAGACAGACAGATAATCAGTAACGGGAACAAGAACTTATATGACTACTTATATGAATTAAATGAGATGCTCCACACCAGGAGCTGGGCGATGCCGGGCCGGGTCAGACAGACAGACAGACAGACAGACAGACAGACAGACAGACAGATAGTCAGTAATGGGAACGAGAACTTATATGACTACTTATATGAATTAAATGAGATGCTCCCCACCAGGGACTGGGCGAAGCCGGGCCAGGTCAGCTAGTTAGTTAAAATCTGAGCTTGTCTCAAAACAGGATCATCAACTTTCATTGTAAATTTGTTTGGGATATGATTCTTTAATATTACCTTTAAATCTTTCTTCTGGCTATTCATGCTAAAACCCACTTTTGCATTTTCTATTACCTCTATGTTAATCCTTTTCTCTGAAAATATTTTGAAATTTTGTTAAAAAGACAGCATTTAAATTATTTATGCTTTGTCCAATATTGCAAATTTTCTTTAGCATTTTGAAAATGTTACATTTAAATAATGAAGACCTAGATCTGAAAATAATAAAAAATATTTATAGGCAGCAAACAGCAGCTGTGAGAATATACAGCAGAGTAAAAGACTGCAATAAAAGGAACTTTACAATTATCTGCGACTTCCACATACCTTGTACAGAACTCCATGGTATAACAGACGTCTGGGCCCCATACAATTTGTTAATGAATTAAATACAATGTTCTGAGAAGAAAACAAAACAGAGAAATACATGTAATATATCAGTTCATATTTCACTCAAAATAAAAATGTATAAGCTGAAAAAAGTATATGCCTGCAGAATTTCAAGCCATGTGATAATTATAACTCATTTTCTCCTGAAATGATTTTTTTTTTTTTTTTTTTAAATTCGCATATCCTTTTACAGGACATCGCTGTCAACAGCAGCATCTTTCAGCTGTCTGTTGATTTCTTGGCAAGATTACTCTCAGTAGTTTGCCATTGCCTTCTGAGCGGCCGGCTCAGTTATCCCGCAAGTCACCAGCGGGGGACGAACCGCTCCCAGTTCTCGCCCGCTACGAGACTGCGTGATAAACGGGATTACGGAGAAAGTGGTGTAACCCCTCGGCCAGAGAGACCGGCTGAAATGATTTACAACTTAAAATATGCATGAAATTCCGTAACAATAACAACTGAATTCTATGACAATAGTAGCTGTACTATTTGTCTCACAGGGCACTTGAAGCAGACATGAGGATGTTTTCAAGTGTTTGAAATAAAATTTGTCATGTAACAGGCCCTTTGTAAAATGTCACTCACATCATGGCCTGTCAAAATGTTTTTCGATCTCTTGCCAGTTTTCTCATCACTTGAACCCTCAACCCCCATCTTTTGTATTTTCATGTGGGTCAACCTCTGCCTCCTCTTCTCTTCCAAGAACTATGAAAAATGTATTAGACTTAATAAAATAAAAAGCAGCAACTGAAGCAAATTTAACCACATGGTAAGATTGTGGATTTTACTGTACGTTGAGTAATATCACTCACACAATGGAAAGAGAAAAAAAATTTCCCCCATCTCCCCTAAAGAAGTTAAATAGATGTCACAGATAAAACAGCATCAATATGTGGAGGCATGTGCCTGTGCTAATTCCAGGACCCCCCCCCCCCCCCCCCCCATCACAGATGGTTGAAAGCTATCAAAAAATACACTCTTCTTTTTGCTAACAGAGAAGTTAGTTAGTTGCATGTCCTTAACAAGATGTTGCAATCAACCCAAGTATTTATTGACTGTTTGTGATTTACTAGGCAGTTTGTCATCGCTTTCTGAATGGCTAACGCCTCATACTATCAAAATCAACGCAAGACAGTCAGCTTCCAAAATCGGCCAAGGCTGATTTCCAGCGTCTCACTATCTCCTAAGTCACCACACCAGCTAACAGAGAAGTAGACAAACAAATTCACATGTATAACTGATCAATTGTCCCTTAAATCACTTATGAAGCAAAGAAGTGGTACAAATGTTTCAATTTTGTTTTAGAAATGTACAAACTATGTCAAAGAAACATGTCAATTAAATCTAACGTTAAATGATAACATGATCAGACCTCTGCTAACCCATCACAATGAACATGTTTCTGTATCCACTCCAGACTGTCAGAGTTCTGCTTCTCCTTGACACACTGGTTGGCCTGATTGCACAGCTCCTGGGCCTGGATAAGAGCTTCTTCTAGATTACCTCGATCAGGATGGTCTGCTGGGGTGTTTTCTAAAATCTGCAGGTTCAAAAATAATTGATGTTTAAAACATGCCACAAATTATATGCATATACATTGTACTGGTGTTACATGATGCTCGTCATCATCGTGCTCTGCCAGGTGGCACTTGCAATCATATTCCTTCACAACTGTCTTCTTATTTTTTTTAACAATTCAACTGCTGATTGTTTTCAATGCCACTCGGCCGACTCATTCAATATATCCTATCTTTGTCGACCCATGTCTCTAATATACTAAATCTCCTCAGTTGTCATGTTCTCCAGACATTCACAATGTGACAAAATAATAACAAATATCTTGTCCTGATGTGAATAATTATCTTTCTTTGGAAATGTTAATACAGACAGAAAGATTTCACAGTGACTATACAATTACTGTGGAAATAACAAATGCTCCACTCTCAAACAGTATTGCTGAATAAGTGTGTTATGTTCTTCAGCAAAATATGATTAATTGATTCACATCAGATGATACATAACTCTGCAGTATGCACCTGATGAGATGCAGTGAAATATACCAGGCAATAAATTGAGCAACCTATTGGTGGTTTCTGTGTGTAAAACCAAATAATCTGTAGCAAACACCAATTCTCAAAACTTGTCTGCCTCTAATGAGGCTTAAAGATCCAGCACATCAAGGTGCACTGGGCATATGCTGCTAGACCAATATTTTATAGACCCATCAAATATTTTAATAGACCAATCAGAACTCATTGGGTGATGTGGTCAGTATCATGCAGGCCACCTTTACTTCCCAAGGCATTTCCTGGAACCCATTTCAGGCTGGGTCGATCTGGGAGCCCAGGCCAATTGATAAAAATTGCAAACCGTCCCCAATGAAGATCAAACCCATGACCACTGCACCAGCAGAATGAGTGTTCAGGCTTTGTGCTATTGTGAATATTATTCTTGAAAAAGTTAGTTACAGTGTATTTTAAAATTTTATTTAAGCTGTACTTGACAATGATAATGTATAATAAGATACAAATGAAAACAATTCAAAATATAAAATGTAAATATGTTTGCATATGCCACAAAATAATTAATCTTCTTCTACAGGTTTCGCTATGGTTCTTGAAAATTACCTTGTCTATAAGCAAGGGATATCTTGTAATCCTCTGCATTGGTTTCAGCATGAATCCACTTAAATGTACACCTTTCACTTTAGGATTCTGCATGCAAGCCTGCAGAATAGAGATAACATAATGAACAATAATATTTCTTTGGTGAAAGGAAACTACACTGACAAGGAGAGGAGAAAAGAACTTATTGAAAGAGACACTAGGCTGGGCACACTAACCCATAGTCCTCTATGACTGAAGGAGACTGATGTGGTAGGCCTGTACATCATTCCCTCACTGAAACATGTTTCGAGCGTATGTCATGAGTTGAACTCTGAGCAGTGTGGCCTTGGAATCTCAACCACAACCAAACCAGTGTTCAGCTTCCAAAGATAAGTCAAGTGAGTAAAGGACCCGTCTACCCGCCATGAGGCATACTGAGTATATGGTGCTCTACCCGCCATGAGGCATACTGAGTATATGGTGCTCTACCCGCCATGAGGCATACTGAGTATATGGTGCTCTACCCGCCATGAGGCATACTGAGTATATGGTGCTCTACCCGCCATGAGGCATACTGAGTATATGGTGCTCTACCCGCCATGAGGCATACTGAGTATATGGTGCTCTACCCGCCATGAGGCATACTGAGTATATGGTGCTCTACCCGCCATGAGGCATACTGAGTATATGGTGCTCTACCCGCCATGAGGCATACTGAGTATATGGTGCTCTACCCGCCATGAGGCATACTGAGTATATGGTGCTCTACCCGCCTTGAGGCATACTGAGTATATGGTGCTCTACCCGCCATGAGGCATACTGAGTATATGGTGCTCTACCCACCTTGAGGCATACTGAGTATATGGTGCTCTACCCTCCTTGAGGCATACTGAGTATATGGTGCTCTACCCACCTTGAGGCATACTGAGCATATGGTGCTCTACCCACCTTGAGGCATACTGAGTATATGGTGCTCTACCCACCTTGAGGCATACTGAGTATATGGTGCTCTACCCACCTTGAGGTATACTGAGTATATGGTGCTCTACCCACCTTGAGGCATACTGAGTATATGGTGCTCGCCCCATATATGTACAGACCAAGTGGCACACCATGGGTGATGTGGTCAATATCCTGCAGGCCACCTTCACTTGCCAGGACATTCCCTTGTACCCATTTAAGGCTGGGTCAACCTGTCAGCCCAGAAGAATGTTTGAAAAGCCACCTCAATGGAGATTTCAAAACATGCTAGCCCCAGTACAGCCAAAGCTCTCCTTCCAAATATAGAGATCATAAATAATGAACAATTGTTTTTTTTTTCGCTCACTCACTTTGAACTCAAGCGTAGTCCATACACACTACTTCTAGTTGTACTGGACTAAATTTTTGCTTGTGGATTAACATTACCTATTAACAGTGTCCCTTGCCACCAGACGAACCCACTCCGACTTCAGAGGTATTTGTAATTAACGTCCCCAAGTCAAGGACAGTAAGTCAACATTTTAGTCCAACTGTCCACTGTAGGGGTTGAACCCCTTACCTCGGCATCAGCACAACGGATGTTTAAGAACACTCGTTCTTATCCATTTGGCTATGCTGATCTACAATGAACAATTGAAAAGAATATTACCCTATGAAATTCCTGAAAAGCTGGAGTAGTTTCTGACACTCTCTGCAGAGTTGCTGCTGCTGATAGCTGACAACTGCAGAATCTCATGTAGGGAGTCATATGGGGTAACTGTGCCAGAAGAGAAAATCAGACATTAGCTATTAAATTATTCACAAATATATGCTTATAATTAGGAAAAATATAGCTGAAATTATGGACCCATCTTTAGTTGAAACAAATGAACATAAATTAATTGTGCCACAGTGTGTTTGTAAATCTGCCAGTTAATGTAATATTTATTACTGTGTAAATGTTGAAATTCGTAATGCTGCATTTTCTCTTATTATGTCTGAGCAATTGTAAACTAAAAGCAGTAGTGTAGCAGTAAATAATAAATTATAGCAAACCTCCCTTTTAAAATGATAAATAATTTATTCAGAGCAATCTTCAGTTTATATTTTTTGTTTTCTAGGTAGAACATTGATGATGTCTTTGTTTATATGTGGATACTCTACACAAATATTTTGTTAGAGACCTCAGGTCAGTAGAATCTTGTAACATAATAATAAATAATTTTCTGTATGTGCATATTTTTGTCAGAAACACGCATTAACCCTACCAGACTTGAGGCCCTGAACCTAACTGTCCCTATTACCTGGGCTCCTGAGCATTAAAGAGGGAAAAAACCAACCTGATATAGAAAAATGTTAGTTAATGCAAACAAGTGGTTAGAATAATTTGTAACTTGGAGACATTGTAGAAAATAGGTCTACCTTTCATCTAGCACCAATATTCCACCTTTGTGTGCCAATCCAGTCTGAATAAACAAAGTATCGATCAGCTGTTGGACTGTGAAAATCCTAGACCTACTTCGCTTTCTTGTTGAAGTGCTTGGTTCATCAGCCTACGTTTCATTGGGAATTTACAGAAGTTTTTCGCGTTAAACCACACAAAGTCAATTCAAACCTATGGGTGAAGACATTTGCAATGGCTAACCATGAGGTTTGACCATGACTGGTTGGTTATTTTTAGTTTGTGACGCTTTTTTTCATGTACTAGGCAAAATACCGAAAATTGGGTACAGCGGCAGATTAGGAAATTACCGAAAAATCGGTTCAGCGGTCTGGTAGGGTTAAACAAACATTTCAAAATAGTGAACAGATCTGCAATGTCCATACATTTGCCTTTAATTTCATATTCATAAGATATTATTTCACCAATGCTTCTGTTGGTTTTGGGGTTTAATAAATAATTATGACCAGGGCAGAATATAATTATGCGTGGAATTAGTTACTTTCACAGAATGAAAAAATCTGAAACTATTCTACGTAAAACTGTTTAGAAAACGCACATTCACACAAAAGTAACAAATCAGAAATTATTCTAATTTTACTTAGGAAACTTAAATTTTTGCACAAAATGTAACCAGTTAGAAAATATCTGATCTAATTCGCTTGGAAGACTTACACTTTCACACAGGAGGTCACCAATGCTATCAATGACACCATTTTTGCCACACATTTTTTTCCTCACACGGAGAGCTCTGTAGAAAACAAAGTTAGTAGTATAACATTAAAATGGAATGCAAATTGAAGAGTTAAAAAAGACAATTCTATATATCCAGAATAAATTCCATAACCAAATCTGATGTTTCTGAGTTGCAAGCATCTTTTGGAATAAAGTGCAAATAAAAATAAAAAATGGTAGCTCGCTGAGATTATAAGAAAATAAGTTAGCATTTCAATTAGTTTTTAACATCATTTTCTTCATTTATTCTAAAATAACCAGAATTTTATAAAGTTGGAGGTTAATTTCAGGATTCTTTCATCATTGTTCGAAGCTAGCATGCTTGCCTGCTAGCCCAGTGATCGGTAGTTGAAATTGCTATCGATGTGGAGGTGTAAAAAACTGACCTAACTTAAAATGGGTACAAGGAAATGTTCTGGCAAGTAAAGGTGACAGCTAGCATGACAGTGACCACATTACCCATTACCCAGTCAGTTTATCTACATAAATATGGGACTAGCTCCATATACCCAATACATTTCAGGATGTGGAAAATGGTCCTGTCCTTACATTACGTTTAATCCTCTTAACACTGATCAGTATAAACCTACCATTCCTGTCTCTGGGTGATTTTTAAGTCTATTTTCTTGAGGTTTTGGTTTTTGATTTCTTTTTTTCTTTTGCTGCTCTTTCTTCGGTCACTTTTCTTGGCAAGCCTGCCTGCCCCTTTGCTTCAACACATTTTACAATGCACAGGAATCTTACTAGATGTTCAGTTTTTTTATTTATAATATAAACAACAGTTTCAAATAAATGTGTCTTTCATGACTTTTGTAAATAAACAACCATACTTTAGTATAAGCAGCCATGGTGGCAATGTGCACCTACTTACCAAGACAGTGATTTGGGTTCAATCCCCAGGAATAGCAATATTATTTTTCCCTGGCCAGCGTGGCTCAGTGGTCAACCCAGCCTCAAATAATGAGTACTGGATACTCTTCATGATTATCTGGCAATTGTCTAAGGAAAAGTGGTGAGGAAGGAAAGTGTTTGCCATATCTCATTATGTAGTGACCTAAATTAGGAGAAGCCTATCACTTCCCACCCGATGACAGTATCTGCCATTCTTTACTTTAGTATAAAACATAAATCTCATTGTAATATTTCTTAAGGCAGTTATAAATACCATTAAAAGTAACTTCATCCTTACTGTAAAAACTTTTTGTTGCACACAATAAGCTCTTCCCAATTAACAAACATCATGTTGACTATCTCCGCAGATACAACATTGCTGTTCATTAGTGGCTTCTTGAAGACCTGTAAAAAATCATGTTCAGTGTTTAGCAATATGAAAAATTTGCACTGCCAGTGTGTCTGGGAGAGGCTAATGAAAGAATAACTTTATATATGAGGGCGAGTCAATAAGTAAGTCACACAGTTCTGTGGGATGGCAGGTAAATGTAGTTGGTGTTTTCTACAGGGGTCATTTGGTGACAGCAACATTGAACTTTATATTCCCGTTCATCAGGTGGCGCTAGGTATTTCATGTGCATATGCAACACATAAATAAAATATCGACAGTACATACGGAGCGTACAACTAGAGCAACGTGCTGTTGTGCGTTTTTTGTGGGCAAAAGGACTGCCTGCAAAGGACTTTCATAAGAAAATGCTTCCTGTTTATGCTGACAAATGTTTGTCCTGTAAAGCGGTGCATAGCTGGGTAGAAAACATCCTCGTTCGCCTTGTGTCCAAAAATTCAAGGTCACACCATCAGCAGGGAAGGTTATGCTGACAGTGTTCTGGGATTGTCAAGGAGTGCTTTTAACCAATTTCAAGAAGAAAGGTGACAATGTGAATTCTGAATCGTACTGTGAAGTTCTATCGATACTTCATGATGCAATTCGAAGAAAACGTCCAGGACTGCTGACTAGAGGAGTGTTGCTTCTTCATGACAATGCCAGACCACATACGGCTCGATTAACTCAGGAGAAAATTAACCAACTAAGGTGGGAAGTTCTGGAACATCCACCTTACAGCCCCGACTTAGCCCCTAGCGATTTCCACCTTTTTGGTCCACTGAAAACCCACCTTGGCGGGAGACATTTCGCGAATGACGCCGAAGTTGAATGTGAAGTGAAAACGTGGTTTAGAAAACAGAGCACAGCAGTTCTATGCAGCCGGTTTGGGAGGACTGATAAAACGATGGGATAAGTGCATCAATTTGGTGGAAATTATGGTGAGAAATAAAGGGACAATGTATGTATAAAAATGAACTGGTTTCAAGTTGTTATATTTAGTTATTTTTCTACAGCCATATGTGACTTACTTATTGACTTCCCCTTGTACAACTATAAGAAAGCGTCCGTGTTCTTTGGTCACATGATGAGAAGATAAATATTGGAAAATATCATAATAACTGGAAAAATCAGTGGGAGAAGTGGCTGAAGCAGACCAAGAGAAATGTTGGATAGCCTAAGACTGTGGCATGGAGGTATGTCATCAACAGAACTGATCCAGAACATCAAGGACCAAGATCTGTGTAGAGATATGAATGCCTATGTCATTTGCAGGGCACATGATGATGATGATTTAGCAATGATGTTTCCTGTCAATGAAGTACTAGAGAAAGTATAAAAATCATAAACAGGACTTTTAAATCAATTCTGCATTCAGTTTTATTATCACATATGGGAGTTTTTTCCAACTGTCCTTCACAAACACTATTATTTAAACAAACTAGTCATACACAGCTCGGAATTCTGAGGTAAGTATGAAAATTTTTTCCAATTTTCATTTTCTCTTCATTGCTTTCATTTTTTCATTTTTTTCTCATCCTGTCGTCATGTCTTAATGTAGTCACCGGAGATCTTCTCCGTGACTATATGTTGTGTTTTGTGTATGTGTTTATTTGCTGATGAAGGCTAGAAACCGCAACGTCTGGTGTGTGTCGTAATTCTGTTACGTAAAGCTGCACTACTTTGTGTCATTTTATACTGTTTACATTTTCACAGCTTTACCGCAGTTCCACCAAATTTTATTCATATCTTTACGAACTAGTCAGTGCTTATAGAACTGTTGCCCTGATCAGTCATGCAAGTAAAATTCTACTAAAAGTCATAATGGGAAGACTTCGTAAGAAAATGGAAGAAGAGATTAACGTGGTTCAAGTTGGATTTAGACAAGGAAGAGGAACAAGAGATCACATATTCGACATGCGTTTAATAATAGAGAAGTGCAGAGAATTTAATGTAAACCTATTCTCATGTTTTGTGGATTATTCAAAGGCATTTGACTGTGTACAACATCAGAAACTTTGGGAAAGCATGAGGAATATGGGCTTTCCATCACACGTAGTACAACTCATAAAAATGCTCTATCTAGACCATCAAGCAGCAGTTAGAATAGATGGCGAGGCATCAGATTGGTTTGACATCAAGCAAGGAGTCCGTCAGGGCTGCGTGCTGTCACCCTATTTGTTTAACCTGTACGCCGAAAATATAATGAGAAATGTAAGAGATGATATAAACAGGGAACTATATGATGCCCTAAATATCGGCGGTCATGACATACCAGAGATTTGATATGCTGATGATACAGTATTACTATCCACAACACAGAATGGCATAGAAAACCTAATAGCCTCAACTCAATTGAATAGTGAAAATCATAACTTATATCTTAACATAGCAAAAACAAAGATAATGCATACAGATAAAACTACTATGGAGAAAGAAATATACATTAATGGGGGAAAATTGGAGGTGGTGGAAAATTTTGAATATCTTGGGTCATTGATTACCAACAACGGCGACACAATGAAAGAAATTAAACGGCGACTATCCATTGCTCTACAAAGACTAAAACAGCTGAATAAATTATGGAGTAGGACAGACAGAACTACAAAAATTTGATTTTTAAAAGCATGCATCTTTCCCATTGCAACATACGCCTGTGAGACATGGACACTTACTAAACAAGCTGAACAGCGCATAAACGCCTTTGAATATAAATGTTATAGACGAGTTCTAAGAATATCTTGGGTAAAGAAAAGAACAAATGCATCCATACTTCAAGAGTTGAATATGAGGAGGATTGGCTATTAAAGACGATAAAACAAAGAAAATTGAAGTATTTTGGTCACTTGAAACGTCACGAAAGTTTGGAGAGAACAATAATGGAAGGGTATATGCCTGGGAAGAGAGGAAGAGGAAGGCCAAAGAGAAGACGGGTGCAGGATGTGGCTGAAGATCTCCAGATGGGTGTATCAGACGCAGGACATCTTGCTTATGATCGAGAGGTTTTCCGGAAGGTTGTTCTGAAAAGGACATGCTACTGAATGAATGAGTCAGTGCTTCTTGGGGAACACTCAGGAGAGGAGTTTACAGCCTAAATGTAGAGTAGAACTGTAAAAGAACAAAGTGGAGCTTATAAGATTACAATACCCAGCATGAGGATGGGGATGAAGCAGTACATGCTGTGCTCCGATGACTCACTGACATGTGTGCTTCTGTATGGATATATTGTCCTGGAGATGTAAGAGTCTGTGGCCATGAGTGAACAGATTGGCTAAGCCTAGAGTACATTTATTAGGCAATTTTAAAATGGACAAATCTTTAACAGTACAAATGATCAGAGACAGATTTATGTGTAATGATACAGCATTCAAAGAGACAACAATGTGAAGAGTTAAGGAACACTACAACTGGAACTCATCATCATGTGCCATGCCAATAAGCGTGGACTATCATGTTTCGCCATCTCACTCCATCACCAGAATCGTGGATCAGCTCAGAATTCTTGTCTCGACCATGCCACATGGCCAAGCCATTCAGGTATTTACTTCTCTGCCTTCCCCTTGTTCTCTTCCCCTCGATTTTGCCAGTTGTCACCAAGTTCTCAAATTTATTTCTTCTCATAACATGACCAAAAAATGACTGTCTGCGTCTAATTTCTCTAATCAGTTTACGATTTTGTTCTTATAGGACTTGGTCATTGGATTTTCTGTCTGTCCATGGTTTTCTTTGCATTTTTATCAGAAACCACATTTCCACAGCCATAAACTATTTTTCAGCTTGTTTGTTTGCTCATTGTCCACGCTTCACATCCATACTGGAACTAGTGCTATATATTGATTGTGTAGATGTGTTAGATGTGTAGGAAACCAGAATAAAATGGGGGTAGTTAGCATCCATGCACTTGGATATCTGCTAAGAAAGAGAAAGCACTTATGACAATGTCCCAAGTACTGTGTCATTGTCCATATAGCCTACACAGCATAAGAAAACTGCCTTAAATAAATTATACTGTTACTTGAGTAGATTTTAGCTTCTTAAAATTGTAAACATAATGCCTTTATGCTAAACTCAGTCATCCTTTTATAGTCAGTTGGCATCTTCTCACAACAGCCTTATGGCATTCATATAACTATTAATGAGGGGCGCTGAGTGGTCTTGAGATATGGTGTCCACCTCAAGTGCTGGAGGTTCTGGGTTCAAGCCCCAGTGATGACCGGGATTTTTTCACGTGGACTTCTAGAAACAAAATTTCCCCTGGTCTCTGGGTAGTGAGATCGGACGCCCATGTGTATTTCTGCGCACATAAAAAATTCCTTGGCAGTTGGAAATCGAAAAAGAGTAGACTAAAGGCACTGCCCGGGCAAAATTTTGAGTTAAAAATCTACCCAAAGTATTTCAGGATTCTCGCCGGTGCTACGGAGTTCGTGCACTGAACTGAGGTTCAGGCTTGAGTTAGGAGTAGAACAGAGCACTTATGGGTTACACCCGTGTGCCGTGATGTTGATCCGTCGACTAAACTTAAAACTAAACTAACTATTCCTGAACATTATCATCTCCAAAGATGCACTGCTACAGGCTTAAATCCCCTGTTAAGGTGCTGATTCTTCTTCTTCTTCTTCTTCTTCAGCATTCCGAGCCATTGAGGTTCTTTGTTGCAGATACAAGCCGTCTCCATTCATCTCTCTGGTTTACCTTCTCTTGCCAGTCGCTGATTCCAAGTGCTTGTAGGTCTGTATGTATATAATCTCTCCACCGTCTTCTTGGTCAACCTTGGGGTCTATGGTCATTTATTTCTTGAGTGTAAGCGAATTTTGTTTCCCTATTATCTTCCATTCTCTCTATATGCCCCAGCCATTGCAGTCTATTAGCCTTCATGATACCAGTGATTAGCGGAGACTTAAACAGATCATAAATGTCTTTGTTGCTTCTTCTTTTCCACTCTCCACTTTGTAACAAGGCTTCGTCTCCTTTAGTAAGGTGCTGATTACCTTCTTTAAAATGGTAGCATACTGAATATAAAAACAGATAGTTGTATATCCTTTACAAGATGTCGCAGTCAATCCCAGCATTTTTTTGGCTGTTTGAGATTTCTTGGCAAGTTTACGCTCAGTAGTTTGCCACTGCTTTCAAAGGTGCACTGATACACACTGAAATCCCCTATTATGGTGCTGATTACCTTCTTTACCATGGTGGCATACTGGACACAACATGTGCTTAATTAACAGCAGTGGTTTTAGTTCAATCCCGAGGATGGATTATACTAACAGCATAACTTTCTCTTCACACACCCCCCCCCCCCCCCCCCCCCAATCCCCAATTTCAGATACCTAGCCTGTAGCAGACATACCTTCCCCTTTGCCCCTCATCCTTCAGATGCCTTGTCTATAGCAGACATAACTTCCTCTTCCCGTCCTCCTTCTACAGATGCGTTGTCTGTAGCAGACATATCTTCCCATTCGCCACTCCTCCAACAGATACTTTGTCTGTAGCAGACATACCTTCCCCCTCCTCCTACAGATACCTTGTCTGTAGCAGATACTGGCAATAATGACTGTCCAACCCTCCCTGTCATATGATATGTAAATAATGTTGATGATCCTGACATGACTTGTTGTTTAGTATCATGCCAGCCGCCTTTACCTCCTGGGACACTTTCTGGTACCCACTGTAGGTTGAGGTAAGGACAATTACAAATAAATCCACCTCAATGGGGATTATTCTTCTTCTTCTTCGTTCATCCGGAGTTTTTTTTCGGATGTGATTGCGTTGTGCCTGTTTACAGCAGAGCTGCGTTCTTGCGCCGTTAGGCCAACACATCCGACTTCTGCGGGCATTTGTTGACCGGGTTAACCTTCCCGGGGCAATGGGGATTGAATACATGACCACTAGGCAGGCAGGCTAGCTACTGTGACCCCAGGCACCTATTTTGGACTATTTGCTTCAGCTTAAAGTAATCTCGAGATATAATGGAAGTTATCATGGCCAAATGGATAAGAGCATTTGCTCTTAAACTTCCGGTGTACTGATGCTGAGGTAGTGGGTTCAATCTCTACATTGATCAGTTGGACTAAAATGTTGACTTCACATCCTTGACTTCAGGGCGTAAATTACAATTGTCTCAGAAGTCAGGGAGGGTTCACCTGATGGCGAGGTACACTGATAATAGGGAAACTAATCCGCACATAAAAATTATTCCAGTGCACTAGAAGTAGAGCACATGTATGAACTAAGCTTGAGATTTAACAGAAAATATTCATCACCATCTAAAATTATTGTAACTTATATCAACCGACCTCTAATGCAATTTGCATATCACTATTGTATGACTCCTCTGTGTTGATCAGCTCTTGGATGGCTTGTTGCCTTTTACGTTCTGCCTTTGATAGAGTGCCCTGGGTGTCATTCATCCCTACAAAGGATGAAAAAATATTCTTCTAATAAAACAACACAGGATATTAAACATCACAATGCAAATAAACCTTAGTTAAAGTGTAACATTCCGGAGTGCCGTTTATAGTTTAAAAACAATTTTAAAACAATAGACATACTGAAAAGAAACTAATTCTTTTAAAAACATTATGCTGGTCAATGGGGTGAAGGGCTTACAGATGTGATTTGTAAGCCCACTTTCCCGCATTCGAAACACAGCTGCGACCGATTTGTCAGCAGATCGCGTTGCGCTGGGTTTTAACAAATTGGTATGGGAGCTGGTCATTCAGAAAGCAATGGCAAACTACTGAACGTAAACTTGCCATGACATCAACAACACCAGTAAAATGCTGGTGTTTACAGCAACGTCCTGTAAAAAGGATATGCAAAAAAAAAAAAAACACACACACACACACACAATATATCTTGTATAATAAAAATAAATAGACCTTTTCCAAGCATAAATACATTTTAAATATTTTATATGATCAAATCTAAAACATTATGAACTACAAAGTTCACAGGAAACAGTTTAGAAATCAGATTTAGAGCAATTTTAAATATAGCAATGATTGAAAATATCTTCTACTCCCACAAGAAGCATTGCTTTATTTCATTGTTTTTTTATTTAAGTGACTGCACAGGACAACACCATCTTTAAATATGTAATGGAATAGTTATTGCTACATTTATTTGTTTCATTACTACATGATAGTACTGCATTGGCTTTACATATCTAATGGAGTAGTTATTGCAACATTTACTTGTTTCATTGTTACGGGAAAGCCCAACATTGTCTCAACCCATCTAATTATTCAATATAGTCTTTGCTAAGTTTACTTGTTTTGTTGTGACTGCATAGGTCAGCCTTGCATTGTTTTAATTTATAAAAGTTCACTATCAGTGCACATGGATACCTCCATAAGTGCCTCAATATCCTCCCATAGGAAGGAACATTTCAGCACAGTGCACAAACTCCACAGCACTGGAGAGGCTCCCAGAGTATGTATAGCAGAATCATACATGTTATAAATCTTTTGTTGCTAGCTTCGCTAATTTGGACATTTTGCCTGTGCAGTGGCCTATTTGGCCTGCTCTTTTTTGATGTCCAACTACGGAGAGATTTGTAACATGCAAATGGATTCTACAAGGTTTCCGCCCTTGTTAGAGAAGGCTAGAAATCCAATCACTACCCCAGGATCAGAGTGGAGTATACCAAGCATTTTCTTATTTTGTAAAAATCCTCACACAGTCAGAGAGGAAACTGGTCTGCTCGAGTCAGAGGTGGACACCCATCTGATCTAATCCACCTCCAGCAGCACTGTACACTATACATACATAAAATATTAGTGTTAACATTTTTATGACAGACAATCCAACTGCTTCTTCAGGCTTCGGGGCCGCAACAGATATCAACAGTCATGACTCTCCAATCTTCTGACATTTGATACTTTAATGAAGTTGGTCTTAAAAAGTAAAAAAAATAAGTGCCATAACATGAACCTGCTGTGGCTATGTGAAGTGTCAGGACCATCACATTTCTGAACGTCTGAGTGCACAGAGGAATAGGTGGTCAGTCTTTCTCTCTCACACTACATGACAAGGGCTGGTTTAAACCTCTGCCAAACCATGCTCATGCCATTGCCAGTGTTGCATGAAGTTGGTGTTGCTTATTTATGATCTTTTACCCAGTTTTAGAAGCTATCAACACTTTACCTGTCTTCCTCCACCTCTTTTGTCTAGTAATTTTCCACATAATTTCCCTATTCCACATCTTTTATCTTTCCATAATTTTCATGTCTTTTTCTAATGGCTTCACTCCAGCTTTATGTATTTGGTAAGCAATTATTTTAGTTATCATGCATGTGAATCCATCGGCCACATGCAATTATTAAATTATCTGAATAATGGAGTTACTGATGGGTGGACATCATCAAGAGACTGACTGGGAGAAGCTTATATGTAGGCACCTTGATGACAAAGGATACTGTAATATATAAAAACACAAAAAACTAGTCCCGTAGCAGGAAACTCCTTTGGGTATGTGAAGTACTAGGACCCTCATATTGTGTAGGTCTGAATGCATGGAGCAATAGGTGGCCAGTCTTTCCCATCAATAGCAGACGACGACCGCAGGCGTTGAACCCGCATCGGACCACACTCATGACATTATTAGCACAACATCCTAGCAATTAAACTAACAACCTGCCATTGTAACATATATACGTTACAATTAGTTTGGATTTTCTGTCTTTCAGGTAGTACTATGATTGGTTTGTCAAAAGTCATTTATTGTTTTTTAAACATTATTCTTGGATGTACAAGAGATACAGCATGCAGGGCGATGCGCTACCTTCTTGATTTTCCAAACATTGAAGACAGAATACAAATTTGCAGAGCACGTACCTACCTCAGAGTTAACGCAAACACACAACATCCACTGCATAGTGAAATTAGGAAGGTGGAGGGCAGTAGGTTAAAAAGAGGAAGGTCGTGGATGGGTCAAGCCGAGGACATTCTTCAACAGGTGTGTTCACTTGAGGATTTAGAACCTGGTGAGGAGTGGGTACAAGTGCCAACAGATTTCTGTACGTCTCTTTCAGTCTGCATCTAACTAGATAGAAAATGCAGACAAGAAAATCCGGCTGCTGTGGAGGCGGAAGTCCAAGCTTTGATTTTCGAGAATTCGTTAGATGGTGATGCTGTCATATACACAGATGGGTCGGTCGTCCAATATGTGTGAAGCTCATGGGCTTTTACGGCGCAGGCCGGAGGGAGAATTGTGAAGGAGGACTCTGGTGCTTTTGCTGAGACCACAAGTAGCCAGACTATGGAAGTCATGGCAGTAAGTAAAGCAATAACATGGCTCGAGACACAGACATTCACTAGGGCATGTTTCCTTAGCGACTCAATGGATATGCTCAAGAGGATAGAGATGGGGTAGATCCGAAGTGAGTGGTTGCTGTCTCTGGAGCGGTCTCGGCTGGCAAAGATTAGTTTCATCTTCGTGCCAGGACATGCGGGAGTACAAGGAAATGAGTAGGCTGACAAGCTCGCAGGTAAGGCTACTGTGGAGGGCGGACGCGCCATGGACCAGGCTGACATTCTGAATGCTCTACGAGAAGTAAGACTGTTGCGAGAACCAAGTGATGGCTGTGATTCTACAACCATGGTCAGACTGCGAGAACTGCAAATTAAAAGAGGTGTTGCCAAATAAGGACTCTACGCAGGAAGCCAAAGAAGATTGATTAAACCAACACAGAACTGGTGTCGTGAGCCACTACACACTGCGGGATTTGCTGAGGGGATCTGAGCACTTATGGACTGAATGGTTCGATGTGCAATGAGGATGATCTGTCGACTAACTAACTAAACATCATTTGTATTAATTTAAGACAGGTTTATGTCCCCCTTCTCATTCCACTCCTATGTTAGTCTAAAAAAAGTTTTCACATATCCTATTACAGGACATCGCTGTAAAGTATGTGAGTGAAATGAAAGAATAATCTAATACACTATAGCAGTGTTTCCTAACCTTTTTGTGCTATGCCCCACTTAAGCCTTTCTAAAATTCTTATGCTATTTCGCTTTCCTTACAAAGCCATGCCATCGCTCCTTTTATATTAAATAAAGTTTTAATTGATTCATCATTTTGCATTTCTGTGAGTTCTTCTTGACAGCATATTTGAAATATCAGACAAATCCACTAACATTGGCTCCATCATCCAAGTTGGGAAATCTATTTGTTTCAAATCAAAAAATCTTTCTTTTAAATCAGCCGATAAAATTTTCAGATGATCGACAATAACATATCTAGCGGTATCAGTCACTTCACATTTTTAGAGCCAGTGAAACTTTTCAAAATTTTTGTTTGACATAATTCAATAAAGGTAATGAAACCAAATATCTTCGTTTTTGCATCGAGAAGAGTTTTGTTTGTTCCTTGAAGTTCTTTATTTAATATATTTAGTTCTTCAAAGATATCAGCTAAATAACTCACAAATGCCTTACCATCGACCGTTAACAGATTTTTCATTTCAGGTTTTTCGCTTAAAAGATCACTAAGAGTATCAAATAATTCCATAAATCTTTTTTTCCATTTTCAAATTGCCCCCCTTAACAATTGAATTGGTCCATCCTTTAGGTGAATGTTTTAGCATGTTTATCTTCTTGATATTTCATGGAGGAAAGATCAACTTAGATTATTACTGCTACCTTTATCATGCTGCCTTTGGGGGGGGGGGGGGGGGAGTATCTTTGAACTCCACCTGATTTCACTATCATGATTCAAACGATGTCCTGGCATATCATTCCAGTGTGAAAGATGTGACATTCCATCCTGGCATGCCATTCCAGTATGAATAATTTTTAATTATATCCTGGCATGCCTTTCCAGTGTGAAAGATGTTAAATTCTATTCTGGCATGTCATTCCTGTGTGAAAGATGTAATATTATATCTTGGCCTGTAATTCCTGTGTGAAAGATGTAATGTAATATTCTATTCTGGCATGCCATTCCTGTGTAAAAGATGTTAAATTCTACACTGGAATGCCGTTTCTATGTGAAAGACATTATATTCAATCCTGGCATGCTATTCTTGTGTGAAAGATGTTAAATTCTATCCTGGCATGCTATTCCTGTGTGAAAAATGTTAAATTCTATCCTGGCATGCAATTCATCAGTGAAAGGTGGTAAATTCTAACCTGGCATTCCATTCCTGTGTGAAAGATGTTAAATTCTAACCTGGCATGCCATTCCCATGTGAAAGGAGGTAAATTATATCCTGGCATGCCATTCTCACGTGAAAGATGTTAAATTCTATCCTGGCATGCCATTCCCATGTGAAAGGTGGTAAATTCTATCCTGGAATTCCATTCCTGTATGAAACTCGCCTTGTAACCATCTTTTGAGAATAGGGATCCTGAACTAGAAACTTTGAAACTTATTCTTAGTATATTGTGCCATGTAAAGATTGAACCAGTGAATGTTAGTGTCATTTCCTAGGTTAACTCATATGTTGCTGCTGGACTTTGCAGGCTAGCAATATGACAACAATTATATTGCTGATAAGTAGCAAGTCCTATTTTTACTTTAATGCATACACTGTCTTATTGTGGGCATCATGCACACATGGCGTGTTGAAATATTTCTTTTTGTAGCACTGATTTGACTTGGAACAGTATTAAATTTACCGGTTTACTCCATTACTGTCAGGTATGCCATATACAATGGAAAACAGCACTACAGCCAGGGTGAACAATATCAAGAGATGGATGGAAGAAGCGTATGTGAATGGAATATGACGATGCAGGACAGATGGTGTTGGAGACTCATTACCGCCTACCTTTAATGTGGAGATGGCACTTGATGGTGATATTGCTTTTTTCATTCATAGGAAATAGTAGTGAACAGTCACACACCATCTTTCACCAAAATGGTGATAAACAACTTGAACAAACATTTCCAGTGCAAAAGAGTGCAAACATTTCCATTTTGGAAGGGTGGATAAGTGCATCTCCAGCTAGATCGCTTTGAATTCTCAGCATTGGGTGTGTTGATGATCTTTTAACTGCCTACATGTTGAGGTAGTGCATGGTTGACCATCTGGTAAGTAATCACTGCACCAGTACAGTAGTTGCTTCAGTGATGTCATGCATTTCTGCCTGGAAAATATCCTTCAACAGACACACAGGTAATCTTGCCACTGGTAGGATGTCAATATTTGTTCAGTTGATCATCATCATCATCAAGTGCCGTGCCTATTGGTACAGCGATCATACTTCTCCACATCTTGTGATCTCTAACAGGATGTATCCATTTGTGTGCTGACATCGTCTGCTGTTTTGACACAAGGCTGTCGAGAATCTGCTCTTGCTGTCTTCCTCTATCTCTCTTTCTACAAATCTTTCCAGTTGTCATAATATGTACTAGCTTCTGTGTCCCATAAAGTGCCCAAAAAATTATGACTGCCTCTTTCTGATGTGATAAGCTATCTTTGTGTTTTCAAAACATGAAGATTACTCATTTTGGCTGTCAAAGGGATTTTCAGCATTCTTCTGTAAAACCAAATCAAAGAAACTTCTAGGGATATCTTTGCTTGTTTACTGATTGACCAGGATTTACAGCCAGATGTTAAAACTGTTTCCATGTAACATGCAAGAACTCTTTTCTTAACCCCCAATGACAAGGATTTACCTCATAAGATATCAATTTTATAAAATGCATATTTTGATAGACATTTGCTGTTTGTGATCTCTGTGATATGTCTTACATTTGACGTAATCCCTGTGCCTAGCTATTTTAATTCAGTTTATTATAGAGAAATAGCTTTAGTTCAGTGCTTCTTGATATGCTCCAACAAAAGAACAAGTCCGCTTTTTTTCTTGTGCGGTATTTAACAGCACAACTTATAGCTCTTAAGTCATTCAAATTGAAGAAGAAGCAAAAACAATCTATCAATCAATCATGTGCCATGCCGGAAAGCGTGGGCGGTCATGACTCGCCATTTCACTCGATCACCAGTATCCGCTCAGTGCTTCCTGTCTCGTCCATGCCATGTGGCCAAGCCATCCAGGTATTTTCCTCTCGGCCTGCCTCTTGGTCTGTTTCCTTCGATCTTGCCAGTTGTCACCAAGTTCTCCAATCCATTTCTTCTCATAACATGTCCAACAAATTTTGACTGTCTACGTCTAATTTCTCTAATCAGTTTATGATGTTCATTTGTCTCCTGTAGTACTTGGTCATTGATTGTTCTGTCTGTCCATGGTATTCTTTGCATTTTCCTCAGAAACCACATTTCTGCAGCCATCAGATGTTTTTCAGCTTGACTGCCCATTGTCCAAGTTTCACATCCATACAAAAGAACAGGCTCTATGTATCCCCTCAACACTCTTTTTCTTGTTTCAATTGACATCTTTTTATTGGTCAGAATGTTTTTCATCTTGCTAAAGGCTACTTTCGCCATGGCGATTCTTGTTCTAATCTCTTCAAGGCATCTCCCATCAGATGTTATGACTGTTCCAAGATAATTGTACCGATTCACTTGTTGAAGAATATTTCCATTTACTTGTATATTACATTGTGGCATTTCTTCCTTCCTAGTGACGACCATAACCTGAGTCTTTTTACAATTTAATTCTAACCCCAGTTGCTCACTGTGTACAACAACCACATCTACTAATTGTTGCAGGTCCTGCGCATTTGTCTGCAATTAATACTGTATCATCTGCATATCTAATGTTATTGATGTTTCGTCCTCCAATGCTGATTCCATTTATATCCTCTACATTTCTGAAAATATTTTCACTGTATAGGGAAAAAAGATCTGGAGACATTACAAAAAACAATATCAACTGAATAAAGTAAGTAAACTCAGTAATCTACACAAGTGAAATATTCTTTATTTAAAATACTTCTAGTGTTCAAACAATATTATCCACAATGAGAAAGCAACTGCAGCGGACAACATAAATAAAACACAAGTAAAGCTATTTCATAATATTAGAAACTCTCTGGAAGCTGAATATAATAGCTAGTTTATCCTATTCTTGTTCGGTAATTTATATAATTTATCAAGAGTGTGTGTAGTACTTTTGTCCAATGATCTATATAGCTATTTTATCCTAATTTTATGTAGTACTCTTGTCCAGTGATTTGTATAGTTTAACCTGGTCGTATTTAGTATGCTTGTCCACAGATGTATATAGTTTATCCTTGTGTGTGTGGTATTCTTGTGCAGTGATTTATGTAATATAGTTTATCTATTAAGTGTGGTATTCTTGTCCAATGATTTATATAGTTTATCCTGATTGTGTCTAGTATTCTTATCCAGTGATTATATAGTTAGTTTATCTTTAATTTATGTAGTACTCTTGTCCAGTGATGTATATAGTTAGTTTATCCTGACCGTGTGTGTGTGACGAGATGACGCCTAGATCTCTATGGAATAATCACGCTAACTATGTTAGTGGATGTATAAATTAAATTTCCATTGCATTATGGCATCATAATGGCAAACAATGACATTCTATGACACTGATGTTGTTGGCAGTAAAAATACCCAATAGTATTAGGGACGGCATTTATTTTCATATCATATAGTAAAGTGACATCATATTTTGCTTTCCCTCGCTTCGACTCCTACCCCTTTATCTATCCCGTATAAAGTGCTATTATCTGGGGATATAGTTTTCCTGTCACCACATACTCAAAGGGCAATAGGCAATACGCTATGAGTATTACCGTACCGGAAGTCGCAACTAACAGCTTCTTTCCATTTCAAAACGAACATAGCGCTGGGTAAGAACAAATATATTCACAAAGTGAAGCTGCTGTTTCTCAGCTTATCCTCGCTAGATGAACCCAAAAAGAGCCTACATTCTGCAAAAAGACTGGGGGGAGCCTCGCTACTACTGTGCAAACCAAACCGAGAAGATGGTTAACTAAAAGCTGATTCCCTATCTAGTGGAGGCAGAACATAGAATCCGGAGAAGCATCAAATACATGTTAGAATCGACTCCAATACACAACCAGGACTAAAGTCAGTGACGGGAGCAAGACGTCCCAGGTGTCTGTCTGTGAGTGTGTCTGTAAATGTGTGGATGATGTGACCGCTGAAACCAAATTAGGCCTGATATTCCATTTTGTACCATATACAGATTTTGTATTAATACAACTTGTCATTTGATTCTAGTTCACAAAGTGAATGAAGAATCTTTTTATTCTCTTTTTAATAAAAGAATATATAATTTTGTTTGGTAATTTAACCTAATAACTTCACTCTTGATTCTTTGAATGCAAGGTGTGTGAGTGAGTGGATGAAAGTTGATCACAAACAGGGGGTTTAAACTCAGACAAGGAAAACCGACCAGATAAACTAGGCATTTGTGTTAGGTCTTCCAACATACACAAGTGTTCTGCATCTTCTGCGTTGTCTCCCAAGTGAATCGCAGTCTCTCCTATCAGGACCATCCCTTTAGACATTCTTATAAGGAGCCATAACTTCTAGAGACTGTCGGCTAACTCTTGAGTAGGGATTTCTGACTATTCTAGTTGAAATACCCAAACGGTCGGCGACAGTGTGTAGTACTTATACAGTGATGTGTATAGTTAGTTTATCCTGATTGTGTGTAGTACTCCTGCCCAGTGATAGTGTATTACTCCTGCCCAGTGATAGTGTATTACTCCTGCCTAGTGATAGTGTATTACTCCTGCCTAGTGATAGTGTATTACTCCTGCCCAGTGATAGTGTATTACTCTTGCCCAGTGATAGTGTATTACTCCTGCCCAGTGATAGTGTATTACTCTTGCCCAGTGATAGTGTATTACTCCTGCCCAGTGATAGTGTATTACTCTTGCCCAGTGATAGTGTATTACTCCTGCCCAGTGATAGTGTATTACTCCTGCCCAGTGATAGTGTATTACTCTTGCCTAGTGATAGTGTATTACTCCTGCCCAGTGATAGTGTATTACTCCTGCCCAGTGATAGTGTATTACTCTTGCCCAGTGATAGTGTATTACTCTTGCCCAGTGATAGTGTATTACTCTTGCCCAGTGATAGTGTATTACTCTTGCCCAGTGATAGTGTAGTACTCTTGTCCAGTGATAGTGTATTACTCCTGCCCAGTGATAGTGTATTACTCTTGTCCAGTGATAGTGTATTACTCTTGCCCAGTGATAGTGTATTACTCTTGCCCAGTGATAGTGTAGTACTCTTGTCCAGTGATAGTGTATTACTCTTGCCCAGTGATAGTGTATTACTCTTGCCCAGTGATAGTGTATTACTCTTGTCCAGTGATAGTGTATTACTCTTGCCCAGTGATAGTGTATTACTCTTGCCCAGTGATAGTGTATTACTACTGCCCAGTGATAGTGTATTACTCCTGCCCAGTGATAGTGTATTACTACTGCCCAGTGATAGTGTATTACTCCTGCCCAGTGATAGTGTATTACTCCTGCCCAGTGATAGTGTATTACTCCTGCCCAGTGATAGTGTATTACTCCTGCCCAGTGATAGTGTATTACTCTGCCCAGTGATAGTGTAGTACTCTTGCCCAGTGATAGTGTATTACTCTTGCCCAGTGATAGTGTATTACTCTTGCCCAGTGATAGTGTAGTACTCTGGCCCAGTGATAGTGTAGTACTCTTGCCCAGTGATAGTGTATTACTCTTGCCCAGTGATAGTGTAGTACTCTTGCCCAGTGATAGTGTATTACTCCTTGCCCAGTGATAGTGTATTACTCCTTGCCCAGTGATAGTGTATTACTCTTGCCAGTGATAGTGTATTACTCTGTCCAGTGATAGTGTATTACTACTGTCCAGTGATAGTGTAGTACTCTTGTCCAGTGATAGTGTATTACTCTTGCCCAGTGATAGTGTATTACTCTTGCCCAGTGATAGTGTAGTACTCTTGTCCAGTGATAGTGTATTACTCTTGCCCAGTGATAGTGTATTACTCTTGCCCAGTGATAGTGTAGTACTCTTGTCCAGTGATAGTGTATTACTCTTGCCCAGTGATAGTGTATTACTCTTGCCCAGTGATAGTGTATTACTCTTGTCCAGTGATAGTGTATTACTCTTGCCCAGTGATAGTGTATTACTCTTGCCCAGTGATAGTGTATTACTCCTGCCCAGTGATAGTGTATTACTCTTGCCTAGTGATTGTGTAGTACTCTTGTCCAGTTATTGTGTACTTGTTCCTTATTTTTGTAAAACCATACACATAACAGCATCTAGAATGTTATACAAGTCTGTATCTATCTCACCAATTTGTTCTTTATCTTTGTAAAACCACACACGTAACAGCATCTAGAATGTTATACAAGTCTGTATCTATCTCACCAATTTGTAATTTACCTTTGTGAAACCACACATGTAACAAAATCTAGACTGTGATACAAGTGTTAGATGAATCTATCAAACCAATTTGTTCTTTACCGTTGTAAAAAAAATCACACGTGATAACATCTATACTGTTATACAAATGTTTTATGAATCTATCAATTCGTTTTTAACCATCGTATAACCATACATGTAACAAAATGTAGTCTGTTATACGAGTATTATATGAATCTATCAATTTGTTTTTTACCTTTGTAAAATCACACACATGAAAGCATTTAAATTGCTATACAAGTCTGAATCTATCTCATAAATTTGTTCTTTAGCTTTGTAAAACTTACATATAACAGCATACTGTGTTTAACAATGATTGCAGTGTTTGTAGAATTTTATTATTTACAATCTGCTATCTATAAAACTATCATTATGGTACTTCTACCATTGCTGGTGTCTGTCAGGAGAGTTTTGAAGGGACAAATCAATTCCTGAGATGTGAACACATTAAGAAGCCTTGACTATAGAGTGAGAGGAAGCAGAAGGATAGACTCCAGACTATGAAGAGATTCTATCGAGGGTATACTATGCAAACTATGCATAGTCTCTATCAGAAGTATACTACAAACATGGTTGACAGGCTCAATCAAGAGTATATTACACAAATATGGATAGACTCTATCAAGGATATATTACACAAACTATGGATTGACTAACAAGAGTATACAAACACAAAGAAGTCCTGGGGAAACAGTCAGCTCAAGATCGAAGAATCCAACTCCTCCCAAAGTTTAACAGCAAATATGGACCAGAAGTCACTGCCCACATAGTATTAAGGGTAAAGGCAGTTCTATAGCAGGTACCACTGAGGTGGAGCTGTCAGTTTCTTTCCTCATCACTTTTCCATCTTAAGAAATTCTGAACAGTTTTATGAGCCTGGGTTGGCCCTGAAGATGAGCTGGGAATTTAACTAGGACCACTGGCTTGGCAAGCAAGCACACTAACCACTATGCAACCATTCATTAATTCATTCAGTAGCATGTCCTTTGCAGAACCCTCTCCCATAACAACCTTACGGAAACCTTCTTGGTCATAAACAAGATGTCCTGCATCTGATACACCCATCTGGAGATCATCTGCCACATCCTGCACCAATCTTCTTTTTGGTCTTCCTCTTCCTCTCTTCCTGGGCATATATCCCTCCGTTATTGTTCTCTCCAAATGTTCATGACGTTTCAAGTGACCAAAATATTTCAATCTTCTTTGTTTTATAGTCTTTAGTAGCCAACCTTCTTCAATATTGAGATCTTGTCATATGAATACATTTGTTCTTTTCTGTATCCAAGATATTATTAGAACCCATCTATAACCCATATATGCAACCAGTGCTTCTATATGATAATATATAATTAGTAATACACTCATGTTAAGATGACGCTTTTGACAACAATGTATGTTCCTATGTCAAGATTTTTTTAGGCACGGTATGGAGAAAAATAAACTTGAAAACTTAGTGACAACTGGCAAAATAGATGTGAAAAGAGCAAGATGAAGGCAGAGAAATAAATACCTGGATAGCTTGGCCATATGGCATAAATCAGGACAAGAATACAGACCTGATCTAAGACTCTGCTAATTACGTGAGATGACGAACTATGACCAGCCACTCTTATCAGCATGGTACATGATGATGATCATTTAACATAGCATTAACACTAAATTTGTTTACAACGCTTAGTGTAAACAAGAAACAAGTCAAAGAAAAACCTGCACTTTTTCAAGTTGCAAAACAGTAAAACTGCATCCAACAAATTAAGTAATTAAAAATGACTAGAAAGTGCTGCATAACATTATAAATTTCAAGACATCAAATATAAATAAACCGTCAAAGAATCACAAAAACAATTTCAACAACAAAATCTCAACACATTGGATATAAAAACTTAAAACATGCCAGAAACAAAAATCCCAACATACTACACAAACAAAATGTCAGCTACAATTGCAGAGGTACAAGAGGAGGAAGAAGAATAAGAAGAAGAAGAAGAAGAAGAAGAAGAAGAAGAAGAAGAAGAAGAAGAAGAAATATACTAAAACCATACAGCTTATGTGTTTTTAAGACCATGCACATGTGCTGAAATGACAGTAGATTGACAATGGATATGCTAATTTTTTAATTTTAATTCTCAAAGGATCCCACAGTTGTTGCAGGATTTTTCTTTCTTTTTTTTCTGTTCACATATTGTTAGAATCAAAGAGGCAGCTCACATTAGGAAACAAAAGGTAAATATACTCTTTTCCACAGCCTGAGGTGTATTAGATAAACAAACAAAGAACAAACAAACTTTATTTTCAAAGGGTTAAGAATTGGGCACGCAGGTGCTAGTACCATATTTGTATAGACCACCTGGCACTTGATGGATTGATGTTGTCAATATCGAGCTGGCCACCTTTTATTTCTCAGTGTCCATTTTAGGCTGGGTTGACCTGGGAGACTAGGTTATTTTCTCTGTCTGGAGGGGGATGCGACACATGAACACCAGACAAATTTGCTAGACACTGTACTACTGTGGTTCCTAGCTCACTTTTATTCAAGGATTATTCTTAATCTTTAAGTTTTTATATACTATTATTGTGACAAAACAGAATTGCACCTCAGGATGGGGCAACCGAATCCACACTCTGCAGTACCCCATTTTCATGGGTGTACAGTATGATAGTGTGTGTGGGTCTATTATTTGGTATCCAGGACCAGCTTCGACTATCTGTGGGTTCACGCAACGCTTGTAGTCCAGCTTTGGTGAAATTCACTGTCCTGAGAAAGATATCGGGAGATACTCTCTAACCCTTGTTGCGTAGTATCCATTCTAGTCTATCCAGAATATCGCGTCATTCGATTTGACGACACTTCCGGAGAGTGCTGGCAACGGCATTCACCGTTGATATCTAATGGACTAACGGTCATGTCTTGTGTTGGGGAATTATTGGCCTCATCCTGAAGACCCAAGGCCAGTCTATTGAAGGGCAGGGAGCTACCCTGATGATCCTGTGAATCCTATTCTACTATCAAGATGAAGTCTTGTCTACTGTCAAGTGGCTCAACGTCTGGGGATCCAGATAAAGAGGGACAGTGGTGGCTCTCTAGATGCTAGGATAGCACATTCAGAGGCTGATTTATTCCTACAGAAAAGGTAATTGTTCTCTCCCGCTGTACTGATCTATTTGAGTGTCTTGTGAGGTCTGTCAACTAGTGGCCAAGCCAGTTTAGTGATGAGCCTGCTGTGTCTTCCTTTTGCATTGAGCTTTAATTTAACTACCCTAAAGGGAGGGGGAGGGCACTAGGACACAGATTATTATCATCATCAGGTGGCGCACCAGAGCCATGACGGGTATTTCACCACTGAGGAGGATAGAGGAATTGTAAGCTATGAAGGGATATCAACCTTGGTCGAGCTGTATCTAACTTGGGTTGTGGAAGAGGGGTACCGATATCTTCATACCTATTAGGGTAAACTCGCCCTGACACATGTACATACACACGAGGCACCCACATACAATGTTTGCTTTCTAACTTCTAGTTTGATTAATAGATTATCTCTTTTGCTCAGAGAGGAATAATATTATTATGCGTGTCTAATGAATACACTGCCTGCTGTATAATGGGAACAGGATGTTCTGCACATGAACTTTACACTTGGTTGGGCTGCCAAGAGAAGCCAAACCAATGGGGTTCAGTGCATATAAATTCCAAACTGTCCATATGCCCGAGGAGAGGAGGAGAAAAAGCTACAGACCCAAGAGGACACTCTTCTCTCTTTGTCTGTCTATAATCAATATTTCAGGAAAGGTTTACCAGCGCAGCTGGAACGTAGACCAACACCCTTGGCCAGTATAGGGGAAATATTTCTACCTGAAGTCTTGAACCTTATATCCTCTCTCTCTCTCGAATGGTAACGGATCGTATTTCCAGAGAGGCTATCCTTGCCATGAGTGAGGTTAATCAGGGACATTGAAGTCTAGTACCTGGCTGCTCTACACAGATCTAGTGGCGAGGTGTCTGAAGTCAGACCTATGGAATTGGTCTGAGGGTGGAAACTGACCACATAACTAGTATCAGTCTGAATCTGGTTGTGATGTATTAATAACAGGTGAAATGGATATGTACACCGGGCATCTTCTTCTTGCTTGCAGGAACCTTCATTATCCTTGTTATTATTATTGACGCTGGTGTCAACTGACGTGCTTGATGTGCCGTGGAGGAGAAGAGTCGCTTTCAAGGAACTGATCTGAACTCCAGTCTGGTGGAAGAAGCGGCCTTGTACAAAGAACTTTATATGCCGATACTCAGGTCAAGAGGAGTTCCAGGCAACAAAAGGAGAGATCAGGTGAACGATATTCTGCCACCGGTATCTACATCACTCACATACTGATGACTGACAAACTACTGGTGGAATGATGATCAGCTCCTCCAGAATTCTCGCACAAATACTCAGCGTTGTTTCTGTTTGTCTTGAACTCGAACTTCGTTTGTTTTGTGGAGTCTGAATCTTTATTAAAGACTCGTGTTCTACCTATCTGAAAAGTGTTCTCTTATCATCAGGTGGTGATCTGTTTGTCTAGAGTGATAGGAAAATAAGTCAGCGTCCGGGCACCGTCCCGGGGTCAATAAGATAATAGTAGACAGAAGTAAGAACCCAAAGGTCTTGACAACCACTGAGATACGGGCCAGTGTTGTCACACGACAATTATATGGTGCAAGATTATTCTGTTAGCTTTCATATATTGCTATAATGAAAGAGCCATCCTATTCTAAGGAGAACGATTATTTTCAATCTTTTATTTCATACACTGTTATAATGAAAAAGTCATCCCACATCTGGTGCAGGATTAATCTTAATCTTTTAGCTTTCATATACCTTAATAATGAAAAAGTCATCCCACGTTTAGTACAGGATTAATCTTAATCTTTTAGCTTTCATATACCTTAATAATGAATAAGTCATCCCATGTTTGGTGGAGGATTAATCTACCCCTTAACTTTCATATACTATGATGTCGACTCTGTGGCAAATGGGCTACAGACGCAGTTCGTAATCCCGCATACCCACGTTCGAAACACCGCTGTGGCAGATTTGGCAGCAGATTAACTTATGTTGATTTTTCATGAAATGATATGGGTGCCAATCATTCAGAAACCAATGGCAAACTACTGAACTTGCCCAGGAATCACGAACAGCCAAAAATGCTGTGGTTGACTGTTATGTCTTGTATAGGATATGCAACAACTATATTGTTACAATGAAAAACAATTACTCTTGATCTTTTGGCTTTCATATACTGTTAAATGAATAAGTAGGAGTTTTTCCATATACTGTTATAATGAAAATAATCATCCATGTTTGGTGCAGATTTTTCGTTTTTTCCTCCATATACTATTATACACAATAGTTAGCTATCTCTGAGTTTCATTCACACCAATATTGAGATTATAAATGGCTATAAGAGGAACATGTTAACATTAAAACCATGTAAAAGAAAATAAAACATGTAACATTTACCAGCAATGAATACAGAATTACCCTCATAAATGCTTGGAAATACAGGTCCTCTTTCGTTGTGTTTATGTAAAACCAAATCTCCTTAACATTCCTCCTGACATCAAATAATTTTACAGTCACTGATTAGCCACCCATTTAAAACATGAAAACACAGTCTTCTACTCGATGTACAAACAATGGCCGAGTTATAAATGGCTACAGAGCTAACACTCTGTGATAATACAACTGTAAAAGAATCATGACAGTTAACCATACAAAATGGTTAATATAGAAAAAGAAAACCTTTTTATTAGTGCATGGTATGGAAAATACATAGATGAAATGGCACAAACACAAAACTGTACAAACATACATTTTCTGGGTGCGCTAATTACCATTTGTACAATACAGTTTTTTAAGATGAAGCAAATATACTGGTCTAGGTATATGTAATTTTTCTCCTGCATATTCAAAATAATTTTAAATATGAAGTGTGTCTAACTTTCAATAATGTTTTATATTTTCCCAAACTGTCTTTCTCACATTGGACTTTTATCCCAGTATTCCAAAACATGGAAGCACATATAATTCTATTAATGGATTTACTCTTATATCTCCACTGGTTCGGAGTCTGTTGACTCTGACATACTTGTGGGGATACATTACCAGCCTAGGCCTCATTCTAGCCGGTCCATAAGCGTTGTGCTAAACCCCAACTTAGTTACTTACAAATATGCCTCTCCCCAGAAGTAAAGTTCCCCAACCTAGTTACTTAGACACATGCCTCTCCCCAGAAGTAAAGTTCCCCAACCTAGTTACTTACAAATATGCCTCTCCCCAGAAGTAAAGTTCCCCAACCTAGTTACTTACAAATATGCCTCTCCCCAGAAGTAAAGTTCCCCAACCTAGTTACTTACAAATATGTCTCTCCCCAGAAGTAAAGTTCCCCAACCTAGTTACTTACAAATATGCCTCTCCCCATAAGTAAAGTTCCCCAACCTAGTTACTTACAAATATGCCTCTCCCCAGAAGTAAAGTTCCCCAACCTAGTTACTTAGAAATATGCCTCTCCCCAGAAGTAAAGTTCCCCAACCTAGTTACTTAGAAATATGCCTCTCCCCAGAAGTAAAGTTCCCCAACCTAATTACTTACAAATATGCCTCTCCCCAGAAGTAAAGTTCCCCAACCTAGTTACTTACAAATATGTCTCTCCCCAGAAGTAAAGTTCCCCAACCTAGTTACTTACAAATATGCCTCTCCCCAGAAGTAAAGTTCCCCAACCTAGTTACTTACAAATATGTCTCTCCCCAGAAGTAAAGTTTCCCAACCTAGTTACTTACAAATATGTCTCTCCCCAGAAGTAAAGTTCCCCAACCTAGTTACTTACAAATATGTCTCTCCCCAGAAGTAAAGTTCCCCAATCTAGTTACTTACAAATATGTCTCACCCCAGAAGTAAAGTTCCCCAACCTAGTTACTTACAAATATGCCTCTCCCCAGAAGTAAAGTTCCCCAACCTAGTTACTTACAAATATGCCTCTCCCCAGAAGTAAAGTTCCCCAACCTAGTTACTTACAAATATGTCCTCTCCCCAGAAGTAAAGTTCCCCAACCTAGTTACTTACAAATATGCCTCTCCCCAGAAGTAAAGTTCCCCAACCTAGTTACTTACAAATATGCCTCTCCCCAGAAGTAAAGTTCCCCAACCTAGTTACTTACAAATATGCCTCTCCCCAGAAGTAAAGTTCCCCAACCTAGTTACTTACAAATATGTCTCTCCCCAGAAGTAAAGTTTCCCAACCTAGTTACTTACAAATATGTCTCTCCCCAGAAGTAAAGTTCCCCAACCTAGTTACATGCCTCTCCCCAGAAGTAAAGTTCCCCAACCTAGTTACTTACAAATATGCCTCACCCCAGAAGTAAAGTTCCCCAACCTAGTTACTTACAAATATGCCTCTCCCCAGAAGTAAAGTTCCCCAACCTAGTTACTTACAAATATGCCTCTCCCCAGAAGTAAAGTTCCCCAACCTAGTTACTTACAAATATGTCTCTCCCCAGAAGTAAAGTTCCCCAACCTAGTTACTTACAAATATGCCTCTCCCCAGAAGTAAAGTTCCCCAACCTAGTTACTTACAAATATGCCTCTCCCCAGAAGTAAAGTTCCCCAACCTAGTTACTTACAATTATGCCTCTCCCCAGAAGTAAAGTTCCCCAACCTAGTTACTTACAAATATGCCTCTCCCCAGAAGTAAAGTTCCCCAACCTAGTTACTTACAAATATGCCTCTCCCCAGAAGTAAAGTTCCCCAACCTAGTTACTTACAATTATGCCTCTCCCCAGAAGTAAAGTTCCCCAACCTAGTTACTTACAAATATGTCTCTCCCCAGAAGTAAAGTTCCCCAACCTAGTTACTTACAAATATGCCTCTCCCCAGAAGTAAAGTTCCCCAACCTAGTTACTTACAAATATGTCTCTCCCCAGAAGTAAAGTTCCCCAACCTAGTTACTTACAAATATGTCTCTCCCCAGAAGTAAAGTTCCCCAACCTAGTTACTTACAAATATGCCTCTCCCCAGAAGTAAAGTTCCCCAACCTAGTTACTTACAAATATGCCTCTCCCCAGAAGTAAAGTTTCCCAACCTAGTTACTTACAAATATGTCTCTCCCCAGAAGTAAAGTTCCCCAACCTAGTTACTTACAAATATGTCTCTCCCCAGAAGTAAAGTTCCCCAACCTAGTTACTTACAAATATGTCTCTCCCCAGAAGTAAAGTTCCCCAATCTAGTTACTTTACAAATATGTCTCACCCCAGAAGTAAAGTTCCCCAACCTAGTTACTTACAAATATGCCTCTCCCCAGAAGTAAAGTTCCCCAACCTAGTTACTTACAAATATGCCTCTCCCCAGAAGTAAAGTTCCCCAACCTAGTTACTTACAAATATGCCTCTCCCCAGAAGTAAAGTTCCCCAACCTAGTTACTTACAAATATGTCTCTCCCCAGAAGTAAAGTTCCCCAACCTAGTTACTTACAAATATGCCTCTCCCCAGAAGTAAAGTTCCCCAACCTAGTTACTTACAAATATGCCTCTCCCCAGAAGTAAAGTTCCCCAACCTAGTTACTTACAAATATGCCTCTCCCCAGAAGTAAAGTTCCCCAACCTAGTTACTTACAAATATGTCTCTCCCCAGAAGTAAAGTTTCCCAACCTAGTTACTTACAAATATGTCTCTCCCCAGAAGTAAAGTTCCCCAACCTAGTTACATGCCTCTCCCCAGAAGTAAAGTTCCCCAACCTAGTTACTTACAAATATGCCTCACCCCAGAAGTAAAGTTCCCCAACCTAGTTACTTACAAATATGCCTCTCCCCAGAAGTAAAGTTCCCCAACCTAGTTACTTACAAATATGCCTCTCCCCAGAAGTAAAGTTCGTCAACCTAGTTACTTACAAATATGTCTCTCCCCAGAAGTAAAGTTCCCCAACCTAGTTACTTACAAATATGCCTCTCCCCAGAAGTAAAGTTCCCCAACCTAGTTACTTACAAATATGCCTCTCCCCAGAAGTAAAGTTCCCCAACCTAGTTACTTACAAATATGCCTCTCCCCAGAAGTAAAGTTCCCCAACCTAGTTACTTACAAATATGCCTCTCCCCAGAAGTAAAGTTCCCCAACCTAGTTACTTACAAATATGTCTCTCCCCAGAAGTAAAGTTCCCCAACCTAGTTACTTACAAATATGTCTCTCCCCAGAAGTAAAGTTCCCCAACCTAGTTACTTACAAATATGTCTCTCCCCAGAAGTAAAGTTCCAGTACTGGTTTTGCACACCCTGCTGATGTCTGAGCATGGAGAAGAGAAGGAGAGCTGTGCAACAGTCTCCATGGAAATGGTACTTAAGTATTGAGTTGGAAGAAAAGCCTCTGCACCAACCTCACTCTGATAGATGCTAGGCCTTTTCCCTTTGGTGCCAAGGCATCAGACATCAGAATTACAAATCAATCTGTCAGAGGACTCACAAACAATAGCTCTTGTTTGTTTTTACTCTTACATTTTAACTACCATAAGGCTTTTCTGTAAATCCCCCACCTACTGGTGGAGTAGGAAAGAAAGAATAATGAAAAGGCTCACTATTTTCCAGTAAGGTACATTCTAAGAAAGGCAAAACAAACAACTACTCAATATTTAAAAAAAGAAATGTTACACAGATATAGAAATTAACAAGCTGAAGGCAACTGTCTGCCTCATGTTCTCCATTGGCAAAATGATAAAAATTAACAATTGTGCAGTTATGTTTAGAGTAAAATATGCTGCACACTGAAAACTTCAGGCAGTGGATACTAACATTAACACTGGAAAAATAATTCTTAAACACAACAACCAGAAATTAATGTGAGTACAGAAAACAAAAGAAAAAAGTCAAACATACAGCTTAACATAGTATATTTAAAAAGTAAGCAAATATAATATCAACCTTTTGAGAGAAAAATGTAACTTAGTTTTGTTTATGAGTTTAAATTAAACACTGAGCATTAAAATATATGTGAATAAATAGTACGTAACTGCTAAAAGAAAGCAAAGATATTGCACCTTTATGAGAAGCAAATAAGGCTAATAAATAAGTGAATGTACTTATTAAACAAGTGTGATTATAAAAGATATGAAGATTAACTATAAGCATGTGCAGAAAATGTACCATAAAATGCAGTTTTTGTTTTAGCAAACACATGATCAGTTGTAAGATGGTTTTATTACAGAGGAACATCAGAAATAGCATATGTTTTAATCATGTTAGAAAATGTACTGGATACTGAACAAAACATTGAAATAAGTCAGGAAGAAATAGCCTGGCAAAGAAAACACTGTATAGTGTATTATATACTTGAGCTCGCCTATCATGCTAAAGTTTGTTGAAAATAAAGAAATTAACATTGATGAAAATACAAGTATATGACCACTGACAGTGTGTATTAGCTGTTTGCCAGATATGGCATCTTCATAGAACACAAAAACAGTTAAGTATGACAGTTGTAAAACACAAGCAACTTGAATTAACAGAATTCGGTAATCAATAACTATACATTAGATTCTTATTACATTTTTCTTTACTGGAATTAGAATGATTGTGTGAAGTTAGCTTGAGACAGATTTGATTATTTAAAATGACATCTTGCTTTCTCTTTTGTCTGCTTTCCCAGTAAAGCTTTTTAGCAATGGATTTCTTAAAACAACATATCAATTTCACACCAATATTGTGAGACTTATCTCAAATCTGCACCAGGTACATCTGTATAAAAACGATACAACACTAATGAATGCATTTATACTAAGTTGTTTCTTTCTCATACAAGAAATTATAGACTTATACACAATTTATGATCATACTGTTATTATTATTAAACATTAAATGAATGATAAGAATAATTATTTAAAATATATCACGAGCCACCATGTTCAATTAATTTTTTTAAAAAGTAACCTTAATACAAGAATAATAAAAAAGGATGATTTAAGAAGATGATCTTACACTTTCCAATTGGAAATTACATGGCTACTGACCGTTAAGTATATACAAAATGAAACTGGGAAAAAAACCCAAGTGTATGAGAAAAAATAAAAGACTCTTGTCTGTAATTATTTTTAAAGTTGATATGATAAAATACACAGTTGTTATTAAGTAGTTACAGAAGCCTAGGTAGCACAGTGGATAGTACACTGCCTTACTAACCAGAGGTCAAAGTTGAAACCCCTAGACAAGCAGCCATGTTTTTTCTGACCACTTATGGCTGCATTTGTTTTTATCCAATGTTATAGTGAAAACATGACAACCACACGCAGTAGAAAAGCTAGATGACTTTCAAACTGGATTTAGAAAATGCTGTACCACAGATGATCCAGCCTTTCAGATATGACACATTATTAAAAATACATGGAGTATTATCACCAGGTGTACATTACCTTCATATATTCTAGAAAAGAATATAACAACATTCACAGGGATATATTCTGCAACATTTATGAGTGTATGAACTATCCCATAAATTATTCAACTTAGGCAACCAAATCCCATGCAGTTGACTGGCCATACAATACCAACATCATCCATCTCTCAACATCTATTAAACTGCAGCTATAAATTTAACAAAGCTAAGGGCGTTTCAGATACTGTGCTGACAAAAAATACAAGATTACTCAAATACTCTAAAGCTTCGGTCATTAGGTATTAAAAATCAGCATTGTGCAGACAGAAAGACTTTATTGTGAATCTATGAGCTTGGAAAACAAGCATCAAAGATTGATAAAAGTAAGGGACTGTCACTCCATTTTTACATGCTAGGATTAAATATAAGTGAAGGTCTGATAATTCACACACTCACACCAGTATTATCTTGTGTATTTGTTTTGTGGTTCATTTTTTACAATCTAGGTTAGGTATTGACAGGAACATGAAAACACCTGTCCAAGCTTTGCAATAAAATTAAATATACACCTGAGTATGTAATGCCAAATCCTTCAGGAAGGTAGCCACACAAAATGAAAGGTAAATAAATTAACTACAGCGAAATAACCCTGAAATATCCTATGGAATTAAATTACCCAATCTCAAATATTCAACACAATAATTTACAGGCACAGTACAGAGCAATACTGAAAGTTATGTACTGGGCAATATATGCACAGATATACAGTCTGCAATATAAAAATATCCTTTAGTATTTGGCAGGATAAAAACATATATAGTTTATAATTTGATAGAATATTGCTGAATTTTAATATCAAATATGAAAATAATTTCATTTGGTGTTCACATCTCTGTAATATATTGTAGTGTGTAATCAATCATTACATTTGTCAGTTTATTAACCTCTTAAAAGTATACAGGGTCAATATTTTAAAGCATTCATGATAGGTTAACGCCCACTGAGAGTTTTGATTTATTCTGCCCTGGTTATAAATTTTAATTATTCCCTTTATTACTAATTATGTCAACAGAGATTTTAAAATTATGGACATGATTAATCCTTAATCTCTAAAAGTAAATTAATACTGAGAGAAAAATTATCCACCAAACCTTCATGGCCTTTAAGAGTTAAAACAGTCATAATGTGTTACTGTGACCAAAACATGTCTACATCATTAAATACAAAACGTCTATTTCATTAAGTACAAAACATGTTTATATCATTAAGTAGTCTATGATATAATAGACTTGCTCTCACAAAATATTTGTGAAATATTGTTTGATATTTGTAAGATCATTACAATAAATAGCATAACATTAATGCGTCTATTCTACACTAAGCATTTCACCATACACTGGCTGTTATTCCCTACACCACAAACCAGTTTCTGTTTTTTTTTTTCAGAAATGTATGTCACGTATAAAGTAACCTATGAGGGTCAGGCGAGCTACATCTATGACTGTATGTGTTTGGTCATAGTCATTGTTCAACATGTTATTAATTGCACTGCACATACTGAGCTATAAGAAAGTCTGACATCTCTACTTCTATGGACAACTGTTCACTTCCTGCATTTAAACAAATTCTACAAGAAAATTGTATATCTGATACAATGTATAACAATTTTACAAATATTTACTGTTAATACCTACTACTCACATCCCCATATCAAAAACCTAACTCCCACCAAGGTAAATAATAATCGCCTTAGACTCATATTTTTATACTATAACCATTATCATCTAGATAATAAATGATAAATTGTATAGTAAACAATTATCACCTAAATAACCAATGATAAACTGTATAATATACAATTATCACCTAGATAACCAGTTATAAACTTACAGTTAACCCTTGCAACCTAGATAACCAATGACAAACTGTATACTAAACCATTATTACGAAGATACCAACTTATACACTGAATAGAAACCCTTATCACCTAGATAACCAATGATAAACAGTATAGTGAACCCATATCACAAAGATAAAGACAAACTGGTATACTGAACCTGTATCACTAAGATAACTGATGACAAACTATAGTGAAACCTACAACCAAGATAACCAATGACACAATGTATAGTGAACCCTTATCACCAAGATAACTAATGACAAAATGTATAGTGAACCCTTATCACCAAGATAACCAATGACAAAATGTATAGTGAACTCTTATCACCAAGCTAACCAATGACAAAATGTATAGTGAAACTATTATGAGAAAGACAAACTAATCCCTGGCTCAAGTTCCATTGATAAAAGGGACAGTAAAACTTATCTCTGAGATATATTATAGCCTCAGACTTACATTTCTATAATAAATGCAGACAGCTGTTCATATTCACATGATAAATTTGTAGTTTCAGACTAACATTTCCAGGATAAAGTGTGG
This sequence comes from Cepaea nemoralis, assembly GCA_014155875.1. Lineage (NCBI taxonomy): Eukaryota > Metazoa > Mollusca > Gastropoda > Stylommatophora > Helicidae > Cepaea > Cepaea nemoralis. Next base: position 203,350 of record JACEFZ010028387.1, on the reverse strand, counting down.
AATAAAATTACCCTAAACATCGTATCAGACATGTCTCCATAAGTGATGTCACAGTCATATGACATATCTTGATAAAATGGTGTAATCTTACACCACATTTCTAATATACAACAGGAAGAACATAAACTGATTAGAAACAAAAGTCGTAGACAGTCAACATTTTTTTGGGCATGTTATGAGAAGAAATGACTTGGAGAACTTGGTGACAACTGGCAAGATTGAAGGGAAGAGACCAAGGGGAAGGCCGAGAAGTAAATACCTGGATGGCTTGGCCACGTGGCATGGTCGAGATAAGAGAGCTGATCCACGACTCTGGTGATCGAGTGAGATGGAAAAACATGACCGCCCACGCTTATCAGCATGGCACATGATGGATGGATGTAGAGACATTTAGACTTGCTGCTGCTCAACTTACTTGTTAGTTGACGAACAGCCCCATCCTACAGTTCTAACTATGAAATCCTGAGCACAACAATAAGCAAACAAGAATCCTTATAACCTACCATGAGTTAACAATAACATCCTAACAATTTATATAAGAAAAAAATATATTTAAACACCTATACACCTGACATTTACTCAAACAGACTAGCGAAAAAAAAAACGTTTGTTGCATATCCTTTACAGGATGTAGCAGTCACTTCCAGCATTTTGTGGCTATTTGTGATTCCTGGGCAAGTTTATGTTCAGTAGTTTGCCATTGCTTTCTGAACGACTGGCACTCATACCATTGTATGGAAACCAACGCAGGGCTGTCTGCTTTCCAAATTGCCCGCAGCTGTGTTTCAAATGCAGTATGCAGGATTATAAATAGGCATTCGTAACCTCTTCGCCAGAGCTGGCAAAAAGATTAATGATAAACTAAATGCTAGGGTGATCAATAATAACACTCTACTAATTAAAGATAAACTAAATGCTAGGGTGATCAATAATCAAATTCTACTAATGCTAAGGTGATCAATAATAAAACTACTAATGCTAAGGTGATCAATAATAAAACTCTACTAATGCTACTTGGGTCAGCATCCTGTGGCTTACGGAGAGCAAACAGATTAAAGATAAACTAATTGCTAAGGTGATCAATAATAAAACTCTACTAATGCTAAAATGATCAATAATAAAAACTCTACTAATGCTACTCGGGTCAGCATTCTGTGGTTTATAGGGAGCGAACGCAGTTTTATAATCCCGACATATAAGGCTTGAAGTCAGCTGCAAGTAATTTGGGAGCAGATTGCTTTGTGTTGATTTTCACAATGGCATGAACATCAGCCGTTCAGAAAGCAATGGCAACCTACTAAATAAAACATTGCCAAGAAAATATCACAAACAGCCAATGCATGCTGGTATTGATTGTGATGTCCTGTAAAGGGCACACACTAACTTTAAATGCTGCTCAGAAATACCAATATATTAACAATATGTAACACAATGGCACTTCACACTTAAAAAAAATTCACCGAAGCTGCTTCACCAGACCGAGCAGAATCAACACTTTCATTCATGAAAAAACGAATGCTGTTCTCAGATATGATAAAACCGGAACACATATTAAAAATAAACATCTGAAACATGTTTTTATTATCTTGGGTTACAACCAATACAGTTTTGAGCACTTGATGTTAAAGTTATTGGCACTTTAATATGTTTGTGGGTGAAGGAGAGATACAGTGTTTATTTTATATGTGTGATATTACAAATGAAAATAACTGTATGTTTATTTTATATATGTGATATTACAAATGAAAATAACTATACACTTATTCAGAAATACAAATATTTACACTTGACTTTACACACCACCCCTGCAGTATTCCCATGAGGATTTAATAAAATATCAAACAATTCCTGCCATCTTTTCTATGCTCACATCAGAGGGTACACTTCAGTACACTAGTTGTTCTAATGGTGCCATCATTTCTCTGTGTTTTGTGTTTATTCAAATATCAAATGACTTAATATTACAAAATGAATACAAACTGTGAAGACGTATGGTATTCCAAGATAAGCCAACAGATTATGTTTGGGACATTGGAATAATTCTGAGTGCAAAATGTACATATGAGATGTGAAAATTACACTTTTAATGACCATAGATGTAGCATATTGATACCCATGGTCGACATGAAATTATTATTAATTGAGTATACTGATTATGAATACATTACATAAATAATTATAATAAACATTAATTTTACCCTGTTGAAGTATTCATTTATGCAATGGTGTAAAAATATCTGCAATTAAAAATGCTTACATTTCTATTGATAACTTTCACAAATCCCTGTTACTTCCTTTACATTCTGTAGAATGATTGTCTATAAACAGTTGGTTACCAACAAAGTCAGCTTCATGAATTCATATTATAACCTCCAAACAGGACATGAGTCAAACAAACATTTCTGCAGTAGGAAGTCTGACAACATAAAAGGCTGCTAGAGGCTGGGGATATTTTCCATAGCTATGTGAATGTGAAAACAAGTGGATACAATCAAAGTAGACATCCCAAATAACTCTCAATGCAAGCTGATAAAGATTATGAAAGATCTGATGGTAAGGTCCCCAGGCTAGGGAGATAATTTGGTTGTACAGGGGAAGAGACCAACAGCAGAGTGAATAATGGTGGCAGAGATGATAGCAGTAACATACAGAAGTATCACATGCCATTCTGCAATCACTAACGAAGAAAATCTGGGTCACTGAGTTTAAATGTTACAGAAAAGTTCAGAATAGGAAAAATAAATTACTGTTACATAATTTTATTTTGAATGTTACAATGAATCTAGTCCAAATAATTATTATCAAGAAAGGGGAAAAAACACAAGACCTCTTGATACATCAATACTGATATAACATCAGACTCAATAAGCATAAGATATTAAATAAATATTGTTAATTACTACTCATCAAAGAGCAGAACTTCAGAATCAAGAAATGTACAGAAATGTTCAAAGTAAGTAAAGGACCCTTTTACACACATTAAGGAGCACTGGACGTGTCATGTCAGACCCATATTTTTTTTAACCTCCCAGTGTCATTCCATGGCAGATGGGGTCTGTATCATACTGGCCACCTTTACTCTCCAAGGCACTTCCTGGTACCCCTTTAGGCTGGGTCAACCTGGGAACCCATGTCAGTTTTAACAATCTGCCTCGATGTGGATTTAAACTTATGACCAGTGGGCTGAAAGTGTCTAGTCTCTAAACAACAGCGACTCCCTATAGAAGTGTTAAATATCAAATTGCCTCATCCTGATGTAGACTGATGTGTCACGGTGATGAATGTTAATCTAGCAGAGGCTGAATGCTACATCTAGAAGGTACTGAATGTTACATCTAACACAGATTCAATATTACACCCAGTGGAGACTGTTTTATCTAGAAGACACAAAATGTAATACGTCTAGCATCTAGCAGAGATTCACTATTACATCAAGCAGAGATATAAGGTTGCATCTATCGAAGACTCAATACTGCAACTAGCAGTTTCAATATTACATTTAATATTAAATAAATTCTACATACAACTAAGTCTCAATGTTATACCTAGAAGAGATTCAAAGTTACACCTAGCAAAGATTCAATCCTACACCTAGCAGAGATTCAATATTACACCTAGCAAAGATTCCAATGCCGCACCTGAGGAAATTCAATGTTACGAGTGGAGAAGTAATGCTATATCAAGCAAATATTCCATGCTACACATAGCAGAGATTCAATGTTATAACTAGAACAGGTTCAACATTACCCCAAGAGGAGATTCAGAGATTCAAAACATCCAGCAGAGATTCAATATTATACCTAACAAGATTTAATATCAAGCAGATTCAGTCACACATACTGAAGTTTACATTTAGCAGAGATTCGATACTAACCTCCTTGTGATTCAAGTCAACATATATTCTAAGAATTATGCATCTATTAAAGATAGCATGTTGCCATTATTTGAACAATATTATTCCAAAACTGGTATGTAAATAAGATAGTAATGTTGAATTGTAAGCTAGCACTGACCACATAAAAAAAAGACACAATGAATCTGTTCCCCCCCCCAAAAAAAACTTGTTGCACACAATAAATATGAGATCAATTATCAATCACATTTTAGTTAACCTTATGTAAACCAAGTACTTTCTGCAGCATTTTTGTAACCAAAGCAGTGAAATGAATAAAAAATACAAGAATATAAACACAAACTTTTGGTTCTATTAAAATGTATGAACTGCGTGGTCTCGAGGTAAGGTGTCCTCCTCGAGTGCTGGAGGTTCCGTGTTAATGCCCTGGTGATGACCGGGATTTTTTCATGTGGACTTCTAGTAATAAAATTTCCCCTGGTCTCTGGGTAGAGAGATTGGACGCCCGTGTGTATTGTTGCGCACGTAAAAAAATCCCTTGGCTGTTGTAAATCGAAAAAAAGTAGCCTAACGGCGCTGCCCGAGCAAAATTTTGAGTTAAAAATCTACCCAAAGTATTTTCATGATCCTCGCCAGTGCTATAGAGTTCGTGCACTGAGCTGAGTTTCTTCAAACTCAGATTTGAGTTAGGAGGAAAACGGAGCACTTATGGGTTGCACCCGTGTGCCGTGATGTTGATCCATCGGCTAAACTAAACTAAACTAAAATGTATGAAAGCAAACATAGATGAACATGGCTCTTATTTAAAAGAATTTTCAATTACAAATTGTAATTTCTCTTTGTGCAGTCACTAACTTTTTAGTAACTTAAATAACAATACTGTCCATTTTATTATGTTTATGAATATAATTTAAAAGATTATAAAACTAAATTAACTAAGCTGGCTTTACCTGAAAATACGTTTGACGATCAACCATACAACAGCATCAAATATGCAGATCTATTATAAATCTAAAATCTAACAAAAATCCTTAAAAAGCTAAAAAAAAATCTACTTCAGATTCCAATACATCCTTGGATTACACTTTGTATAAAACTGGGCAGTATGTGAAGCCTACTAGGACCACTGAAGATTTCAACAAAATATATGTATGTTTTTAGCTCACCATCTACCATCTCACGCTAACTGCTAGAGTAGACATTTAGAAGTTTTCTTGATTAAACTTAAAGACAGAAAAACTTTAGACAGATTCATTATGTAAAGCACTGACATTTGACTGTTGTTCCAGCAAGGAGAGATGTATAAAGGGATAAATGCAATTACTGGAAGGATCAGCAGGTGCATTGTGACAGCTGCTGAGGGAGACATTATCTATGTCTTTGCCTGAAGTATTATGATGTTAATTCTTCGTAAACCATAACACCTAATGTGAATCTATTTTTATAATAGAGTTTAATACTGTTAACATTAAAACTCGCAGTTATTAATTAAACCATACTTTTTAAAAGTCTCTTTTAATACATAATAACAAATATTTTAAAACTAACAAAATCCTGTGAGAATTCCACTTAATAATTTACAATATTTAAACTTAAAGCTTCACATGTGATAAATTAATTGAGCCCCATGCAGTAATGCACCTTTATAAACAAAAATGCAAAACATTTCTGGTGGGAAATGTCACTTGCACAACAGTTCAGCGACGGTGCAGATGTGTGCATAAAATGCAGTGTTCAGCTGTGAACTTGCTGTCCTGTAGAATAGACAAAGGAGATGTGTTGTTACAGCAAGCTCACAGCATAAACACTGTTTTCTGCACACATGGCAAGCACAGTAAAACCTAGGACTGTCTCGTGAAGCCATAATAAAAATAACAAACAGAAATAACATTTCAAAATGTATACAAACAATATATTTACTTAGAGTGTGAAATGAAACAGGAGTTTGGTAAAGGATTGTGGCCAGTTATACTGTTTTGTAAATATTTGAGCCAAAGTTTCTGGTAGAATAAAAAGGTCACAAAAAAACAAAACCAATAAAAAATAATACAATTCATAACTTCTGTACTGTTTGGCCAGTCTCCTTGTCTTGTTTTGGTAAATCCCCATTGTTAAATATGCAGTCATAATATTAAACATGTATGACATTTTCAATTTCAATCAATTTTCTTTACTGATGGTACATTTTGTTTGGCATCTTGTTATGCATGTGGACATTAACTTTTTATTTTATGTTCAGAAAAAGGTTCCCATCTATACTGTGTCTTTTGATAGACATCACTAAATATTCTAATTCCTTAACACTAATTTAAAGTAGAACAGCGTCATTTGCTTCTCTGAGTTCTCAAATAAGATTTCCATAAATTATGAACAGATCAAAATTATGCAGTTTTGGTCATTTTTCACATTTCTCATTATAGTTTTTATATAAATGTCAAACAGACATGGGAAGATAGCTAACTATATGATTCAAAATATATACAGGAGATTAGTAAACTATTAGATCTATCAATACAGACATACACAGAATTAAAGAGAAAGACACAAGACAGAAAGAAAACTATAGGATAGAATGATCATGAAGCCTCACAACCATCCCAGCGGCTGAAATAATTGATGATGCTGAGTATCCTATCAACAATTTAACATTTACAGAACATTTACTGCACAGATTAAAACTACAAATTATGAGAACTTTACTACACTAGAGATCTAACAATTTCTTTTAAGATGCTACCTATAATCATAAAACCATTAATTAAAACTGACCGTTTGTAATATCTCACAAAAAATTCAAATGAGATAACAATAACAACTTGATTATTTCACAGTGTTAACGGCGGGAAAAAATCATTTTATTTAATTTAAGTCAATGCTAAGTATGTAAGCTGAAACAGGCATTTAACAGTTTTTATATCAGAACAAAGAATTACACAAAAGCTTAAAATTGCCACAGAATCATCACTGCAGGAGCACTTTAAATGTTTTTAATATTAGTGTCCTAAAAATAACCCTGAAATTTGTGAATAATTGATCTGAACAGATAGTGACGCCAACAAAAGCACTAAGGAAGGCCTTTTACACTCATTTTATGAGTTTGGAAAAAGTCTTAAAAATGAATTATAGGTTCATACACTTGCTTATACCAGGTAACATTTAAAAACTGTCAGATTTGACAGATTACTTCTTAATATTGAATTTAGACACTGTCATACTAAGTGTAAATTAACAAGCTGTTTAGGTTGTTCAGTTGATTCATAATTTACATATTTACTATCGAAACAGACTCATCAGGCTCTCTGATGCTGAGACAATACTCTATTACCTGTGTCTACCAACTACATAGTAGAGAGATCAAAGTCCACATTTGTTTTTTTAAAACGTAAACACATAAACTAACATAATAATTAGCATTCATGACAGCTTGTGTGTTAAAACACACTTGTTTCCTTTAGCAAATTTACGGCATCCTTTAGAATAAGGGTTCAAGGTCAAGATACCTTGTCTTCCAAATTTCTGACATCTAGCACATCCCCTAATATCTGCTTTTTCTTCTATTTAATTCCCTAATGTAGAATATGTCCTTTCTCATTTAAAATTCTTCTATCCTCGTTAGTAGTTTCATCCATGTCATTGCCGTATTACTCATGTATCTCAAAATGTTATATTTATGTAGTTTGTTTTTTCAATCTCCACATATTTATTTTTATCTGTGGATTTCCCTAATATGAAGTTCTGTCAAACTGCTTTCTTCTCTGTTCTGAAGAATATCAATCAATACTTATTAACTTATGATTCAATTACTGTGATAGGCCTCAAGAATTTTTCCAACATTGTTTTCTTCCTTACTTTCGATAAACATGCAGGCAGCTCAGGGACACCAAACACCTCTTATTACTGCATATAATAATACATTTATTCAAGATCACACATTTGCATAATTGTGATATAATGCATATTAGCTCTCGGCAAAAGCATTGCTTTGTTTTTTAAACAGGCAACATGTGACCACAAAGAGCAGCTGACTGCTGCAATGACATTTTAAACTTATGTACACTGTAATCTGATATTAACAATGTGGCTATGATAACAAAATACAATAATCCTGTTATCGGGTTTTCTCAGTGTGTGTCCTATCCAGTGAATTCCCCTTATCTCTTTGTCTCTTTCTTATTGTTGTATATAATGTTCTAGTTTCATAAACCTCTTTCAGACAATCGTTGTTAAGTTACTATGGCTGTCCAAGGAATTAGTAACATTCGTCCCAGGTATCACATCTCCATTGCTTCCAAGGTCTGTCTAATTCTTCTTCTTCTTCTGCGTTCATCCAGAGTTTTTTTTTCCGGGTGTGATTGTGTTGTGCCTGTTTACAGCAGAGCTGTGTTCTTGCGCCGTTATGCCGACACATCCGACTTCTGCAGGCATTTGTTGACGGGGTTAACCTTCCCGGGGCTGTCTAATTCGTTCATTTACATTCCAAGATTCATAGAACCCAATAACTATACTAATTTCTTCTTTAGATGGTTTCTAACACCTGATATTCTGCAAGTTGGATATCTGACTGCCAGAAGTCTTCCGTCCTCACTTTGTCAACTAACCCTTGCAGGACCTTATACGTTTTAGAGACTGTGACCATAAATCATTCCTTAGTTTCTAGAATTCTTTAACATTTTACATTGTACAGATTTTCATGCTTATACAATGTTATTTATCATCTTAATTTTACTTAACAGTGGATGGTGATTTGAGTCTACATTTTCACCGTTAAACACTTGTATGTCATGTAGAGATGATTTAAATTTCTTGTTAATACAGATTTGGCCAATTTGGTTGTCTGTATTGTGGATTGGAAATACCCATGTTGCTTTATGTATTCTTTTATGTGGCAAACTACTTCTGCCTATGACATATTGATTCACTGAGCAAAAATGTGTGAATAATTCTCCATTTTTGTTTGTTGCAATATAGTCCATGCTTCTCCATGATCTCTCAATAATAAAATTTTTTATGATCATATCATGGCATTCAGTCCACGTATTAATTTTGATATTGCCATTTATTTGATTACCGATAGTACTTTGAAGATTCCAGTAAAATTTATCTGTAGCTATTTCATCCTTGTCATTTGTTGGTACACAACACTAAATCATGTTCATGTTTACATTATTTTTTGTAGTTCTAAATGTTGCTGTTATTATTCTAAAACTTAATGCTTCCTGCATTAGTCTCCTCACAAAACTATTAGGATATCATGCATCAAGAAGAAGAAAGACACTAACAGCATACAACATCCGAACATCGAAGAAAACTAGCTCATAATGACCATCATGTCACAGAAAAATCACAGCGACTTAGAAATAACAGCAACGGAAGGCATGGGTTGTGGAAAAGAAGGCAGTGGCAGACCAGCACAAAGGTGGACAGAGAACATTAAAGACAACCTGGGAATGAAAATGTACAAGGCAGGGAAACATACACGATCGAGAGATATTCCAGAGGGTGTAATGAGAGTGATGTTGTACAGAAGACCTGCTACAAGATGGTGATTTCTCTTCTCATGATATTGCTACAGAATGTTAACTGTCTGCTTTTGCTGTCTTCAAGAACTGAGTTTCTACCAGCACTAAATTTGTTATTGTTGCTCATATCTTTACTTTGTATACTCTACATCCTTATTATGAATGTAACAAATGCATTTAATATTTTATTTTTCACATTTATTTTACTAATAATTTTATGTACAATATTTGCTCACTTGAAAACGATTAAGAAAAAATTAAAAGTTGCCACACATTTGAATGTATGTTATATCACCATTAATGTATAACTGAATAGATAAAAAAAATATGGCAGTGCAAAAACCACACTTGTAAAAGTATAATAGTATAATAACAGAATATTAGTTGACTCAAGTTGGCTACTACTTCATTTGCATATATTCCTATGACACATGAAGGTGTATGAAGAAGTTGATTCCACCAAAAGAAGGAATACTAATACTACAAAATAATATTTGAAAAATAATAATTCTTCATTAAGTACAAACACATCTTGATAAAAGATTAGACATAATTATGTTACTTACAAAGATTTAAAAAAAATAATAAACAATTCTCATTTCAGTGTGCTGCTGAGCGAAAATAACTTCTAAGATTCAATGAATCATGTGCCATGCCAAAAAGTGTGGGCGGTCATGACTCGCCAGTTCACTCGATCACCAGAGTCGTGGATCAGCTCAGTGTTCCTTTCTCGTCCATGCCACATGACCAAGCCATCCAGGTATTTTCCTCTCGGTCTTCTTCTTGGTCTGTTCCCCTCGATCTTGCCAGTTGTCAATAAGTTCTCCAATCCATTTCTTCTCAACATGTCCAAAACATTTTGACTGTCTTTGTCTAATTTCTCTAATCAGTCTACGATTTTCAATTGTCTCCTGTAGTAGTTGGTCATAATGTAGCCTACTAGGCACTTTCAAAGAGGTAGTTTGCCGTTGCTTTCCTCTATGGCAGTAACCATACTGGCCGGATGACCGCAACCATTGTCTCTCGAAAGAGATCCTCTGCCTGCCGTCGCGAAACTCGAGACCATAACCAACAAATATCTGTCAGCTGCCCCCAAAATTTCATCCACCACCTACCTTCCATGGCTTCTTTTGAACACTTCCAATAAACGAACACGAAATAACACCACATAATCCACAGGAAAACACTATCCACAGGAAATCCACAGAAAAACACTGAACAGCATCTCCCTGAAGAACAACGCGTCAAAGATTATATGATCATTAATGTGTCATTTACATTGAACTATAACCTGACTTTGGTTATACAGGTAGAATGAAGGAATACCCAAAACCTGAAATGATAACGGACACTGCATACCCTAGTTATAATTAAAAAGAACTGAACAGGATAATCTGGAAAACTGAAACAACAAGCAAGCAGACTTTAAAAAAAAAGACATTTTGATTTTAGCTTAAAAATGTTTAGTAAAGTAAACAGACCATTTTCCACATTATGAGGCCAACTGCTCTTACAGTGCTGGCTATATATTACAAGAGGACAATCAGCACTCGTTGGATGATGTGAATATCACCAGGGCCATCTTTACTTCCCAGAACATTTCCAGGGTATCTATCTTAGGCTGGGTCAACTTGGAAGCCTGACAAATTGTTTGAGTGCTACATATTTCTTGTTATTTACTCCCTGCATGTTACTTATGAAAGTCAAATTCTATGATTAGAAAATGTGTCTCCTCGTCTCTCATTGCCCTCCAAAAATAGATAAAAAGACCTGATGAAGTTAAAACTTCACAAAATCAGATATCCTCAGAATATTAGACAATAAATAAGAGCTTTCTTGTTTTGCAAATTATTATGCAAGCTGAGAACAGTGTTAATTTTTTTTAGCCACTGAATTATTATATTAGTTATCTGCAAACAAATACTGCATTGAATTGTAAAAGTTACTCATATTTGAATCACTCGATTTAACATTTCTTTATTCTCATACATTTACACTGTTAAAATCTCAAATAAATTATGTTTACTTTTGTCAGATATTGTAAAAATGAAACTCATAATAATAATAATAATAGTCTTAATAGTAATTGTAGAAGTAGCAGCAGCAGCAGCAGTAGTAGTAATGATAATAAACACATAACAATCAATTTAATGCACATTGCTGACTTTATCACCAGCCAACTTGGAAAAATAGATTTCAACACAGAAAGTTAACATAACAATCTCCGTTTAGTGACACTATGACCATGCCATGTGCAGGCTATTAGATAGCAATGGAACAGAGTACTTTAATACATGATGGTGGCGATGTAGACATATGATGATGATGATGATGATGATGATGATGATGATGATGTAGACAACAGTCTCTCTCCAACAGTTGCTGCCTCTATCTCCCCGTCCCCTGAAGTCTTTTCTTTTATTTAAAGAAGGACAAATAATGACTACAAGGCTATGGCCATTTTCTATTTCTAATTACTTTATTTAAACAATAAAACAAGGAGTAACTCTCCTGACAGTTCTGCAAAAGCTATATATACAGTAGTTATCTCATACAGTGAAAATTACTTGATATCTCCAATTCCATTTTGCTAAATTTAATCTAACATTTTGCGTCAGCAAGTTTTGTTATCAATCTTCGCTAGTTATCACTAAAAACAATTAAAAAAATTAATATTTAAAAAAAAATATTATACAGTATGATCTCATATAGTGGAACTTTCTCGATATCTCTACTTATATTTTGCTAGTTTCAATCTCACTTTCTGCATCTGCTAATTTTGGTATCACGATTCACAAGTTATTTCTAAAAACAAAGCAAGCTAGATCTAGCGATAATACCTAGTTATGTGTTTTTTTTCTCCTGTTCCTCCATCCCCAAAGTCCACTACTGTTCCCTAATTTACCATTCGCTCACATGGGCACCTCCCCTTCCCCTTAACGAGTGTTCTTCCCTCAGGCGGCGAGGCCAGTCCCTGGGTTTGTGGTATTATTGACCTTTAGCCCATTGACCCATCTTAACCACACACCCGGTTCATTCACTTCATTGAAATCATACATGCTGATTATTTGAAAGACGTATCCAGCCCACAACAAGATTACAGACAAATAACTTTCATTTTTATATTTACATGTCATGTTTTTCATGTAGTTGTGTTTATTTTGTGCTGATGAAGGCTTTAGCTGCAACGTCCACTTTGTTACTTGTAATCATGTTCTAGTAAAACTTACTATCTACTTCTCACTTTTTGCTGAGTGATTCAATGCCTGGTTATCTGAGTGAATGCAAATTTATGTGTCTCAGTGAGAATCTATATCTGAGTGAATTGCTGAATGAAAGGCTGAAAAGTCACTACACTATTCGTTGGTATCTTTGTAATGTAAAAATGTCATGTTTAGATCAGTTGCATGATCATCCGGAAATCATATTGGTTAGCTTTAGGTATGAACTATATTTCGCATCACCAAAGGTAACAAAACAATACATCATGTGCGTAATTTACTCGATTCTTGGTTACTACATGGTGCATCAGGAATCTTCCAGATGAACAATATTACGCAACGTTGTTTATTTTGTTCGGCTTATTTCCTCTTGAACATTTTCTACAACATTCTATGGTTTATTAACATTGATAACAAGTTAATAATGATGCTGAATCTACTTTTATATATTGACTGTTTAATAAACAGACACATTTTATTCAGTATACTGGTTTATTAATATAAACCTTTAGAAATGAATCTCAATGGATAATATATAGACTGCAGAAAGAAAATTGCTGTCCTTTCAGCATCTAAACACATACAAATAACATCCGAATTACAGAAACACACAACTAATAGAATAATAAACAAACTCAAGCGTGCTAACAATTTAATACATTTAGTGATATCAATTAACAGCAAGTGTTAATGCAACTACAAAAATGATATACGTAATGGTCTAAGTGTGAAAGTCATAATAAATGGATCAGAAACCTGTTTTGTTACATAAAGCCATCAAACACACACATCTTGGGAACCAATTAATTTTAGAAAAGTAAATACACATATGGTATCTGGTTTTATTATCTCTAAGCATAAGGCAGCCACAGTAGACAGTGACTAGGACACATGCCTGCCTGTTCGGTGGTCATGTGTTCAAATCTCTTTCAAGGCAGGAATTTTTTTAGCATTGATCTGGGTTCCCAAGACAACCCAGACTAAAATGGGTAACAGGAAATTTACTGGGAAATAAAGGTGACTGGCTTGATACTGACCTCATCACCCACCTAGTATCTGAATACTGAAGCAGGTTGGCTATAAAAGATAAAACAAAGAAAATTGAAATATTTTCGTCACTTGAAACGTCAAGAAAGTTTGGAGAGATCAATAATGGAGGGGTATATGTCCGGGAAAAGAGGAAGAGGAAGGCCAAAGAGAAGATGGATGCAGGATGTGACAGATGATCTACAGATGGGTGTATTGGACGTGGGACATCTTGCTTATGATGGAGAAGTTTTCCGGAAGGTTGTTATAGGAGCGAGGTTCTGCAAAGGACATGCTACTGAATGAATGAATGAACCCATCTGGTGCCAAATGGTCTAAAATATGTGGTGTGCATCAAATACCCAAAACACCGCATGGTAAGAAAAGGGGTCTTTACTTTTTCCACTTTTATCTAACAATAAGAGAAAAAATAATAAACAAAATGAAAGCAGGTGTAAGTGAGAATACAGCAATACTGATGGAATAAACATATGTAAGCAAGAGTACAGCAGTACTGAATGAATAAACAGGTGTTACTTACATGACTGAGACTGAGGACTTGGTGTGACATAGTTGGAAGGAAATGCCCCTGTCTGCCCATCCAACTGGCCAATCCACCAATCAGAATTGTCCCGACTCAACACTGTGATCACGGAATCCTTCTGGAATGTTAGTTCATCGTCATTCTGTGCAGTGTAGGCATAAAGTGCCACCACAGTTTCCACTGTCACAGACAAACACATGATATTCAAAACAATGTCTTCCTGTGTTTAATTTCAATAATGAAGACAAACGAAAGGTTCACAATTTACTGCCTGACATATTTTGATGCAGCAAAATAAATTGTGCATATAATTGTTTGTGTCTTAATTATTAAAAGTCCCATGGCAATTACTTTTACATTTTAAATAAATATTAAAGAACACGCTAAGGTAACTAAACAACAGCAGGAAGAAATGAAAATGAAGTGAACAAGCAACCTAAAACTCTGAACATTTTGTCTGTAAATTACAAGGCCATATACTTTGTGCATACAAAATGGAACCTAGTCAAGGCTGTGTACATCAACAGTTTGAGATGACAGTGGAATCGATTTTACAGGAATATGATCTACACACAAGTCTCAGACCACAGTGTTGCCCAGTCATTTTATTCACACAGAAGCCCACGAGAATTGACGTAAAGGTAATGATGTCCAGCTTGAACTCAAGAATACCTGGTATGTTTCACAGTGTAGATAATTAATTTGGATTTTTACCAAATAAGGAAAGAATTGTAATCTCCCTCCTGATTCTGGGGAAGTGCATCGGACATCTAGCCTTCTCGAAAATGGGGAAAAAACTAGAACGTTGCGTATGATAAAAATTCCTCACAGGTTGAAAATAAAATATGAAAAGTCCCTCTGATGTAGCTTCAACCTGAAGAAGTAGAAAGGCTCACGTGTTGCAATGACCCCAAGAGCTACATCCTCAGTAGCACAGCTGCTTGTTGGGTCTCCCATGTTGGACAGTTCAATGGATAAAAATCAGATAAAGAGAGAGACAAACCTGCTGCCTTGTAGGTAGACTGGGGACAGTCAAAGGCGAGGGAAAGATCATCAACATATTCTATATTCTCAGAAATTAAATAATTGCATTCCATTACAGACAATACACAAGTAATGGCTCTTCACTATTTCAACAACGTTTTTCTCATAGCATGTTTTCAGTTGTTAATATTTTCATCCTGTTTCATTCATTGATTTACCACATACTAGAATTCATAGCAGAGGTAAGATTATTTTTTCAACCTAGTTCGGCTCTGTGGTCGACCTAGCCTTATTTTTGAGACACTTTTTAGACTATTCTAGAAACTGTTTGAGAGGGAAAGGTGACAAGGAAAGGAAATGGCCACACAACCTCATATAACATGGTTTAGAACATATGAAGGCCTAACACTTTAAACCCCACTTGCAATGTCTGCTAAGGGACTACCTTTATCTTTTTATATTTTAGTATGAAAGACACCTGCTGTGGGGTTTCCAAACATGGAAAAAGGTGATAATCAATTACCAGACTCCATAGTGATAATCAATTACCATACTCCTTAGTGATAATCAATTACCAGACTCCATAGTGATAATCAATTACCATACTCCTTAGTGATAATCAATTACCAGACTCCATAGTGATAATCAATTACCAGACTTGTTAGTAAATAAGCAGAAAGTTTGTTTAATGGAATGATGTCAGTTCTGTTAAAACATGATCACCATGTGCCTTTCCAAAAGGTGCAAGTATTAATTTTTCTCAATCGATGTTGGTCCTAGATGTTTTGGACGAATTCTATTGATGAAATACCCCCATAATAGTCTTAGACCATTCAGCATCATTTCTTTCAGTCTGCCTTTGCCTCTTCTGCTACTGATCCTTCCAATGATGTTCTTCAATGTCTCTCTTCTCATTATATGATCAAAGAACACTGCATGTCCCTTTCTTGTAATTGCATACAATGTTCTACTTTCATTAGTCTCTTCCGGGCAATTGTTGTTAGCTGCTATGGCAGTTCAAAGTATTTGCGTTACAACATTTGTCTCTGAAACCACATTCCCACTGCCTCTAAGCTCTTTTTTATAGATTCATTCACATTCCAAGATTCGCTGTCATACAGCAGAAGATGTTCTATATAACATGTCAGTACTTTCTTTCTGACGTTCAATGAAAATGACTTATTACATGAGATACTTTTCATCTTCTGGAATGCAGCTCTTGCTTGGCCTAACCTTCTCTTAATCTATGTCACACATCTTCCATCTGATAATATGACTGCCTTCAAATATAATTTTCTGATACTGGTTATGTATTTTTATTTCTATTGTAATATCACATTTTCGTGTTATATTTTTCTTTACAAATAACAAATCACCATCATAATCCTCTAGTGTATAAGTGTTGTATGGTTACAAAGCGTTCATCTTGAACATAAACTTGATACATTTAATTGTTACCGGATACATGGAGGAAATCTATCTCTTTATTGTTTAGACTGCTGAGTTAAGGAAACTTACTGTAGCAGAAGATATACTTGATCATGGCATACATTGAAGTGACCAGTTACTCCCCTTATCATCATCTTTCCTTTCCCTCAACAATTCTGGGTCAAGCCAAGAGATGTAGTGGTTAGGGCAACTAACCCAGTCCTCCAAATTCTGAGAAGTGAATCCCAGATAAATCTATAAGCAAGCAAGTACACTAACCATTCAATCAATCAAATCTGATGTAGGTTGGCTGCCATTCTCCAACACCTTTGACAGACTGCTGTCCAACCATCTCTCAATGTTATCTTCCCATCAATATTGCTGACTGCCAGTCACTCACTTAGACTGCTGTCCAACCATCTCTCAATGTTATCTTCCCATCAATATTGCTGACTGCCAGTCACTCACTTAGACTGCTGTCCAACCATCTCTCAATGTTATCTTCCCATCAATATTGCTGACTGCCAGTCACTCACTTAGACTGCTGTCCAACCATCTCTCAATGTTATCTTCCCATCAATATTGCTGACTGCCAGTCACTCACTTGCCTTGAACTCTAGTTTAGTTTTTACAAGAATGTTTTTTTTCATCATTTAATGTGACAAACATATTTAACTTTGCTCTTGTGTATTGTTTACATTAACACTATTTTCATTCGCAGCCTCTCTAGAACCTCTCTAGTTGATTGATTTTGTCTCCATGAAATATAACATATTCTACAACATATCCACATCTCCTGGGCTTCAATTAGACTTCCCAATTGCTTGTTCATTAAGGTCAGCATGGCTGAGGGGTTTAACATGTTTAAAATGTCTTTTTTGACCAAAGCATTGTGAGCTCATTTCACTTGCCGGTGATGTGGACTTAAATGTTGACTTCTCATCCTTGACTTGGGGACATTAATTACTAGTACCTTAGAAATTGGGAGGGTTTTCCTGATGTCTAGGAACATTGGTAATAGGGAAAGCTAATCCTAACACAAAATCAGTTCAGTGCACACACTATTAGTGACAACTACTAGTAATACTAGCACGTGTGAGGACTTTGAGTTGAAAGCGAGCAAACTCACAGAAAAAAAATTGTCCAAGGTTTCTGTGTCACACAGTAGTACAGAATAAATATATAACGTGACAATTCTTATTTTTAATGTTATTTATCCCTCTAGATGTTAATATATTTTTCCATGCTTCTGAAAATATTTTTGGCCATTTATATTCTCTTCTTTATAACTAAGAATTATGCCACCTTGATTCCGAAGGTGAAAATGTGAATCAATAAATAATGCAGGAACTTACACTGATTAATGTTAGTTAACCCATCCTGATTAACAACACTCTGTGGTGTTGCCGATCGACTGCCTTGTGAACTCACCTGGAATCACAACAAAGTAGTCAATGTTCACAATGTATTCAATGCAAACAGTTGATTAAACAGCATAAAACAATAAGACCACTACAACCAGTACAAAGACCAGAACAGTATGACAGAATCACCAACGTGGAGTTCATGGAACTAAATAAACTGCACGGGAAATTTAAAACTAAAAGCTATTTATTCTTTTCTAATATTCCATTCCAACTATCAAAAAATATAAATACAAATATTTCTGAATGGCCATAGCAATGCAAAGATTAAAAAAACAATAAGTACTCATATTACAACACCAGCAAACAAATAAAAGTACAAATATTGAGAACATGCATCTTTCCAGTGGCAACATAAGGAAGTTACGTCATGAACCATTTCACAAACACTCAAGAAGAAGATCGAGACTTGTGAACTTATATAACAGAAAAATGTTTAGAATACAATAAATCGAGATAAAAAAATAATATTGACACTACAAGATCTGGTCATCAAATAAAACTGGCTCTAAACACTAATGTCTTGGAAACTAAAATCTGTGATCACATTAAGCAACACAGTGTTTTAGAAAGAACAGTAATGGAAGGCATGGTTCTTGGGAAAATAATTTAGGAGCTGGCCGACATAAATGTAGATTTGTTTAAAGTTGCTTATCCTTTATTGGATATTGCAGTCAACACCAGCATTTTACTGACATTGTTCATGTCTTGGCAAATTTTACGTTCAGTAATTTGCCATTGCTTTCTGAACGACCGGCTCCCGAACCAACACGTTAAAACCCAGCACGACACGGTCTGCTGCTAAATCGGTCCCCCCTGTGTTTCAAACGTGGGTAAGTGGCATTACAGATTGTGTCCGCAACGCCATCGCCATGGAGACCGGCAATGTAGATATAGAGAATAAATGTAGATATAGAACATTAAAGATACATTGGACAGGAAAATGCATGAGACAGGAGATCTGGTGAAGGATCAAGAGTTTTTCCAATGGATTGTGACAGGAGCTAAGTTAGGCTCATGTCAGCAATGAGTGAATCATGATGCATGAATTTAAGGTGACCCACAAGAATCATTTCATGATTAATGGAAGAGTTGAAAAATTTCATGAAATCCATTAGTCTGCGCGAAGATGCCATGAGAAGTAATTCAGGTATCGAGCACCCAAAAAAAAAAATGATAGCGATTACATCGCCAATGTTTTCGAATTTTATATTAGTGTAAGTAGGAGTGACTGAGGGTTGGCTATTAAAGATGATAAAACAAAGAAAATTGGAGTATTTTGGTCACCTGAAACATCACGAAAGTTTGGAGAGAACAATAATGGAAGGGTATATGCCTGGGAAGAGAGGAAGAGGAAGGTCAAAGAGAAGATGGGTGCAGGATGTGGCGGATGATCTCCAGATGGGTGTATCAGAGGCGGGACATCTTGCTTGTGATCGAGAAGTTTTCCGGAAGGTTGTTATGGAAGCGAGGTTCTGCAAAGGACATGCTACTGAATGAATGAGGAGTGACTGATTGTACAATTTTATAATAATTTGAATCGACTTTGTAAATTATAAGCAGAGAAATATTGTGTTAGAAATAATCATTATCCTGTTATATTTGGAGTTCTTAAGAATTGGTTACACAACTTATACATTCAGTAAATATGAGTTAAGTAATGCTGGACCTTAAGTCAGTTGAAGATAACACAACCTATGAAGAATAAATTATAGATGCATGTAGTCACAAAGTAGGCATTCAAATATGATGCTAATGTGATCAAATAAAAACCATCATGAAGAAATTGTGTGACGAGTCCTGAACTATCAGTGTGAGAGCCCAGTGAGCAAATCAATCATCAGAAATTATATCTGTATATATAATACATAAATCAATCAACACAACATGAAGCCAGTATTAACATTAGACCTATGAAAACTATGGAACATCATTAGGAATCATGACAGACCATTATAAAAGCAGTGTTTGTCTGCAAAGAACTTGCTACATGGTAACACATTTCTCAATTTTAACAAATCACATACCATTAATGTTGTAGCTAAGCCAGGTTCTGGTGTGGACCTTGCACTTGAACCACCCAATAGCTTCACATAATTGGCTGGAAACCAGCCAATCTTTTTCTTTTGACCTCTAACCTAGAAAGTATAACATCTGCATATGAAATGGGCATTGCATATGAAATTTACACAGCCAATTCAATGTGTGACAGCATATATAGAATAGGAATTTTACACCTAGCTTCCAAAATTCAGGATTATATCAATATCAGAGATGCTCTGTTTAAAGTAATTGAAAGAATAACAAAATAAAGCTTTTCTGTCCTAAGCAACATACCATGTGTGACTTGATTACTATATACCAATCATGGGCAAAATCATATGTGAATGCATTGTCTACTATGTGTTTAGCCAGAGCATACTAAAGCAGTATGACATTATATTTGTTCCTTACAAGATGTGTGTATTTGGCCCATGTGAAAGTAATACACTTGTGATATTGTTGCCATTGTTATTCACCCATGGGCCTGCTACTGTGACCCTGGACTAAAAGAGTTAATTCTTAAATGTTTGATCCCTAACCTATCTGTAAGTCACGTCATGCCTTAAACTTGTATTCTTATTTATTTCAATGCGCCCATTTCACCAGCTTAGTTCATCTATTCTATCCTGTAATGCTGTCACAACAAGAATCAACTTCTACTACTGTTTTATCATCCTTTAAAAGTGAAGGCCACTAATGTAGCAGTTTTATGATTTTTCCGCTGTCTAGTATGTCGGCGATGTGGCCAAGTGGTTACGAAAGCAATTTGTATTCCCACATACTGCACTAGAAACACAGCTGCGGCGATTTGGAAGCAGACTGCCCTGCAATGGACAAACAATTGATTGATTATGTGTGCTATCATGGATGTGTCAGCTGAAAAGGTCTTTTAATGCTTCCTGTTTTCAGCAAAATATACAGGGTGTATTTTTAATGACTGTGGGATTTTTGAAAATATTGCTGTTCCAAGTTTTGTATTCACCCTCTGTGTACTCATGCAACATAAAAGGTAAATACAAAACTTGGAATGGCAATATTTTCAAAAACCCCACAGTCATTAAAAATACAACCTGTACAAATTAGGTAATGATGCAACCTATCTGTTTAAAAAAAATGTTATCATCCAGAATGTATTCCCCCCCGCTCTGACATTTGCCTTCAGCTGTTGCCTGCAAGACAATCTTCTTAATGTCCTGAAATGCAGCCTTTACCTTATTCTGCTATCAATCTCTGTTACACATCTTCCCTGTAATGTTATGAATGACTCAAAATATTTTAATTTCTTGACTTATGGAACACATCTCTGTAATACAATGAGAACAGAAGTGTAAATATTTTAGAAACATTCTGTTACACACTTGTAGCTCTCCTTCCCACCATCCACGAGGGCTTTTTTGCTTGACATTGATCAGGTTTCCAATCTCAAGGCTGAGCTGCCCAGTTCCAGTTGCTACATAAGGGGCTATCACTCTAGCTATTTCTGCAGACAGAACATTATATATTAGAATCAGAAACTGTCTACTACAAATTGCAGTGATAAAGATGACAAAATAAAGAAGGCTCACATAAAAGAGTTGGAAAATACATCAGTAATAACCTAAAATGAAAAAAAAAATGAAAAAAAACTACAAACAGCATAAGATCAGAAAAGTATAATGCTAATATGTGAATTTTATGTTTAAAAGCCAACAACCCACACTGTTTGACTCTGGGGTCATTTCAACTGTACAACATTTGTACTGATTTTTCTGGCAAGGCCAGGTGGTGAAGGAGGAAACTGGTTATCCCCACCATAGAATGTTGTGCTCTGGCATATGTAAAGGCCCAACTCTTCACACCCGTCTAGCAGCATAGTCATGGTATTACATCTACTTTGTAATGATATCTTGCCTTATTTTATTACCAGAAATAAACATTAATTCCAAAGTTATTAAGTATTTGTAAAAATGTGCCGATGTACCGGTCTCCCTGGCCAAGGGCTTAACAGCATTGTTCGTAATCCCTTATATCCACATGGGGAAAACAGCAGCTGCGAGAATCGGCAGCGGTTCGTGCCGCGCTGGTAACTTACGGGGTTATGTGAGTCGGTCGTTCAGAAAGCAATGGCAAACTACTGAATGTAAAACTTGCCTAGTACATCAACAGCAGCTGAAAAATGCTGGTGTTGACTGCATCATTCCATAAGGGATACGCAACATTAAATAAAAAAATATGTGCTAAGATTTGGTAAACACAAATTTGTTAAAAAGCATATTATTTTCACAATGCCACAACTGGAATATCATTTCTGTGCAAATTTCATTTCACAACAATGGCACATTAATCTAGTTTAGATTACTTAAACTAAAATTTCTTCAGTTTAACATATCTTTCAATTCTTCCTTTCTAACAAAACTGACCTGGCTTCTTGACACTCTTCTGTTCTGGCTGAAAGTGTAAAAGAATACCCATACGTAAAATGACTGAAGACAAAAGAATAACTAATACACTGGTTCCCTAACTCTGTCCAGTGGAGAATGCACCGTGGCAATGAACATTTACTCAGCACCTATCATAGTCACCTCCTTTACTTCACACAACATTTCCTGGTACAAATTTTTACCTTAGGTTCACCTGAGAGCCCAGGTCAGATTTTTAAAAATCTGTCTCTCTGGTGTTTGTACTGACAGAAAAATATGTTTAATTTCTATTGGTTTCTACAATATATTACATGGGATATTGGAGATATGGCCCTAGGCCCATATTTTCTTCACCAAATGACCCTCAATGGGTAATGTGGTCAAAATCACGCCACCTTCAGTGACATTCTCCATTACCTATCTTATGAGCTTAGGTTGATGTGATTAAAATAAAATTCCATCTTGCAGTAGATTTGAACCCATGTTAACTTGGTCAGGAGGCAAGAGTACGCTCTACTACCTTAGTACTGCTTTTATGATGTTACATGTAACACAATTAATGTAACAATTATTTATGTAAATAATTTTGGGAAATATATTGTAAAAATATTTCTCTATCCATATCCAACATCTATCCTGAAGACTTTTTTTTTTTTTTTTGCATATCCTTTACAGGACATCGCTGTCAACACCTCAACACCAGCATCTTTCAGCTGTATGTTGATTTCTTGACAAGATTATGCTCAGTAGTTTGCCATTGCTTTCTGAGCGGCCGGCTCACATACTCCGTAAGTTACCGATGCAATTCGAACCACTGCTGATTCTCACCGTCATCACGTTATCCACAAGAGTATACGAGATTACGGAGAAAAGTCGCTAACCTCTAAGCCACTGAAGCCGGCATCCTGAAGACTGGGTACATGCAATTACAGATGAATTCACTATTACAGTCATCATGCAAGCAAGAGGTGGAATTTACATAAAAATACCCAGACAATTTATCTGTATGAAGAATGGGGAAATGTACGCTCCATTTATGAAGCTGAAATATTTCATCTAAAGACCTCTCCTGTATACATCCTGAACATCATTATCTTTCCTGAATTATTGTCTGCTCTGCTGGCTCTAGAATACACTGTATAATGTAGAGAAGAATTTATCACTCTATCTATTGACCAGATCAATACATCTCTCAATGTTAGTGTATTTATGCAGATCATTCAAAGTCCTGGTAATGACAAGACAGACTAACTGGCAAGGAAGGGATCATTTTAAACAAACATTCACAGCAAAAAGCCTGTTTTATTTTTTATGGATTTACCATATGTAAAGTTATTTGTGCTTTCTTGGAAACTATAGCACATTAAATTTTGCTAAAATTTAATATTAATCCCTTCTTAATTCCCCCTGCCACCTTGTCTAGAATGATTTGCAGACTACTTTTAGGCTCTGCTAAATGGTGTCATTGGCACCACATAAAGTATTTATATTTTGGACTCCAACTTTAACTTTCTCAAGATGTCAGATGATTCTGAGTTTTTTCCTGCTGTAAATGTTGAAAAGATTAGGTGACAAAGCACATCTACGTATCTGATAGAGAACTTAGTGAATCTAGAGCAAGTGAAAGAGGCATCAGGCAGCCGTGTGTTTCATTCTTCTCCTTTATTTATTCACTTGACCTGTAGTTGCAATGTTGTATCTGGTATAAATTTAATTGCCTTTTTAGTTCACTTAGTGGTCTGAAAAGTTTAGCCTCCACCGTTGTTTCTGTAGGACAAAGGGTTTGCCTTGACTTGTCATGACCAGGGCAGTCTTGGAGCATAGGATTGTCGTCTGTAATGCCAATCTACATATACACATGGCTGATTTGCCAATTGAAAACTTTTTATACATGTGGCTGCATAATTGATTATGTTCTGTTCTGATGCACAGAATAATTATGTGTTCGCCTGGTATGTCGATATCATGGTAATCATCTTGTGCTGGTATGGTGGATTTCTGATTGATTTGGTGAATCTGTTCATTTATAGGTATGTGACTTTTACATCAGGTTGCTCTTTTGTTACATCTTCCTTAGCTAGTTCAAAAGCTTTCTCATTTCCAGACACCCCACAGTGAGATGGTCTCTACCATATGGTGACATGCTAGGATGTTTTATCATCTGATCACACACTCATAGACATTCTGAGATCTGAGATGCCAGATTTATTTAGCATGCCATAACCAAATTCGAATGAGTTGAGAACTGAGTAAAGAACTGACATCACAGCACTCAAGACATTCCAATGCATGCTCATCTTTAACAGCCAGCGAAGATTCCAATACTATGGTACCAGCTACAAACTGGTTATGTGTCTGTTTAGCCTCTCCTTGAAGTACTGACTTATGATTATCAGCCACCTCTTCTGTTCACTCCCTGCCACTTCATTCTCTCCAGGCTATGATGATATATCTGTTCCTCCATGCTATACACATGATACCAAAAAGCCCTGACAACATGTGTATTATCATGCATCAATACACCATCCAATAGTGCAGATACAGCTAATCTGTCTGCCAGGCTAATTTCCCACCATAACAGCATGTCCTTGAAAAAAGATCCAACAGTTGCTCCCTAACTCTGATTTAAAAAATTTAAGCATGCAACTTAACATGACGCATGCATGTCTTCACCTTTCTCAGCATACTCTGTGAGTTTTTTACAATTATGACATGTGCGTGCTGTTTGTCCTCTAGCCAGTGGCACATTACTGTGACTGCCTCCACCTCCATTCACAGACTAGATGTCATGGTTTCATATGCCAGGCTCTCCTGCACTAAACACCACCCATTAACCTTCGTTATGAACCCCCAGGCTGACCAAATATAAAAGTGTGAAAACACATTATGGTGATGGTTCAGGTTTCAAGAGGAAGAGACAATCAAACATCACACTTTGCTTGGGTCTACAAGGACTCCACACACGCCCACCTAAACATACTCTCACACACATATATCAATACCTGTATGTCCAGTTTCTTAACATAGGTTGCTGGGAATGTTCCTGACTTGCTCTGATCTGCCAGAGTTCCAACCCACCAATCACCGGTGGTGGCAGTAACATAAATCATATCGCCCTCATTAAAATCGAGGTCACATGACTCTTGGGAAGCATATGTATACAGAGCAATGTAGTATTCTATTCCAAAAAGACAAATCAAGAAAAAGGATAAGCTCAGATCATGGCTAATAATCGAATAATGTTACATCCAATACTGAAACATCTAAATTACTAAACATTGCAAATGCATGTGTGCTTGCATGTGTGTAGAATCATGACATACTTTCATCATGCATGGAAGTATATCAACACATGAAACATTCTGCTGCAGAATAAAAGCTATGGGGCATAACTGCTCCTGCCTTCTGGCAAGTAGCTTGATAATAACGGTAATATGCACTCTCTCTCTCCTATACTCTCAAGCATAACAAACAAACTCTCTTCTAAACACTTCTTTAGCTCTCTCTCTCTCTGTTTCTCTTGCTCCCTCAAATGCATTACACACAAGCTAGTCTGCACATACACAAGAATAATATTTCCATTGTCATGCTTGCACAAGTGAACACATTCCATATTTTTAAATGTGTGCTTTCAGCTGGACAAGCGTGAAGGGAACAAGTTGTCATTCTTGTGTTTAAAGAGTTTAAATGTAAGTGGATCGGCTTCATTGCACCTGGTTTTATCTCTTATGGAATGGTCTCTTTCTGTAGAGCAGCCTGTTAAAAGTGTCACACACAGCACAAACTGTAGCTCCAGTGATGACCCCCCAGGAGTCTCTGAGAAAACTGCACTCTAGAATCGAATGACATTGTACCACAATGATGGAACCCACAACCATCAGAGTGTGAGGCTGGCAGCTTAACCATTTCGTCATGAAAACCCATTAGTATTATCCTTGTACGATCCCAAGGTAATGGATTGCATGCCTAGTCAACTTCGATGTTAAAGTTAGTTAGTATCCTCGACAGGATGTTGCAGTCAACCACAACATGTTTTAGATATTTGTTATTTCTTGGCAAGTTTACGTTCAGTAGTTTCCCATTACTTTCTGAATGACTGGCACTCATATCATTGTATGAAAATCAGTGGAATGCAGTCAGTTTTCAAACTGCCACTGGGTTTTGAAGGTGGTATGCGGGATTGGGAAAGGCATTCATACCTCCTTTGTGACAGCGCCAGCTCTGATGAGAGTGAAAAAATCAGGAGGTCCAATATGCATGCTCCATGTATTACAGATTCCTCAGCAGTCAGAATTTGTAGACAGTAGTCAGTGATTGGCTGCTGCCCTAGCAGCTTTCTTTTTTTTTTTTTTTTTGCATATCCTAATTTACAGGACACTGCTGTCAAAACCAGCATTTTTAAGCTGCTGTTGATGTCTTGGCAAGTTTTACGTTCAGTAGTTTGCCATTGCTTTCTGAACGACCGGCTCACATACCTTTCCACAAGAAACCAATGCAACATGATCCGCTGGCGAATCTCGTGCAGCTGTGTTTTGTACGTGGGTATACGGGATTACGAACGGCGTCCTTAACCTCTTTGCCAGGGAGACCGGCCCTGGCAGCTTTACAAATATAACAAATACTACCACAATAGGCTATTTATACCATTTATAGCTTATGTGGAAGTGGGAAGTAAGGGGAAACTACCACATTCATTTCCCCAAATTAATTTTAATGGACAGTCACAAAGTAAGATTTGTGGTGGAGTGACATGTAAAACAATCTTCATACTAGTCATTGGGAAGAATAACCTGACATGACATACAGAAATCAACAAACCTCCTGCTTGGGTATCAGAAAATGCTGGACTGGAACTGAAATCATCAGCGACCATTGTTTGACTGGGTGTAACTTCATCTTCTTCAAACCTGACCAAACACAATTTCAGCAAACAATTAACAAGAAAGTTCTCAAAGCAAAAACAAAGGAAGTATTTTAATAAGCTAACAGAGGATAGGGAGCCACAATAGTGCAGTGATCAGCACGCTTGCCTGCCAAAACACTGGTCATGTTTTTTTTTGTTTTGTTGCGCTTGCTCACTTTAAACTCAAGTGTAGTCCATACACACTATTTATGGTAGTGATAGACTGAATTTTGCATGTGGATTAGCTTTCCCTATTAACAGTGTCCCTTGCCATTAGACGAACCCACTCCAACTTCAGAGGTATTTGTAATTTACATCCCCAAGTCAAGGACGACAGGTCGACATTTTAGTCCAGCTGTCCAGTGTAGGGGTTGAACCGATTACCTCGGCATCAGCACACCGGATGTTTAAGAACACGCATTCCTATACATTCAGCCATGCAGACCTACTGGTCATGTGCTCAAATCTCCATCGAGGTGCATGTTTTTAAATGATCTGAATTTCCCAGGTTGACCCAGCTTAATAATTGGGTACCAGGAAATGTCTTGTGAAGTAAAAGCAGCTGGTGAGATAGTGACCACATCACCCATTGAGTGATGACTGGTCTATACCAATATGGGGCCAGCACCATATGCCCGATGCATCTTAAGCCATGCAAGACGGCGCTTTACTATTTTTTTAAACCATACACCCAATATGCCTAAAGACATGCAAGAGTCTAACAAACAGAGGCAGCTTATCCACAATGCAGAAGTGATGGCAATTACCTGTTTGTTTTCAAATTATGATAAATACAGTTGGAGTGGGAACTCCTACTAATAAAGCTATTTTGTTTCTAATACTTCTTCAGGTTGTTTTTTTGTTTTGCACCCACTCGCTTTGAACTCAAGCATAGTCCATACACACTACATCTATTAGTGCTGGACTGAATTTTGCATGTTAAAACCTATGAACATTGTCCCTTGCCATCAAGCGAATCCACAGGTACTTGTAATTTATGTTCCCAAGTCAAGGACGATAGGTCAACATTTTAGTAGAACCCCTTACCTTGGTATCAGCACACCGGATGTTTAAGAGCATGTGTTCTTATCCATTCTGCCATGCTGACCTACCTTCAGGTATTTGATCTGCAGCAGACAAGGCAATCATGACTCATTAACACCTCACTGTTGTCAGGCCGTTTGTGAAGATGGTAACAAACTAGAAAGATTTTTTCATCTTGACTTCTAGTAACAAAATTTTCCAATGGTCTCTGGGGAGTGAGATCGGATGCCGGTGTGTATTGTTGCGCACATAAAAAAAATCCCTTGGCAGTTGGAAATCGAAAAAAGAGTAGCCTAACAGTGCTGCCTGAGCAAAATTTTGAGTTAAAAATCTACCCAAAATATTTCAGGATCCTCGCCGGTGCTACGGAGTTCATGCACTGAGCTGAGATTCTCCGGACTCAGGCTTGAGTAAGGAGTAGAATGGAGCACTTATGGGTTACATCCATGTGCCGTGATGTTGATAAGTCGACTAAACTAAACTAAACTTAAGCTAAACTTGTGAAGATGGTTTTACTTATAATATTTGTAGCCCAGCTGTTTAAGTTTTCCACAAGTCACTGAATATATAATCAATATTCACGCAACTGTTCAAGTTTTAATTGTTACAAATCATTAACACACCCAAACTTACAAGATGCAATGGCTTATTATATTCCATTTTTCTCAGACTAGAATATTACTATGGCACCACTCGCCATTGCATCAGCGCCTGTGGTTTAGGGGTTAGTGGGAGCAGTTTCACAATTCCCTGACACCAGTTCCAGGGTTCAAAATCTTCTACAGGTGATGTGAGAGCAGACTGCTTTGTGTTGATCTTGATAGTATGAGCATTGGCCAATCAGAAAGCAATGACAAACTACCAAATGTAAAATTGCCTAGTAAATCACAAAAGGCTAATAAATGCTGGGGTTGACTGCAACTTTCTGTAAAAGGGCCTGCAACTAAGTTTTTTTTTTTAACCCCTCATTGCAGTCTGTATGATGTGCTCCCACATGTATCCATCCAATGCCAACATTCAATGTTTCCTCAGGTTTCTCCTGTAGATGTCTTAATATTAATAACCCAATGAATTTAAGTTTTCCCTTTTGTTTTGACTATTACGGTCAGCAAAGAATTGGGGATTCAATTTAACTCTAACACATTTTACCATTCCATTGGAAAGTTAACACTCTTCCAGTTGTTAAGAGGTGTCAGTACAGCACCACATTGTGTGATGGCATCTTACAGCTCAGTGTTGTGAACCCTATTTTCCTCTCCAAGTCTAGAGTATAGACATACACTGAAACTTAACATTTCAACTATTTTAACTGCTCAGCTTATGGTGTCTTCCAGCTTACAACATCTTTAAAAACAAAAGCATTAGTAAGGACTAGAATATTGTATGGATATTCAGTTCGAAAACAAGACCAGAACATGAACATACAAACATGGATGAACATACAAACACGGATGAACATACAAACATGTTGATGGAGGGATATATTTACCCTGTCGTAGGTGCAACTCCGATAACTTTTACATATGCCTTCGGGAACCAACCACTCTGAAAATGAACAATAAAATGCCCATCAGCAAGCATGGGAACTTTTCGGCTTTTGAGAAGGTGTAGCGAGCATACCTAGTTATAAACTGAGTGCAGTGTTGTGGATTCTGAAACCAAGGTGGGATTTTGTTTCTGTCGGGGGCAAAAAGAAAATCTTAACCTGCACAGTTCGCGGCGACTGCACTAGCCAGGCGGCCTTAATTCCTCAGGCTCAAAGACCCCTCTGCTATACACTGCAAAGTACTATATTGGCAGTAAATGACAGTGACAGTTTTTGACAGTATAGCATGTAGGGAGGCTGGGCGTTTATGGGTTTGTCCTGAGTGCAATGACCATCAATCAGTTATGTACCAGCTCCACAATGAAGATTGACTTCAATAGATCTCCAGCAATCACTGTTTCTCACCATTTGTGTACACTGATAGATTACTCTTCACCCATTACTTGACGTTACCTTTCCACTGGTTTTCGCTCATCTCTTGATGTTATCTTTCCATTTGTATCGTTGTCTACTTCTTTACTGCTAGTCTGTAACTAATGTTGCATGTCTTTTAATGTGACCAAAATATTTAACTTTCTTTTTTATTTCTTTCATCAACTTGCATTTCATTCCCAGTTATCTAGAACTTTTGTATTGTTTTTGTTTCCATGAAAAACTAACCTAGTCTTCAGTATATCCACATCTCTAGGGCTTCAATTAGACATTCCCAGCACTTGTTCATTGTCTTGGTCTTGTGCTTTATAATAGGATTGTTAACAAATAAGACATTTAAAAATTTACATGATGGATATTAACTCAGTATGTACCATGTGACACACTACACATTTGTTAGACACTCCTTGTAAACTATACTGTTCTTAACTTCCTGTGCTATATTCAGTTAGATGAAGTAACTACTAAAATTACTTGAACTCATTCTGCCCTGTAGTGTTACTTGTTTAACTCAAGTACAGTTAAATGTTTATTTCTTTTGAATAACAACTGTTAGGGATAGAAAGAGTTTTACAACTGCCTGGGATAGAAAGAGTTAACATTGGAAATATAATAAAACACTGAGAATGCCTATTAATAAAGGCATTTTTTTCTACTTCCTCAAGTACTTGATCTGAAGCAGAGACACGCAATCATAACTCTCCAACCCTGTCTGTTGTCGGGCAGTTTGTGAAGATGGTGTTGCTTATATTATTTGTAGCCCAGCTGTTTGAATTTTTTCCACATACATCTTTCTCTGTCTTCATCTGCCTCTCATGCCTTTCTCACATGCTGGTAATTATTATATTACACTTCTTTCTTTAATTTGCCTGATACATTTCATTTGTTTTTTGAATATAGTTTTCACGAGTGATCATGTAATGTAGGCAGCTCTCAATACCTCAGTGTTTGTTTTCTTCTCTGTCCACCCCCATACACGTGGGGGATTGCGTGGTCTCGAGATATGGTGTCCGCCTCAAGTGCTGGAGATCCCAGGTTCATTCCCCGGTGAGGACCGGAATATTTTCTCATGACTTCTAGTAATAACATTTCCCCTGGTCTCTGGGTAGTGAGATCGGATGCCCATGTGTATTGTTACGCACGTAAAAAATCCCTTGGCAGTTGGAAATCGAAAAAGAGTAGCCTAACGGCGCTGCCCGGGCAAAATTTCGAGTTAAAAATCTATCCAAAAGTATTTCAGGATCCTCGTCGGTGCTACAGAGTTCGTGCACTGAGCTGAGTTTCCCCAGACTCAGGTTTGAGTTAGGAGGAGAACGGAGCACTTATGGGTTGCACCCATGCGCCGTGATGTTGATCCGTCGACTAAACTAAACTAATCTGTCCACCCACAATATTCTTAACATTCTTCTCAAAAACAACATCTTCACCTAATTCAGATTCTTCATCATGTTATTACTCACTGTCCAGCAATCACATCCAAACAGAAGACCAGATCATGCACAACTTCTCAGTAAGCAGATTTATGTGTTTTTCATGCTTCTGTTTTTCCTGGCTCTGTAGGTATCAAACCAGTCTCCTGGATTGGACAAGCATTTGGGGAAGTACTAATATGTTTTTGCTTTTTTATTGTTTTGTTAAGGCAGCAACAACAATGAACAGGTTAAGAAAAAGAGTCTGGGAGAACAGGAAGCTTACTGCCAAAACAAAAGTCCTTGTCTATCAAGTCTGTGTCCTTAGTACTCTTCTTTATGGCAGTGAAACCTGGACAACTTACTCACACCAAGAGAAACGTTTAAACAGCTTTCATATGCGGTGTCTGCGAAGAATTCTTGGTATTAAGTGGCAAGACAAAATCACAAATACTGAAGTATTGGAAAGATCAGGTTGTGTGATGGTTTATTCCATGCTCAGTCTTCGTAGACTTAGATGGATAGGACATCTTAGGAGGATGGATGATGGTAGAATACCATAGGACATCTTTTTTGGAGAATTACAGATGGGTAAGAGATCTCAGGGTCGGCCTCTACTACGATACAAAGATGAGTGTAAGTGGGACATGACTGATACAGGCATTGATAATGCACATTGGGAGCAAGTCGCTGCTGAACGTGTTACATGGAGGCCAAACATCAGAAATGGAATAAAGACAAAGGAGAAAATTATTGCAGATAAGTCACACACTGAGCGTGCGAGACGTAAGATCGTGCATGATGGTGGAAATGACGTGTTCACATGTACCCACTGTGAACGGACATTTACAGAGCGAATTGGCCTTATCAGTCACATTCGCTACCGCCGTAGGTAAAAGTTATTATGCCTTTTTAAAGCACAAACTATCGTCTGTCAAGACGGCAAGGTGCCAATGAATGTTTTGTTATTGTTGTTCCATTGGTAAAGACTTCGGTTGAAAATGCATGTATCTGTGTGTGTGTGTTTCACATCCATCAAGCTTGCTTCTCAATCATATTCTATGCCTTTATTCAGACACCTGCTCTAAAAGTGTATTGCATGGAGCAGAAAATAGAAGTATTATAAGCTGAGTACTAAACCAAAGGCACCTACCTTCCCATTAAGTTCACCAAACCACTTCAAGTCCTGCTGATCTCTGACTAGAATGATGTCATCTTTATCAAATGTTAAATCTGTTTCCTGTCTGGCCTTCCATGGGTACAAAGCCTTGGCTAGAAGACCTTCAGGTGGTATTTGACTGTTGGGGGTACTAACTTCCTCTGTGTAACTGTCCAGACTATCTGGTAATGCACTTGGCTGATATATAAAGAAAAGTAATACATTTGTTGTAGCTGTTACTTAAATTAGTGAAAATCTATAAGAACAGGATTTTATATCTTTGGTAGCATTAACAATTATGCATTCTCTGAATATTCCCAATGTTAATAGTAGGTGAAATGTAAAAAAAAAAAAAAGAAAGTGTATTCTGGACACAGTTTAAAATGATTCTCTGCACACTTTGCAAACACAGGGAAGAGGTTAAAAAGGATAGAAAAAAAAACAACTAAACAAACAGCCTGCTAGCAGGAAGTTGCTGTGGGTATGTTAAGTGTTAGGATCATCACATTCTGTAGGTCGGTGTACTTGGAGGTGGCCAACCTTTCCTTCCCATAGTGAACGTCGAGAGCTGACACCAAACCCTTGTCTGACCACATGTGCCATTGACTGGGTAACTTCCTAACAGTTTAAAAGTAATCATCTAACCCAGGAGCAAAAGCAGCAAATAAAATACTATGATGCTATTATAGAGTGTATTTTAATGACTGTGCAGTGTTTGAAAATATTGCCGGTCCAAGTTTTGTATCCATCCTCTGTAAAGTTCATGCAACATAATAGGTAAATACAAAACTTGGACCGGCAATATGTTCAAACACAGCAGTCATTAAAAATACACCCTGTATTATTATTCTGAAATACAATGTCTTTCTCGTCAAGACATCACAATCAATCCTAGCATTTACTGGATGTTTGTGATTTTCTAGACAATGTTACATTTAACAGTCTGCTATTGCTTCCTGGATGGCTGATGGTCGTACCATTGTGAAAATAACACAAAGTGATTTGCAACTGACTTTAAACTGGGTATTGAGGATTGTGAAACTGTGTTCATTATGCATGAGCCAAAAATGCCGACAAGAAATAAAAAAATACTTAGCTGTGATCTGATGAATGTACACACTAAGTCAGAGAAACAGAAGTGTGGAGTGAGAGTCTGATGAATGCAGACACTAAGTCAGGGAAACAGAAGTGTGGAGTGAGAGTCTGATGAATGCAGACACTAAGTCAGGGAAACAGAAGTGTGGAGTGAGAGTCTGATGAATGCAGACACTAAGTCAGGGAAACAGAAGTGTGGAGTGAGAGTCTGATGAATGCAGACACTAAGTCAGGGAAACAGAAGTGTGGAGTGAGAGTCTGATGAATGCAGACACTAAGTCAGGGAAACAGAAGTGTGGAGTGAGAGTCTGATGAATGCAGACACTAAGTCAGGGAAACAGAAGTGTGGAGTGAGAGTCTGATGAATGCAGACACTAAGTCAGGGAAACAGAAGTGTGGAGTGAGAGTCTGATGAATGCAGACACTAAGTCAGGGAAACAGAAGTGTGGAGTGAGAGTCTGATGAATGCAGACACTAAGTCAGGGAAACAGAAGTGTGGAGTGAGAGTCTGATGAATGCAGACACTAAGTCAGGGAAACAGAAGTGTGGAGTGAGAGTCTGATGAATGCAGACACTAAGTCAGGGAAACAGAAGTGTGGAGTGAGAGTCTGATGAATGCAGACACTAAGTCAGGGAAACAGAAGTGTGGAGTGAGAGTCTGATGAATGCAGACACTAAGTCAGGGAAACAGAAGTGTGGAGTGAGAGTCTGATGAATGCAGACACTAAGTCAGGGAAACAGAAGTGTGGAGTGAGAGGCTGATGAATGCAGACACTAATTCAGGGAAACAGAAGTGTGGAGTGAGAGTCTGATGAATGCAGACACTAAGTCAGGGAAACAGAAGTGTGGAGTGAGAGTCTGATGAATGCAGACACTAAGTCAGGGAAACAGAAGTGTGGAGTGAGAGGCTGATGAATGCAGACACTAAGTCAGGGAAACAGAAGTGTGGAGTGAGAGTCTGATGAATGCAGACACTAAGTCAGGGAAACAGAAGTGTGGAGTGAGAGTCTGATGAATGCAGACACTAAGTCAGGGAAACAGAAGTGTGGAGTGAGAGTCTGATGAATGCAGACACTAAGTCAGGGAAACAGAAGTGTGGAGTGAGAGTCTGATGAATGCAGACACTAAGTCAGGGAAACAGAAGTGTGGAGTGAGAGTCTGATGAATGCAGACACTAAGTCAGGGAAACAGAAGTGTGGAGTGAGAGTCTGATGAATGCAGACACTAAGTCAGGGAAACAGAAGTGTGGAGTGAGAGGCTGATGAATGCAGACACTAATTCAGGGAAACAGAAGTGTGGAGTGAGAGTCTGATGAATGCAGACACTAAGTCAGGGAAACAGAAGTGTGGAGTGAGAGTCTGATGAATGCAGACACTAAGTCAGGGAAACAGAAGTGTGGAGTGAGAGTCTGATGAATGCAGACACTAAGTCAGGGAAACAGAAGTGTGGAGTGAGAGTCTGATGAATTCAGACACTAAGTCAGGGAAACAGAAGTGTGGAGTGAGAGGCTGATGAATGCAGACACTAAGTCAGGGAAACAGAAGTGTGGAGTGAGAGAGTTCAAAGTTAGTTGTATGTATAACTTTCTTGAAGAAGATGAAACGAAAATTATCATAAAACCATGCTCTCATTTATATAGTGCCTGAATAGTCATTATAAAGACAAATGGTTAACCCATTAGCAGATGAGGTTTTGGCATGATTACAAGTTCTCTTCTACAGCACCTTTCATTGCCAGAATAATCTTTGGTATCCATGTGACAAGTTAAAGTAAACTTCAAAACCATAAAAGACCAGAATAAAAATCCCCCTGGGATATGAACCCAGACTGTTGTCAAACTCTTTATGAATTTGTATTTAGAATCATATGAGAGGGTTCAGAGAAAGCTGTGACAACAGGGAAGACTGCAGGTGTAAGAGACAGAGGTAAATGGAGGGAAAAAATGCTGGATGAATTGGAAAGTAGTACAGAAGATGATCAGCAGTGAATCATATCAAGAGCACAGAGGACAGATATTTATGCAGAAATGAGATCTTCAGTGCTGCCCAGGACGAAACATATTAATGATTATATAATTGTTACAAAATTTTCATAGTCAATCTCATGTATAATTCAGAAATCAGCACAAGACATGAATAAAATGGAAATACAACAGGCTTAACACTTGGAAAAAGCCCTACCTGAATAAAACTAGATGTCAAAAGGTCATGTTGAGAAGATACTGGTTGTTGAGCATTAGAAGACTCGACCACAGGTTCAAATGCACTTCTGGAGTAAAGTATATTAAAGCTGTCATTAAAAGTTGCCAACAAATATTGATAATACCACATACATCGCGTAGTTAGTGGGCAATGTCAAGTACACCTCTGCTCCTAGAAATACTATGATAATTAGTTTGCACTCAATATTGATGCTTCCACCAAGGTACCTCCATGATCCTTTAATTGTGTTATAGGTTAATTTGATTTTGCAAGTGGATCACACAATATAGGAGAGGATTGCTTCAAGTTACCACTGTCAAACGTGGACACTGACCAAAGATCAAGAACAAAGTACACAAGTGAAATGAGGTGCTTAAGGAAAATAGTTGGGGTCAAAATAAGAGACAGATTTAAAAACAAAATCTGACAAAATGTGGGAAAAACTTTCATACACAGAACACACAAAAATACAGAGAATCGTGTGGTTTGGGCATCTAACAAGAATATCCCCAAAAGCTTCACAAACATATTGCAACCGGCAAGAGAGTAGCAGAACAAAAGAAAAACTGGGGAAGAGATGTATTGGTGACATTAGGGAAACCCTCATAAGAATGGACTCACAACAACAACTGCTATATATCTGACCAATGAGTTAAGACTGCACATCTACCACAATGTCTAATGACACAATACCATGTGGAAAGTAACAAAAGAAGAAGAAGAAGAGAATCACATAGTGGCTAGGATACCTGCTGAACATCTGAAAGCTGGGTCTCAAAGCCAGTCCAGTACAATGTTTTTATTATTGCAGACCAAACTTGTTAAAACCCAGTTAGCAACATCCAGAGCAAGCAGCTGTTATAGATCAACACTGAAAATCCCCATAGATGACACCAGTAATGGTAAACAAATTCCTAATAATAGATTTTCTTATTGCATTGCATTTATTTTCGCTCATGTAATTCTCTTCTCCATGTGTTTGAAGATCTCCCTCTATTTCCTGTGCTCTGTGAGTTCCAGACAAAGAACATCTCAGTTATATTACTGACAGGTGACCTCAGTGTATGCTCTATCCAGCACCAGTCTCCTGTCCTCAGCTCTTGATTCAGTGAGTTGTGTTTAGCTCTCTCCATATCCATATTGGTGATTCTGTCTTACCATTTTCGTCATTCTATTCTGTGCAGGTACCAATTAGGGAATGTGTGTGGTTTATTAGAAATTGTTATAGTTGTTCTCCACATTTTGAATCCATACAGCAGTTATGATATGAAGTCAGAGGTAAATATTCTGTTTGGTTCTAGATTTAATTCAACCAATAACTATATTTCAATGGCACTGACTCTTTCTTCTAACCACCTACAAATCTATAAATAATTCCTAAACTGTAAACACTTATTGACAATTATATCAGAGTTGATATGAGATCAGAAGATTAATGTTTAGCTTTATCCATGGTGATAAAATAAAACAGAATGCAGGAGAAACCAGAAAATATAAGTCAATAACAATCAGCTGTAACCAACTTACTTATATAGCCTCTGTCATTTATATCTCACTATGGATTAATGTATCCTATGAGCAGG
Organism: Cepaea nemoralis; assembly: GCA_014155875.1. Lineage (NCBI taxonomy): Eukaryota > Metazoa > Mollusca > Gastropoda > Stylommatophora > Helicidae > Cepaea > Cepaea nemoralis. Next base: position 165,537 of record JACEFZ010028387.1, on the reverse strand, counting down.
AAGCCACGAGCTGCACAACCTTGCATTTCTGTCGGCAGATTCTTTTCTTCTCTGCTTGTTGAAGTAGTCTCCTTTCACTTAATTCAAGATAATTCCCTTTCCTACAGTGTATCTCCACATGTTAAGGTCAGTCACAAACCTTTTCCTCCCAGGCTGTGGTGTCTATCCCTGACTTTTTCATGCCTCTCTTGCACATATCTTTGAAAAGAGGCTGTGAATGTCCAATGTTTCTATTACCATTTGGCAGACGATCATAGAAAATGTTCTTTGGAAGCGTCCATTAGACATTCGGTACACATGAACAAGGCATCATATTTGATTAAGAATAATGTGTAATGTCGCTTGACCAGTGTGTGAAAGCACTTGCGTATTAGCTACTCTGTCCTTTAAGGATGACAAAGATCAAACATAAATGTCATAAATGGAAGGTCTTTTCTCTTGCTGGAAATGTATATTATTTATATATTTTACCATGCTATCAGAGAGAGAGAGAGAGAGAGAGAGAGAGAGAGAGAGAGAGAGAGAGAGAGAGAGAGAGAGAGAGAGAGAGAGAGAGAGAGAGAGAGAGAGAGAGAGAGAGAGAGAGAGGTGATGACACAGGGTGTATATACCACAGATTAGTTTTCTGTAAATCTGAGTTTTCCTTACAAATTATGTGAGTCACACAAAAATGACTGCAACGTGTGTCAATTGTTATCAATATCTGCATCCATGGTAAGGGGCTGTCATTTACAACAGAATCAAAGTACATAAAGTTGTTTTCAGCTATTTACATATAAACAGAGCATAACACATTGTGTTCTTACGCAAATAAATCCGTAGATGGCTCATCAAGTCTTTCCACATAGGCTTTGGGAAACCAGCCTACTTTACCTTCTTGCTCCCCTTTATACCAGTCTTCCATCCCTGGTACTGGGGTGAAAGACTCATAAACCTGCAGAATCCATATCACATTTATTAGATCTCTTCTTTATAATACAAACAAATAAACAACAAAAGGTCTTCTGCAGGAACATGCTGTGGATCTATGAATTGTTAGGGCCTTCATATTTTTTAGGCTTGAGTGCACAGAGGATTGGGGAGGCTAGACTTTCCCTTTGTAGCAAATTTACTGGAGGCATCAAACACCCACCTGACTGAAATCACATAATTGTCAGCGTAACTTCCTAATAATTTCACTAACACACCGCTGCTTCTTTATCATGCAACAAAGATTTACAAAGATATTTCATTTGTTCATTTATCAATTTTTTTCAATCCAGCTGGCTCATGTTATTTTTCATAACACGACATTTCAAATGCCTCTATTTTCTTGGGTAGTGATAGCTCCCCAGCTTCAATTCAATATGACCTAATCACCATAACCCCCCTCTCTCTCTCTCTCTCTGTGTGCACGTGTGTGTGTGCGCACGTGTGTGTTTGCTTGCTTTGAACTCAAGCATAGTCCATACATGTGCTACCACTTTTAGTGCACTAGACTGATTTTGATTGTGGATTAACTATTACCAGTATCCCTCGCCATCAAGCGAACCCACTCCGACTTCTAAGGAAATTGTAACTTATGTCCTTAAGTCAATGATGAAAAGTCAACATTTTAGTACAACTGACCAGTGTAAGGGTTGAACCCGCTACCTCCAGATCAGTAAAAGTTTTAAGAGCCATTTCTCTTATCCATTCGGCCACGCTGACCTTCACCATAACCTGTTGTTTTATTATGTTAATAATTGATGGTTGCTTACATAATAGCATTAGCTCTTGCTACTTCTGATCCTCTATTCCCTCAATTTGAGCAGACCAATATATTTTGTACGTACCCTAAAATTCTATACATTTGAAAGTTAATACGGAAATTAACAAGTGAATAAAAATGATTGAGTGAGTGGAGTGAGTGAGTGAGAGAGTGAGAGAGTACAAGCATGAGTGTGAACATGCATGCATGTGTGCTAAGCTGGAAAACAAATGGTAACTCACCCATATTTCTACACCAGCAACTAAAGTCAACTCGTCTTCTCTTGCAGCAGGAAAGTCATAAAGGGCACGATACCTCAATTTTTTGGGGGAACCTGGCCCAAAAATAAAAACATGCCAGATAAAATGTGCATTCTCCTTTAAATTTAAAAAAGTACAGAGAACTAATGAAATCGTCTCCTACATCCATCTGACTTTACTGGAACTGACATATTCTCAAGGTCAAACACAAATCATCTTCTTCGGGTGCCTGATCTGGAGCAGATATTAGCAATCATGACTTTCCAGTCCTCTCTGTCATTTCCCATGTTGTTCAAGTTGATGCTAATTATATTACTATTTGCTGCCCAGCTGTTAAGCTCTGTGCACACATCTTTCTCTGTCTTACTATTGCTCTCATGTCTTGTATTTTCCCACATAAGGCTCATTGTTTATTCCACACCTCCTGTGAATATGCCCTAAACATATCATTTGTCTTTTTCTGATGATTTTGACGAGTCTTCTAACCCCTGCAGCTTCATTATATAAAACATAACAGGTAAGGTATCTCCTTTCCACAGTCATAAACTGCGGATATGGTGCTGTACATATACGTCCATGGTTATGACAAGGCTAACAAGAAGAAGGCTTTCTGGGACCAAGTTCTATGAGCAGCACAACAGAGGATCCACACCTGGAGAGGCTCATTCAGCAGGGAGTGAGCAGAGGGTCTGGACAGCACTCAATGCATACAGAAAAGTGACGCTGAATGTTAAATCAGGCTGCCACTGGTACCATCAGCATGGCAACTCTGGCTACTGAGGGAAGGGGATGGAACATGTGTGGGAATGTCCCAAATGTAATTATGTTAAATTTGTTCATGCTCACATTTTCATGGGCCAAGTGGCAGCATTATGCCAGCGGCCTCATTTTCCAGAGAATTTTCTAATACCCAATTTATGAGCTTAAGTCAGCCCTTGAACTCGGTGGTCATGCCTTTATTAAAATTTATGAACTAGCTACACAATTTACTGTTACAGATTTCTGAGCTCAAGTCAGTCCTTGAACTCGATGGTCATACCTTTATTAAAATTTATGAACTAGCTACACAATTTACCTTTACAGACTTCGAACATCCAATGCTCTATAGGTACATTTTTAAATGTTTTCTTAAACTCTATTAACTACTTATGCACAAATATTTACTAACTATGACCTTGAAAGTGAAGCCTGAGTTGGGGATCACATATGCAATTAAAGTAATGATCACTACAGCATTTGTTCCATTGCTGGTATTTGGCTGGGCAGGTATATGAAGGACTGAGAAATAAATGGAATACATGTCAGTTGATGTGTGAGGAAAATATTCTGATCCCTTGACTAGCCATTTCTAGACTTCATGTAACTGCAAAGATAAAATCCTCAATTGGAGGTCACCTTGGCAGAATGGATTCACTTTTAATCATCTGGTGAGCTGATGCCGAGGTAATGTGTTTAACCCCTACACAGGTCAGTTGGACTAAAATGTTGACTTCTCGTCCTTGACTTGGAGACATAAATTACAAGTACCCCAGGAGTCGGAGTGGGTTTGCCTGGTGGCGAGGGACACTGGTAATAGGGAAAGCTAATCCACACACAAAGATCAGTCCAGTACACTAGAAGTAGTAATATGTGTATGAACAGTGAGTTCAAAGAGAGCGAATGCACACACAAAAATCCTGGATTTAAACCACATGTAAAATATAAAACCACGCTGAAACCGGCATAGAACCACCACTAGATTGTAAGGCTGAAGAATAACTGGATAAATATTAACCAGAAATGTTGTTCTATTGAGTATTTAAAAACAGAAATGATAATCTTGTGCCTTGCCAACTAGTGTAGGCATTCATGTCTCTCCACAGAGCTCGGTCCTTGGTGCTCTGAATCAACTTTGCTGATATCCCTCCATTTTTCTCAAAAACATAAATTCAATATTATAACAGATTAGCAAAATATTCAAAGAGGACAAAAATGCAGAAATGAAATTCAATCACCTTTAGTTACGATACCATTAGATTCCCATGCTGCTGGTATGTTACTATAGTTTGTTGAGCTAGAGCTAGAGGTATTGTCAAATGCTGCATCCCAGTTGACTGAAGAATCAATGATGTCCCCAGCTACTGAAGTGGCAGCCTCTGAGCTGCTGAAATCAAACCAGCTATCTTGTGCTGAAAGGAAAAACAAGGTAAATTTTGTATAGTGACATATGCATTCACGGCTCAATATTACCATAGTTTAATATGGAGATCAGAAAAATTATAGTTTACATTAATTACCCAGGAATATAAAACCAACTCCAGTTAACCTTCAGTTATTAAATCATATTGCATAAACCAAAGAAATAAATTTGAAGTGTGTGAGAATATGTGTGTTTGTGTGTGATGTATGTGTATGTAGGTCTACGAGAATAAAATGGGTTTTTGTACATCAATGTTGTAGTCTCAATCTGGTAAATACTGTAAATTATATTAGGAAAATTACATCTATGATCAAACTAAGATGACATGGACTTAAATAGTTCACTAAGCACATTAAACATGACTACACTTCAAAATCTACAAATATGCAATTTAAAATGAAGCTACTCAACCAATTAAATGACGTCATTTTAAGAAATTATAGTTATTGCTGCAAAATGCAAGTAAACAAACATTCACTCAGTTGCTTTGTTTTTCACCCTTGAACAAATGCCCTTTTCAATCTGCATATAATCTGAGGCTTGGTATATAATCTATGTGACACGGATCTTTGCTAATGGCACAATTATTCCACTGTTATAAAGCCTTTATGATGTTGCTCCAGCTGTGCATATATAACTTCCTGAGACTGTTAAGAGCACAAAGATCTACACAGGATAATGATGCTGTACTATTTATTAATACTTTTTCTGACTAAATGAACAACAAACTACCATCATCTGACTTAAAGAGTTAAAATTCATGAAAACAGAATCTTCATGCAAGCATTCAGTTATGTTAAATCTTGAGTTTCAGAATTTGTAACAATAAATCATCATTAGGTAACAGAAAGTCACTCTCATCACAGTTTGGTTTGCTGGGAAGACTCTGGGTAGTTTGGCTTGCTGGGAAGACTCTGGGTAATCTGTTATTAGAATAAATAATTCAGTATGCAACTAATCAGACTATCCATATCTGGAGAGACTGGTTCAGAAAGGAGAGTAGAGAGCTTGAAAGTAACTCAACACATGGAGGAAAAGTAAGCTGGGCTTTTACTCAAACTGTTACTGGAACTATCCACATAGGAACTATCCACATGGGAACTCTTCAGTGGCTTTTGAGGAGGGGAAATGGAGCATGAGTGGGATTGTGCCAAGTGCAGTGATATTGATTCTGAAACCAAGTAAACTCATTTCATCTCACACTTGGGAATCTGCTTCCATGTCCAGAATGAGGAAGATGGGAGTTATGCAGGGAGCTGCCAGACATAATTTTGTCCAGACCACATTTGATTAATCAACACGAGACTGGTGAAATCAGTTGACATACACTGTTGGAGATGTTAACGAAAAAATCACAGTGTTTATGGGCCTATCCAGAGTGTGATTATGACGATCCTCATTAATCACTGATCTTAGGTGTAATCATAATTATATTAATAAACAAACTTGATGTAAACTTACCGACTAATGGAGGTTTAGAAGCTTTAAACACAGAGGCAGCTGGCTCCCTGAGGATTGGTGAACATGAAAACAATTATGTAAAAAGTATAGATGCCAAATTAATACTCATGTTGGTCTGCACTCCATAAATAAGAACTAAAATTCAACCTTGTCAAAGTATGTCCATTATACAACAAAAATCTGACAATATAATGGAGGCAGGTTTGCTGCAGTTACGGTGTCTGCCGCAGACCCAGAAGTCACCAGGTTCAAATCTCAGCATAGAGTTGGGAGTTTTTACAAGAACCATTGGTTTCCATTATAAAACATCCACTTATCTCTTGGGTAGTGAGACAGGATAGCATCATTCTCAGATAAGGGTGAAAATAGGAAGTCCAGAGTGAAAACTGCATGTGAAAATTCCACCACAATTAGAAATCATAAAGAATAGGCCGGTCCCTGGCAAAACTGTTAGGAAAACAAAAACCTACCCACATTAGATTACCCTTTACCTTCAATGGTAGTAAACCTTATACAAAAACGAAGGGGCTTCAAATGAAAACCGTATGTGCTGTTTTATTATGGTGAATATATTCTGAAAAGGTAAAGAACACATATATCATGTTTCGAATTTGTGACCACTGCGTTCAATGCAAGTCCTTCAGCGCTGATAAAGTGCTTGCATTCCTGTAAAAAAAAATTCTCTCGGTCACGTTTCTAACCACTTATACAACACCTGCTGTACTCCTTCATCAAACTGAAAAGTTTTGAAACTTCCTACTCCACTCATACACTTGCTGGACTGACAGGCATGCATCACCATATTGGACCTTCATTTGCTAATGAATTTCTATAGGTTTCACCCCTTCACTGAGCAAAAAACATATAACAGAACGCTGCTCCTCTTTCGAGCATGTCAAAATCAGAGCGGCCATCTTTAAACTGTGCTTAGGATGTCACTGTGTTTGTCTGCACCATGATGCCATGTGCTTAACCCTCTTGATATCCTTAACAACAATACTGTCAGGTTACAAGACAATGGCATTGTTATTGTAAATTCTGTCACACTGTTAAGGACTTAATTTGAAGTCCCCTTGTATTGACAGCACTTGTGTGTGTTTCCTATCCTCTACCAGTAGGGGGTGCAGATGGAAGTTTCTCTACATCAAGACCTTGATGATAGCAAAAATAGGAGCAACTGTAATTGAGCTCTGGGAGTCAAAGAGTGTTGTGACTAGCACACTTGCCTCCAGTGGTCATGAGTTCACATCCCCATAGAAGTTGTAAAAAAAAATTAAACTGGGCTTCCAGAGCAACCCAGCCTAAATTTGGTACCAGATTTTCTGGGAGGTAAAGCTGGCAGCATGGCCTAGCATCATATACCCAATATGTCTCAAGGTATAAAAATGGTCTTTTACGTTTTGTTTTACTATAAAGCTGATGTCAAAAAGGAATGAATGTGAAATGTGACTTGGCAGCTTGACAAACAAAACACACAGATTAAAAAAAAAAAAGGCATTTCAAACAAATGGAAAACCTGAATACATTGTTGGAAAACAGACTTATCCTTATTCATTAATAGGTGGCTGTAACCGATGTAATTACATTTGTTTTCCTTGCATTTATTTATTTATCTTATTGTGATATTTGGATAACCATCCATGACAGATTGTGATATTCTGATAAAAATCTGTGAACGAATTAGGATACTTCTGTTCTTCAGCTAAGTATTCTTGTTTTCCATTGTATGTTTATTGACAAAGAAATGTCATTTTGTGTAGATGTTTGTGTCTTTCATTTATCAAGCTTCCCAGTGACACTTCACATTCGTTTTGATTAAGACTATGAGTGCATATTTATAATATCAAGATTTTGAGAGGACAGTGTTCCTATACATTAACAATCGAACTTCCCCAAATTCAAGATGATTTTCCATCTCTCTTCTAAAGTACATGCATTCTACACCTTAAAGAAAAATGTCAGCGAACATACTTTTTATGCAACTGTGCTATCTCCTGCCTAAGCTTATTCTGATGTTCTTTTTCAGCTTGCTGCTTCTGCTGCATTTCCCGTGCAATCTTTTTCTGAAGCTGTATCTTTTCCTCCTGTTGCTTTTTAAACCGAGGAAGTTCTCGCTCTAAATGTGCTAGGTCATCTTTTAAGTTCTGAAAACAATTCATAATAAGGTAACCATATTTACTTTGTAAAGAACATAGGTAAATGATTACTATCACATAACAAGAACAAAACAGTTGTTAAAAAAAAAAAGAGTTTAAAAATTATCATATATTCAAATCCTGAAACAACCAAATAATCAATTATCGTACAGCCATTAAAGTAAGATATTTTCAATAACAGAAAATAAAATGTAACTAACAAGATTACCCTTGGCTAAAATTAGTAAGCATATACAAATTGACAGAATACACACACAATACCTCTTGTCTGTTTATAGGATCTATGTCCCACTAAGTAAATGTATCAAAGCAGACAAGTTAAACATCCTATGGCTGTTGACATATCTGCTGTGTTACTAAGTAATTACATAGGAGATGACAAAATTTACAATATTTCTTGACCATTTACAACTGTCCTATGAAGTATATACAGCCTGTCAAGATACAAACAATACATCTTGGCCACGTACAGGTCCCATTGTTATACTAAACATAGACAGGCTAACAGCAGGTACAAATAATTCTTCTTGACTCTTTACAGGTCCTAGTAAATATACTGGAGCCACAGTGGTGAAGTAGTTAGCATGCTTGACAGAGCACCTGTTGATCATGTTTGAATTCCCTTTGAGACAGGGATTTTGTTTCAGGGACCTGGACTCCTTGGTTGACCCAATCTAAAATGGATACCAGAAAACTTTATGGGAAGTAAAGGCAGCCAGTGTGACACTGGCAAACCACCCATCGTGTGCTGATCAGTCGAAATATTTGGGGCTAGCACCAAACGTATAGAAGATTCATTGCATTATGTCATGAAGCATGGTCCTTTACATACTTATTAAATATATACAGACTGACAGAAGATGAATATCTCTTGACCATTTACAGGTCTGACTAAATATATGGGAATCTCTGTAACACAGTGACTAGCATGCTTGTCTGCCAGCCTGGTGGTCATGTGTTCGAATTCCCTTCATGGCTGTTTTTTTTAAAAACTGACCTGGGCTCGAAGTTGACCAAGCAAAAAATGCTCTGGAAAGTAAAAGCAGCCAGCAAGATGTCACCCATCTGTACAACATATGAATCACTTTGTGTAGATTGCGTTAAAACCACAGCTGAACTTCTGCACATTACAAACACTCCACATGATGTTTAACCTATAACTGTAAATGTACCTTCAGTTCTGCATTGCTGCAGTCAATTTCACCAAGCCGGGCTTCAGTATCACTCTCTAGCTGCTCTATCTCCTTCTTCATTTTGTGAATGCTGGCTTTCTTTGCTTCAATGCTGCTTAAAATCGTACGATGTGTGTCGGCTGTGGTGGGAATACAAGCAAGGACAAAATTAATCAGTAGCAGTGACAGACAGAACACATACAACAGCAAGTTATCATCAAAATGAGTTCCCCTGACTGTGATTGGTGTCTTTTTATTTTTAAATTATAGTCTTTGTTGTAGTTACTAATTCTATATTTATCATTGCAGTACATTTTGATAAATGTGATAGGAAAAAAACAAAAAAAACAACCTGGAACTTAAGAGGACATAACTAAAGTGTGCTATTTCTTCTTATTCTGAATTCATCTTGTATGTATTGCAGACTTCAACGTGGCCCAAAGAGTTAACAGCGATTTAGCTCTTTATTGTTTGTTATGCAGATTATGAATTAACGAGATCATTTCTTACATGCATCAGTTTGGACTTCAACGGTAACATCTCGTTCAGAAAGCAATGGCAATCTACTGAATGTAAAATTGCCTAGAAAATCAATCTGGTTTCGGGGTTGACCACCACATCCTGCAAAGGACATGCAGTTTTTCCATATGCACTGTGCCTGTTTACAGCAGAGCTGTGGTATCTGTGCTCTTTAGCTAAAGCATGAAACTTCATCCTGGCATTTGCTGATCAGATAAGTCTTTCTGTCCACCTTCATGCTGATGATCCTTCATGGAAGGCTCAGGCATAGGACAGTCAGAGAAGTGTATATGCTTGAAAGCATTGGGAGAGAAGAGGAATGGGTCAGAATGCCAGAGAAAATGTCAGATCTGTGCAGGGTCATAATCCAATTGGATCGAGAGAGTAGGAATTGGCCAGCAGGCAGCGCTGAATGGGAGGTGCAACAACTGATATACAACATTTCCCGCTCAGGTGGTGTAATAATCTATACGGATGGCTCTGTGCCAAGAGACAAGAAATTCCTGGCGGTTCATAGTGAAGATTAATGGACAGTGTATAGTGCAGGAGAGCCTGGCATATGATACCGCAAGTCTAGTCTGAGAATGGAGTTGGAGGCAGTCACTGTGGTGGTCTGCTGGCTGCAAGATAAACAGCACACACATGTCATGATTGTAACTAACTTACAGAGCATGCTGAGTAGGATGAAGACAGGCATGCTCCGTGCAGAGTGGATGACTTCAATGAAAAAATCAAAGAAAGGGAGCATTCGTTGGATCTTTTCCCCAGGGCATGTTGGTGTTGGGAAATGAGCAGGCAGACAAATTGGCTGGATCTGCACCACTGGTATTGGTGCACCATAAGGCAGATGTGATTGAACATGGCCCTTTGGGATTATGTGTATAGTGTTGATGAATGGATGCATCATCATTGTCTGTAGAGAATGGTGCGGCAGGAAGTGACCAGAGGACCTGGCCGACATTCAGTTCTCAGAGGAAAGGCCAGACAGACACAATCAGATTACAATTGGTATAATTAGTATTGGGACTCTTCAACAATTGTTGAAGATGAGGACAGAGTGTGTATGAGGAATATCTTGAGTGCTGTCATGTCAGTTTTTGACTCAACTGATGATCCCTGCCTCTCCTTCCAAAAACCATGCCTCCCATCACAGCTCAAATCAGTGTATAAAATACTTTCAATGATATCAAATGAGCAGTATATTGCAACAACTCAAACTTACATAATGGAGCTGCCTGTGCTGTTTGTACTTGAACACTGAATATATCTTTCTCACTGGCAAGAGATGCCAGCTTTTTATTCAATTCCTGTTTAAAAAAAAAAAAACAGTCATAATAATAGATTACAACAATTATGCGCAGTTATCAATATGTGATTTGCTTATCTACAGGATCAGCTTTACATTAAGTTCAGTTATTGTGTAAATCACACAGATTGCATATTTGTGGACAACACTCATTTTCACAGCTCATTTAATCTAATTCTGCCTTTCTTAATCAAGCTGTGTATAAAATATACTACATTTTAACAGGAACTTCATGACAATTTCTTAAAACCGGCCTTTTTCAAACACATCAGGAGGTCAGCATGGCCAAATGGATAAGAACGTGATTCTTAAACATCTGGTGTGCTGATGCTGAGGTAAGGGGTTTAACGCCTAGACCTAAAGCAAGTGAGCATTAAAAAAAAAAAAAAACCACACACACGCGCGCAAGCACGCACATATATATATATATATATATATATATATCAAATCCTTTTCAACCCTGCATAGTTATAACTGGGACATATAAATGAGGTACCTGTATTTATGAATTTTGGCACTGCATTAAACTCATGAAATTCAAATTTATCTTCAATTCTGACTACCAACAAAGTCTGTACACTATACTCCTGTGCAAAATAATAGTCGATAATTCACTGTATTAAACTCACAAAAGCAAATGTTTAAAATGTTGCAACAATAGGTTGATTGTCAAGGGAATTTTACTTTCAATAGTTTGCCACGACTGGCTCCCATACCATCACGTTAAATACAGCGTGATACAGTCTGCTGCCAAATCGGTCGCAGCTATGTTTCGAACTGAGGTACACGGCCTCATGAATCACGTCTGCACAACCTTAGCCACGGAGACCGGAACATTGTAAATTAGTCTATAAAATTATGTCAACGTCTATAATACAAAGATTTAATTAAATTTTTTGTTTTTTTGCATATCTTTTACAGGACATTGCAGTCAACACCAGCATCTTTCAGCTGCTTCTGTCTTGGCAAGTTTACGCTCAATAGTTTGCAATTGCTTTATGAGCAACCAACTCACATACCCCCATAAGTAACCATCGCGACGTGATCCACTACCGAATCTCATGCAGCTGCGTTACCCTCATGAATATACAGGATTACGGAGAAAGTCGTTTAATCCCTTCGCCAGGGAGACTGGCTTAATGAAATTAGTGAAGCAGTAATTCTGATTTTAAACACTATTGCTTCATGCTAACTAAAATTTAAAACTGGACCTACAATTTTCAGCTGCCGATATGCTTAAATGCACAAATACACCTAGAGAATTAATGTGTGAAAGTGCGTACCATTGTCTGTCTTTCAAATAGATCAATATCTGCTAAAGTTCTATCCCTAGATACTCTCATGGCATCAATGCTGCTTGTGAAGTCTGCGACGCCTTTCTGAACCTGAGCAATCTTCACTGCCAGCTCTGCTTTCTTGGCATCCTGAAAACAAAAATATGGATCAATCAGGACATGAATTATTAATATTCATACAACACAGTACATACTTTTAATTAAGAACTCAGCTGCGATGGGAATACAAATATTGACTTTTAGTAAATTGTTTGCCACTTGAAGTAGCTAAATAAACATAACCTCAAACTTTCAAAACTCCACTCAGTCTCCATAAATTGAGACTACAAGTCCAGATTAAGTAAAATATCACCAGGAAATAGTGTAAGGCACAAAATTAGATGACCACTATTGAAATATCAACTACATGACCAGCAACTAATTAAGTAATAAAATTAGAATCGGAAGTCAGCATGGCAGAACGATAACAGCGCTCGTTCTTAAACATCTGGTGTGCTGATGCTGAGCTGGTGGGTTCAACCACTACACCGGTCTGTTAGACTAAAATGTTAATTTCTCATTCTTGACTTGGGGGACATAAAATACAAGTACCTCTGAAGTCAAAGTGGGTTCGCCTGATGGCAAGGGACACTGGTAATAGGGAAGGCTAATCCACACGCAAAAATGAGTCTAGTGCTACTAGAAGTAGCGTGTATGGAGACTGCTATAGTTCAAAGGTGCGGCAGTAAACAAAGAATAGAATTGGTAGCCGCAATAGTGCAGTTGCTAGCTTGGTTGTCTACAGGCCCACTGGTCATGTGTTTGAAACTCCCTCAATGAGGATTTAAACAAATTGATCTCAACTTCCAGTCCACCCAGCCTAAAATTGGCACCAGGAAATGTTCTGGGAAGCACAGGCAAGTCGCTTAAAAGTCGACAAGGTCGACTTCATCGCACCGGGTTTTATCCCATATGGCTCAGTCTCTTTCCGCAGTGCGGAAAGCGTCACACAAAGCACGAACTCCGTAGCTTTTAGCGACGACCCACGGGAGTCTCCGAAACATGTAACTCGTAAACCGAAGGGTGCGGCCCGGAATCGAACTCACAACCTTCGGAGCACGAGTCAAACGGCTTGACCACTTCGCCACAGAGACTCCCATACAACCATCAACCAAGTGCCATATAGTCTATAAGAATATGGGGCTAGCACCATATCCCCAACATGCCCCAGGACGTATAAAAGAAATGTGTTACTTCACTTTTATTTTTTATACACTGAGAATAGTCTACTAATGGCATAATAACAACAGTCACCTGTAAGATGTCAAAAGACAAACACAGTGACTTATCAACAGTCATCTGTACTCAAGCTTCTGCAAATTACAATGGAAGTTAAACTATAAACAATAAACAGTAATTTTCTTCCATCACATTATTATCTGTGTCAAACTTGACCCCTATCAACAATCCATCAGAGAAAACTCATCCCATGTGAGATTAAATGCTTGAGAAAGATTGCTGGGGTTTCCAGAAGTTTCGTTATGCAAAATTACAACATACAAAATATGGTAGGCAAAACATCAGAATTCACTGAAAAATAGCAAATAAAGTGATTTGGATATCTTATAAGAATAAGATTTGATCAATTACAGATAAGAGCATACAGTCAAATAAAGATCTGGATATAGAGCCTGAGGAAGACCAAGGAAACGGTTGCCAGACAATGTCAAGGGTGCACTATATAAGCAACATATTTGGCCTTGAAATGCAAGTTTTGGGTCACTCCACCTCTACACTTACAGCAAGTGTGGATTATGAAAACGAGACGTTATGTACCTGGGGCTAGACAATAAACCAGAAAATAATGTAAAGCAAAAAGTGAAAATATTAGAGTCTAATAATGACATAGAATAATATCACCAGCAAGCAATATACAGTTTAAAATGAAAATCATCTACTAATGACATACTGAACATATTTTCAGCAAGTAATATAAAACCATCAATTGCCATCAAGTAACATATAAAATAAAATAGATTTGTGTCAACAAATGACAGGTTAACAAGTCACTAGTTAGTATTTTTTTTTTTTTAAATCACCTACCAGTGATTCTAATTCATTTCGCAGATTGGCTAATTGTGACTTCATCATTCCCAGTTGCTCATACTCCCTCTGTTTCTCAACCATCAGTTGTTCTTTTCTTTGCTTTTCCCATTCCATTTGTCGCTGCCGTTCCAATTCTCTCCGGGCAGCCTATTAAGGGGAAATTGTACATAAAATAAATAATACTGCAATTAAGGAAGGTGTAAACAGTAGATGGTAGTGTTTGCCTTTCCCTAGACAAGTGTTTGTAACGGACTCACAGAGTGTGCCTATCCCTAGACAAGTGTTCGTAATAGACTCGCAGAGTATGTTGTGGAAAGTGTAGATTGGCATGTTCTGGGTGGTCTGGCTAGAACTGTTCAGTACAACGGATTTTCTGTCCAGGGCATGCAGATGTGCGGGCTATGAAGGGGCTGATAGTTTAGCTGCTGATGCCCTTCTGGGCAGAGAGCTACTTTTGATACAAGTGATGTGGAAAAGTCTCTCCAGGATTAGATGGCAAGTGCAAATGAACAAATGATGTATCCATATCTGGAAAGACTACACAGAAGGAAAGGTTTGGATGTTATGTAAAGTGCAGAGGAAAAGACGTGAACTTTTAATCAAATTTCTTCTGGAATAATTTGCAAATCTGCATGGGAATTCTTCTGTTTCATAGAAGAGGGAGATGGGGCATGTGTGGAAATGTCTTGAGTGCAGTGATATTGATTCTTAAAATTAAGTATCTTATATATAAAAAAGGATCGTCTGTATGTATCTATGTATGTCCTTTATGTGTTCGTGAACGGCCCATCCGATTGAGATGAAATTTTCTACACGCCTTCCTTTAATTCCAGAGCTGCCAACTGTGATATTTTGTTAGTGTGAAATCGCCTGCTTACTCAGTATTATTTCATTTTTCATCATAATTTCATATATTTCAGGGGACCTAACTCCGTAAAAGTTATTTCAAGGGGCATAACTTTTCTGTATAACTTATAGTCATATTGTGGCATCGTTTTCAAAGATTTATAAACTCTGTGTCCATAGTTATGTACCGGCATATGAGTTATAATAAATAATGATACAATCTGTAAGGCATTTTCAAAGTTTTCATAAAAATAATGCACAATGCATAACATTGTAACTCATCTTTATTTGCTTAAGAAGTTACTGTAGTCATGCAGGTGATTAGAAAGCGTTTTCATTAAAAATAATGGATGGTGTGTGGAAGGACATTCTTTTAAATTACTTTTTTTGTTGTATGAATTTAATGAGAACTTATATGACTACTTATATGAATTAAATGAGATGCTCCCCACCAGGGACTGGGCGAAGCCGGACAGGGTCAGGCAGACAGATAGACAGACAGACAGACAGACAGACAGACAGACAGACAGACAGACAGATAGTCGGGAACTTATATGACTACTTATATGAATTAAATGAGATGCTCCACACCAGGAGCTGGGCAATGCCGGGCCGGGTCAGACAGACAGACAGACAGACAGACGGACAGACAGTCGGTAACGGGAACGAGAACTTATATGACTACTTATATGAATTAAATGAGATGCTCCCCACCAGTGACTGGGCGAAGCCGGGCAGGGTCAGCTAGTTACTTATAAAATTAAGTATTACTTATAAAATTAAGTAATACTTATAAAATTAAGTATTACTTATAAAATAAAGTATTAATTATAAAATTAAGTATTAACTAAGTATAAACTATGAAGTATTTCTAAAGAAAACTGTCATCTATAGTCATACAAGACCTTTCAAAATAGGGTTTACCTCTCTTTGCTCTAAAATCTTTCTTCTCTGTTCTTCAATCTCTCGTTCTTTCTCCCTTTGTTTCTCCAACTGTCTTTGTAACTCTGCTTGTCGTCTGTTTTCTGCATCTTGTCTGGTTAACATTTTCAATTCAATAATTGGTTAGTACCAAATTTATAAATGTATTGTACACAAAAAGAGATGTTTCATATAAAACCAAAGCATTACATTAATGAACCTATTTTACAGTGATATGATTAACATCCTCTATTACATGTTGTTAATTAACAAAGTCACTACTTAATCTCTACCCCAAACAGTTTTTCTCTAACCCACTGTGTCCCAATGTTTCTCTAACTCTTTCTATCTTGTACAGCTACTATTTTAACTTATTCAGCACCATACAGTGTGACTCTTTTTGTCCCAGTTGTTTCTTTCCTATTTCAGACTATTTGACTCTAACACCCTTTGTCCCAGTTGTTTCTCTCCTTCTATTCCAGACTGTTTGACTCTAACCCCCTTTGTCCCTGTCATTTCTCTAACTCCGTCTATCCTGTTAAGTTAGTTGTTTATCCTTTACAGGATATCGCAATCAACCCCAGCACTTTTTCACTCGTTGTGATTTACTAGGTAATTTTTACATTCAGTAGTTTGTCATTGAATTCAGTGCAAGTTGTTTTGCTTCCAAATCGTCTTCAGCTATTTCAAACCCTCATCTTGATATGTCGGGGAATTGTGAAACATATTTACTGCCTATACGGCTACTATTTTAACTTATTGAGCATCATCCACATGCCCCAGTTGTTTCTCTTACTTCTTCTATCCTGTACAGCCACTATTTTAACTTATGCAGACCCAGACACTTGGTGGGTGATGTGGTTAAGGTTAAAATCAAACCGGCTACCTTTACTTTCCATTACACTTTTTGGTACAAATTTTAGGTCAGGTCTACCTGAGAGCCCTGGCCAGTTTTAAAAATGCACATTGCTGTGCATGACCTTGACAGGCAAACGTCTAGGCACTGTGCTAGCAGGTTCCAAGGTATATAATGCTAGCACCCAATTCTTTATAGACCAACTGCCACTCGATGAGTGATATAGTCAATATGATGGGTGATATAGTCAATATGATGGGTGATATAGTCAATATGATGGGTGATACAGTCAATATAATGGGTGATATAGTCAATATGATGGGTGATATAATCAATATGATGGGTGATATACGTCAATATGATGGGTGATATACGTTAATATGATGGGTGATATAGTCAATATGATGGGTGATATAGTCAATATCATGCTGACCACCTTTCCCGATACCATGTTTGTAAAGGTTGGGTCGACATTGGAGCTCAAGTCAACTTTTAAAAATGCTAGCCTCGATGGGGATTGAAGCTACAACCACTGGGCTCTGATTCTAATCACTGCACTACTGTAGCTCTCCAGAACTGTACTGGTAAGAATATACCCTGCCGCTACTGGGGATTAAACCCAAACCAAGACCACTTTCTTGGTGCACAAGTGCACCAACTGCTATGCCATAATGACTCCATCAATAGCTCAATCCCAAAAATGTAAATCAAGAACAGATAGCAATTGTCTACACAACAAATTGCCAAATACCTTTTCCTCTCTCGCTTTTCTGCTTCATGTTTCTCTTTTTCCAGCCTCTCATGTTCTTCCTTCATCTGCTGCTCCCTAAGAATAGCTCTTCTCCTTTCAAGCTCTGCCTGGCCTTTGTCAAAATTTTCTTTGCGCTTGTCCTCGAACGATACTGTAATATGATCATTTATAACCAATTACTCTTTATAATAACCATTTCTGGTTCATAAGACACAAGTTTTAATAAACTGAGGCAAAGAAATGCTCACTGCACTGTCTGCTTCTGTTAATAATGTAAAGTAATGGACAATTTTTCACACTGTGAAGAGACCTTTTACACATCATGAGGTGTATTGGGTCTGTGGTAATGCAACCATAAAAGAGACCTTTAACACAACATGGGGCATATTACGTCTGTAATAATGCAAAAGTAAAAGAAACCTGTTACACAAAATGAGGAATATTAGGTCTGTGATAATGCAAAAGTAAAAGAGACCTTTTACATACCATGAGCCATATTGGGTCTGTGATAATCCAAAAGTAAAAGAGACCTTGAGGCATATTGGGCATATGGTCCTCACCCCAATTATTAAGACCAATTGGATGGGTGCTGTAGTCAGTGTCATACCGGCCACTTTATTTCCCATAAAATTTCTCTGTACCAATTTTAGGCTGGGTCAGTCTGGGAGCCTGGATCAGTTAAAATTCCTGCATCCAAGGGGATTCAAACATATGATCACTGGGCTGGCAGGCACTGTGCTACCACACACCTGCTAATGAAGTACATTGTTTAAAATCAGTTTAAAACCATGGACACATTTTATATGGCAATGTGTCTGCCCACGCTTATCGGCATGGCACATGATGATGATGATTTACAAAGAAATCAACAAGAACCCCAGTGTTGCCATGACAGTCAGTCATTCACTCTGCCACTATAGCTCTTCCCAGGAACCCAGACTAAAAACTTCAAAGACAGTTGCCAGGACATCTCAAGTCTGATGCATTGGTGTTCAGGTCACTGGTGTAGAGATTTTCTTAACAAACTGACACTGAAGTACCATGTCCATAGTATTTGTGTTGCAGAGCTTGTCTTATCCTCTAAAAGCTCATATATCAGCCAAGTGCACAAGACTTCTCTTATCCTCTTCATGCTCATATATCAGCCAAGTGTACAAGACTTTTCTTATCCTCTAAAAGCTCATATATCAGCCAAGTGTACAAGACTTTTCTTATCTTCTCCAAGCTCATATATCAGCCAGTAGTACAAGACTGTTCTTATCCTCTCCAAGCTCATAATCAGCCAAGTGTACAAGACTTTTCTTATCTTCTCCAAGCTCATATATCAGCCAGTAGTACAAGACTGTTCTTATCCTCTCCAAGCTCATAATCAGCCAAGTGTACAAGACTTTTCTTATCCTCTCCAAGCTCATATATCAGCCAAGTATACAAGACTTTTCTTATCCTCTCCAAGCTCATAATCAGCCAAGTATACAAGACTGTTCTTATCCTCTCTAAGCTCATAATCAGCCAAGTGTACAAGACTTTTCGTATCCTCTCCAAGCTCATATATCAGCCAAGTGTACAAGACTTTTCTTATCCTCTCCAAGCTCATATATCAGCCAAGTGTACAAGACTTTTCTTATCCTCTCCAAGCTCATAATCAGCCAAGTATACAAGACTTTTCTTATCCTCTCCAAGCTCATATATCAGCCAAGTGTACAAGACTTTTCTTATCCTCTCCAAGCTCATAATCAGCCAAGTATACAAGACTTTTCTTATCCTCTCCAAGCTCATATATCAGCCAAGTGTACAAGACTTTTCTTATTCTCTCCAAGCTCATATATCAGCCAAGTGTACAAGACTTTTCTTATCCTCTCCAAGCTCATATATCAGCCAAGTGTACAAGACTTTTCTTATCCTCTCCAAGCTCATAATCAGCCAAGTATACAAGACTTTTCTTATCCTCTCCAAGCTCATATATCAGCTAAGTGTACAAGACTTTTCTTATCCTCTCCAAGCTCATATATCAGCCAAGTGTACAAGACTTTTCTTATCCTCTCCAAGCTCATAATCAGCCAAGTATACAAGACTTTTCTTATCCTCTCCAAGCTCATATATCAGCCAAGTATACAAGACTTTTCTTATCCTCTCTAAGCTCATATATCAGCCAGTAGTACAAGACTTTTCTTATCCTCTACAAGCCAAGTGTACAAGACTTTTCTTATCCTCTCCAAGCTCATATATCAGTCAAGTGTACAAGACTTTTCTTATCCTCTCCAAGCTCATATATCAGTCAAGTGTACAAGACTGGAGCTTCCTGTCTGCGGAGAGGCATGTAAGCCAGGCTATGATTTGACTGGCACCTTGCCATCTTGACAGATGATAGTTCATACAGTAGCTCAGTCATATCTGACTAAGACCTGACACCACATTATGATTTAGCACAGCATATACGGACTGGCCGGGATTGGGCTTAGGTTGATAGTGTTTCCTCCAAGGGTTCCAGGTATTACATTGTCAACAGACTCCAAACTAATGCTTAAAGGGATAAACTGAAACACAAAAAGTAGACAAT
Organism: Cepaea nemoralis; assembly: GCA_014155875.1. Classification (NCBI taxonomy): domain Eukaryota; kingdom Metazoa; phylum Mollusca; class Gastropoda; order Stylommatophora; family Helicidae; genus Cepaea; species Cepaea nemoralis. The sequence goes on along the minus strand of JACEFZ010028387.1, from coordinate 145,444 downwards.
GATGATCTCCTACCTTGCTCTTCAGCAACCTCTTCAGCTGGCTGTGAGACAGGAGCAGCATTTATAGGCAATGGCATCCCAACACCACTCAACAAATCACCAAAGGTATCTTTCTGAGGACCTAGTTAAGAAATATTGCAATTTATAAATGCAGATTTTAGCATTATGAATACAAATTTCAACATTACGAATACAAATTTCAGCATTATGAATACAGATTTCAGCATTAATTATATGTCAGTTGGCTACATTTAGAAAAGTACATTGTGTAATGGATGATTAGCTTTTAATAATTTCAACTCCTATATTCAAGTAACAGCTGGCTTTATACAGTAGTTATAGGTTGCATGTCCTTTACAGGACATAGCAATCAACCCCAGACTCATGTTGATTTACTAGACAATTTTATGTTAAGAAGTTTGCCATTGCTATCTGAAACAGAAGCCAACACTGGAGTCCAACTGGCAGGTGTGTAGGGAATTAAATCTGTACCCTGTCGTCAGCGTACCAGAAGCCCAGTGGCCACGCAGACCTCTAGGAGTTATACAGTGTTAAAAAGTGTCATATTATTATTACTGTGTGTCCTAGATGGCTACCAAAATAACCCTGCTTTTCCCATATTTGACATGCAAAATAAATACTGCTTACTGAAGTATTTATACAGAACAGAAAATATTGTTTGCTGAAATATTTATACAGCAAAGTAAATACTGTTTGCCTAAATAGTTATACAGTGAAGTAAATATAGATATATATATATATATAAGTAAATACTGCTTGTTGAAGGTAAATATTGCTTGTTTAATTACTTTTACAGTAAAGTAAATACTGTTTTTTCTTAAATATTTTACAGCAAATAAATATTTATGCAGAAAATACAAAATTTTTGCTTCCTAGGTATAGTTAAGTTAGTTGCATGTCCTTTAAAGGACAGCCTTTTTTGGCTGTTTGTGATTTACCAGGTAAGTTTACACTCAGTATTTTGCCATTGTGCTCTGAACGACCAGCGCTCACACCACTGTATGAAAACCAGCACAAGGCGGTCTGTGTCCAAATCACCCGCAGCTGTGTTTTACACGAGGGACGCGGGAGTGCAAATCATGTTCGCAACCCCTTCACCGCAGCACTGGCTTAATATATATATACCACAAAGTAAATGAAGTTTGTTTAAATATTTATACATTAAATATTTATACAGCAAAGTAAATATTGTTTGCATAATTATCCTTACAGTCATTTTACTGAATATATTTCACATTTCTAGCTTCAATAAAGACCAACTCAGCTATTAAAAGCAAGCTGTAGACTTGAAAGCAGCAATAACAATTCAGAGGATTTTGAAATTCTTTGCTCTATTCATTACTTTCTCTTAGTCAGAGTGGTAGCTGGATGTCAGTTGTGATGTTAAAAGTAAATTTTCTCCAATTGCACATACAAGACACAGCTTTAAACAAAATGCAGAGTGAAACACATTTATTTCTCATTTATTATAAAGTAACAATATTTCTCTTTCTCCAGATTCTCTTTGTCTCTCCTTACATTTGGCCAAATTATAATATACAATCTGGCATTCCTAACAATTAGACTGTTTTAATATTAATAACATATCTGCAAAACAGATCAATATATTTTCACATGATCTTATAAAGAAGAAATTTCTTTGCAGTTTAACTATTTACTGGAATAGTGTCTAAATGCGGCTCCTCAAGTAAAGCCATCAGTGCAAAGTCCAGCATATCTCTTCTGGTCTCTCCATGCCTCTCCTCCCCTCCAACTTTTCCTGTTGTCACCATGTACTCCAGCTATCCCCTTCTCATGATATGTCCAAAGAATGTGGACTGTCTTGTTCTGATGCCAGAAACTATTTCTCTTTGTGACTTAACTTCTATTTTTAGATAATTTCATTATACTTTTTATACATTCATGGTGTTCACAGCATATTTCTATAAAATTACATTTCTGCAGCTTGAAAATAATTCTCACTAGTCTGCTAATTGCTCATGATTCACTTCCATACACCAGGTTTGGCTTGATACAGCTTTTAAGAACTGTTTTTCTCACCCTGATTCTCAAAGATATATTTCAGAGAAAATTCTTCATCATTTGAAATGCTCTAATTTCCTTAATACACCTTCCATCTGCTGTTATTCAAGTACCCATAAATCTGAAGTACTTGTTCAAAACTAGTTACATTCACTGTGATGATGCATTTGGGAAACATATTGTCTTTGTAATTACTGTTACTTCCATTTTTCTGACTAGGACATTCGTTGTGACTTTCTGTTGCAATTGTATCTATCATGAACAAATCAAATACAATAAAATTAAGTGGGCATAGACACAGTTCACCATATAATGGGCTGCTTGGAAGAGAAAGAGTTAAGCAAACAAAACATACTCACCAGCCACAGCAGCAGCCAATGGTGATGATGTCATGCTCCCAGTTCTGACCTTGACTGGCATTAGCTCTGGTGGCAGGGCAGATGGAAGGACATGACCCATACGAGCCAGCTCTGACAGGTGCATGGCAATGCAGTATTCATCACAGGTCAGCTTTCCATCTCGATCAATGTCAGATAGAGCCCTAAAATATACCAACCCTAATTAAACGTAGAAGTCATCATCATCAATTCCATAAGCTCATATGTGGGTCATCGAGATGCCATGCTAAAAAAATCATCACGCATAAAACTACTGCCGTGAACCAGATTCAATTATTGTAATTTATTACATAGGGATATGTACTTGTTTGAAAACTTTTGAGCTGAGAAAAGCCATTATTATGATTACCTTGAATTAAATTAAGCATGAATGCTATTTGACAGATGTGAGCAACATTCTGCAAAGAATTTGTTACATGATATACAGGCAAGGAACCCCTTACCACACATTGAAGTGTATTCTGCATATGGTGCTCCCCCATATTTGTATAGACTGGCCTGCAGTAGATGGGTGGTGATGACAATATCAGGTCAGCCGCCTTTACTTCCATGTCATTCAGATAACCATTTTAGGCTGGGTCGTCATTGATCCCAAGTCGATTTTTACAAATCCCTACCTCAATAGGGATTCAAAATCATGATCAAAAGGCAAGCATTACTATCCACTGCTATCGTGAATCCCTACATGATGTAAACTTAGTACACATTTTTTTCATATCCTTTACATGACATCTCTGTCAACACCAGCATTTTACTGCTGCTTTGATCTCTTGACAAATTTATATTCAGTAGTTTGCCATTGCTTTCTGAATGACCAGCTCCCATACCAATTAGTTAAAACCCAGCGCAACATGGTCTGCTGCCAAATAGTGCATAGCTGTATTTTGAACGCTGGTGAGCGGAATTATGAACTGCGTCAGTAACGCCTTCGCCATGGAGGTTGGCTAGTACACATGATAATGCCATTAACAGTGTCTACATGAAATAAACTGTCTTGGAGTTTGTTTAACACAAGATTCTGTTTGCAAACTAAAATAAATTACTTAATTGTCAGAACAGCATACAAAACTTGGATAAAACATTTCTTTATAAGATGTATATAAAACTATATTTACCATATCTGGGCCAGAACAGGCTGGGGCAGACCAGATTGCATCAAGATGGCTCTTGCTTCCACGCCTAATAAAAGAAATGAAAAGCGAGTAAAATGCTAGAATGACTACTGTACAGTCAAGTCAACTTTACCTGGGCTCTGAGGTTGACCAAACCAGAAGTGGGTACTTACTTTTACTTACCTAAAACACATATATGTTTAACAAAATATATATATAGACAAAACACAAATTCATATAGTATATTATAATCATTATTTTCATTTTTCATCATACAACTGCTTATTTTTTCATCCTTCATCATACAAGCGTTTGTCTTTTTTATTTTCCTTTTCTCTAATTTTACAAATATTATTTTACAATAGGATGGCTTTTCCGTTCACTGACATTCTTCTTTCATTCGCTTGAAATATGTAGATAACTGCAATGTTGTCTCTTGTATGAAGTTAACTGTCTTTTTCAGTTCACTCAGCGATTCATAGAGTTTATCTTCCACTGTCATCTCTCTAGACCAGAAGGTTTGCCTAGATATGTTGTATTTTGAACAGCCTTGGAGTATGTGCTCTGCTGTCTGCGACGCCAATCCACATGTGGACATGGCTGATTCACCAATCTTGACTGACATTCTGAATCTACACTCTTATTCAGAATCACAAAAATCCCCCTGAGTACAAGGTATGATTGTGCATTTATTTTTTTTGGAACTCCTCAACTACACTAGGAGTAAAGAGAAAAGCAGGGCCTAAAGTCAGTAAGACACAACATAGGAATCAAACCTAGGACATTTACAACCACAAGTGGATGTGCTTAAATAATATAGAAATATATATACACACAAATAAAATAGTGGCCATCAAGTATTTCTGATTATGGCTTGATATATTACATTGCATTGGCACCTTGCCGTCTTGACAGACGATAGTTTGTGCTTTAAAAAGGCATAATAACTTTTACCTATGGCGGTAGCGAATGTGACTGATAAGGCCAATTCGCGCTGTAAATGTTCGTTCACAGTGGGTGCATGTGAACACGTGGTCATTTCCACCATCATGCACCATCTTATGTCTCACACGCTCGGTGTGTGACTTATCTGCAATAATTTTCTCCTTTGTCTTTATTCCATTTCTGATCTTTGCCCTCCATGCAAAACGTTCAGCAGCGACTTGCTCCCACTGTGCATTATCAATGCCTGTATCAATCATGTCCCACTTACACACATCTTTGTATCGTAGTAGAGGCCGACCCTGAGATCTCTTACCAATCTGTAATTCACCAAAAAAGATGTCCCTTGGTATTCTACCATCATCCATCCTCCTAAGATGTCCTATCCATCTAAGTCTACGAAGACTGAGCATGGAATAAACCGTGACACAACCTGATCTTTCCAATACTTCAGTATTTGTGATTTTGTCTTGCCACTTAATACCAAGAATTCTTCGCAGACACTGCATATGAAAGCTGTTTAAACGTTTCTCTTGGTGTGAGTAAGTTGTCCAGGTTTCACTGCCATAAAGAAGAGTACTAAGGACACAGGCTTGATAGACAAGGACTTTTGTTTTGGCAGTAAGCTTCCTGTTCTCCCAGACTCTTTTTCTTAACCTGTTCATTGTTGTTGCTGCCTTACCAATCTGGATGTTGATTTCCTGATCTAGGGATAATTTGCTATTTACCACTGATCCTAGATATGTAAAATGGTCTGCCATCTCTAGTTCGGAGTCGTCAATAAAGATTGATGGTACCCCATGTGCACCTTGTGACATAATCTGTGTCTTCTTTTTGCTAATTGTTAAACCAAATTCAGAACAAGCATTGGAGAATGCAGATAGTAGACATTGCAATTCTTCCTCAGAGTGGGTCGTAACTGCAGCATCATCTGCAAAAAGCAACTCTCTGATAAGTACCCTCCTAATTTTGGTCTTGGCCTTCAATCTCTGAGCATTGTAGAGGCCGCCATCTGAGCGTGAGTGAATGTATATACCACCATCCTGATCACGAAAGGCATATTTCAGTCGAAGTGAAAAGTATGTTCCAAAGAGTGTGGGAGCTAGAACACAACCTTGCTTAACTCCACTCTTAATTTCAAACTCTTCAGAAGTTGCACCATCAAACTTGATTATACCCTTCATGCCTGTGTGGAATGATTCCACAATGGACAGAAGAGTTGGTGGGCAGCCAATCTTCTTTAGTGCCTTGAACAGACCCTCACGACTGACCAAATCACATGCCTTTGTGAGGTCGATGAAGGCAATAAACAATGGTTGATTCTGTTCATGGCATTTTTCTTGCATTTGTCACAATGAGAATATCATATCAATGGTAGACCGGTTCTGTCGAAAGCCACACTGTGATTCGGGGTAGACTTGATCTCCTAGGACTTGAAGTCTGAGCAGAACAATTCTGGCAAATACTTTTCCAACAATACACAGAAGTGAGATACCCCTATAGTTGTTGCAGTTGCTCCGATCACCCTTGTTTTTGTAGTGTTATGATGCTTGAATCTTTGAAATCCTGTGGGACTTGTCCTTCTCGCCAGCATAGCTCTATTAGCTGGTGGATCTGTAGAGTGAGTGTGTCTTGCCCACTCCTGATAACCTCTATTGGAATCCCATCCTTACCTGGAGCCTTGCCAGATGCAAGTTCATTTATAGCACACTTAACTTCTGTTATGGTGGGAAGTGTGTCCAGGTGGTCAAGAGTTGGTAGAGCCTCTTTGGCGTTGAGGGCATCATCCGCTAGTTTGGTCTCACTTGAGTAAAGCTCCAAATAGTGCTCTACCCATCTGTCCATCTGCTGTTTCTTATCAGTGATGATTTCTCCAGTCAAGGTTTTCAATGGTGCATGTGGTGGCTTGATATATAGGGCAATACAAACAGCAGCTTTAGTTACTTCAAACAAGGAAGTAACACAATGATGTAACAACAAACATACCTAGTAAATACCCTCGTTTGTTTCTGTCGTTCATGTTAAAACTCTGGGTATGTTTCAGCCTTGAGCTGTGAGGCAAAGACCACATGCTTCCACTAAAAAAAAAAAAAAAAAGAAATCAGTTCACTAACACAATCACACTTTACAGAAATATGTAATGAATTGCTAGCATTCATAATGTAATGTAAACTACTGAGCGTAATCTTGCCAAGAAATCAACAATCAGCTGAAAGATGCTGATGTTGACAGCGATGTCCTGTAAAGGATATGCGGGGAGTGGGGGGGGTGGGGGAATAATGTAATGTTACATGTAATAAAACATCTGATATCATAATAAATCAATTGAGCTGGAAAAGATGAAAAAAAGTAAATGAAGTGAAATCAATATAACCTTAACTCACAAACTTAACATGCAGCACGTGCTTTACAGATTGTCACTCTCATAATAGCCTGTTAAAAAATGCATTGATCCTATGCCAGTTCTTCTTCCGCGTGCATTCTCATATCCAAGGCACTTGAAATCTCCAGCCACTTATCCCAGGAACCAGGCCTTCCAATGCAATTATTTCCAAGCCACCGGGACATGTAATATGGTCAAAGTATTTCAGTTCCCAAGACATGATGCTGTTTATGTGTCAGTTTTCTGTAATATTCAGATCTTGCAGAATGCCAGTACTTTTCCTCTCCTTGGACTACTATGTTCTAAGAACTTTTCTGTAGCCTTTAAGTTTAAAGCTCCAATTTTGTCCTTTAGTGATAGCAAAATAGTCCATGACTAACATCTGTATGTTACCACAGAAAAAATAAATGTTCTCAAAAACATTATTTTAATTTGTTTGCTGGTGTGTGCTATAGGCCATTACAGTTCCACTAATTTTATTCATAGGCTAGTAATGTTGTAATACTGTTTAACTTATTTTGCAAATTTAGAATATAAAATAACCAGGAGACAAATGAAAACCTCAAGGATGATAGGTTAAACAAGCAGGTAAAATCAATTAATATATTCTCTGTACATAATACACCAAATGCGTGAAGTCAAATATTTAAATACAGTTCAATTCATCATCATCATGTACCATGCCGGTAAGCATGGGCAGTCATATGTTGCCATCTCACTCGATCACCAGAGTCGTGGATCAGCTCTGTGTTCTTGTCTCAACCACACCACGTGGCCAAGCCATCCAGGTATTAACTTCTCTGCCCTCCACTTGCTCTCCCCTCAATCTTGTCAGTTGTCACTAAGTTCTCCAATTTATTTATTCTCATAATGTGACCAAATAATTGTGACTGTCTACGTCTAATTTCTCTAATCAGTTTATAGTTTTCATTTGTTTCTTGTAGGACTTGGTCACTGGTTTTTCTGTCTGTCCATGGTATTCTTTGCATTTTCCTCAGAAACCACATTTCCACAGCCATCAGATGTTTTTCAGCTTGTCTGCTCATTGTCCACGCTTCACATCTATACAAAATCACAGGTTCTATGTAGCACCTCAACACTCTTATTCTCATTGCAAATGACATCTTCTTATTGGTCAGTGTGTTTTTCATCATGCAAATGGCTGCCTTCACCATGGTGATTCTTGTTCTAATCTCTTCAAGGCAGCTCCCATCAGATGTTATGACTGTTCAGAGATAATTGTACCTAATCACTTGTTTAAGAATATTCCCATTTACTTGTATATTACATTGTGGTATTTCCTTCTTCTTAGTGGTGACAATAATCTGTGTCTTCTTACAATTTCATTCTAACCCAAGTTGTTCACTGTATGCAACAATCGTTTCTGCTAAATGTTGCAGATCCTGCTCATTGTCTGCAATCAATACTGTATCATCCACATATATAATGTTATTGATGTTATGTTCCCTAATGATGATTCCTTTCATATCGTCAACATTTCTGAAAATATTTTCACTGTAAAAGGAAAAAAGATCTGGAGACATTGCACATCTGTTTCACACTTCTCTTAATAGGCTGATATTGACCTACTTCATTATCAATCTTTATGGCAGCTTGTTGTTTCCATTATATGTTTGTTTTTAATGAGTCTCAGGTCTTTCCCATCAATTTGCAATTTGCCACTTTTGTGTGGAGAATGAGTCAATCCCAGAGCTACAGCAAAATATGCCAGGCAATAAACCATGCTAATGTTAACTGTGTCTTCTTTGTTTAAATTTACAACAGGAAAAATTGCTTTGAGCATAAATGGTTGATTCATTCTTAACAGGTGGTTGAACCCAGACCACTGTGATGGTAACCTAGTGCACTATCAACTGAACCAATACTATTTGTTCTATAAGATATTTCTATAATGGCAGGAGCTTAGTTCTTACCTTGATGGTGGAACTGAGCTTGTGGCTGCAGCTGAAATGGAAAAGAATTAAACTTTGTAATCATGTTCTATACATTTATCAAGCACATACTCTTTCTTTATTTCTTTCTGTCTGTCTGCCTGCCTGTCTGCTTTCTTTCTTTGTTTGTTTGTTGCTTTGTTTGTTTGTTTCTTTCTTCATTTCTTTCTTTGCCACTTTCTTTTTCAACCCTATTGGTTAATAGAAATATGGCTATGCTAACTTGTGCATTTGACATAAACATATACACGCTATCTTGATTTTCTGGATAAATGGCAGCAAGGTGCCTCACAGGGCAGTTCAGCCAAACTTGACAGGTTCAAGATAACAGTTTACTTGTGATATGTCAACACCTCAAGGAGGTTAAATGTAGAATAGTACAAGAAACAGTAGCATAGAAGAGGGATATTTTCTGCAATATATCTTTGTCTATCAGGGTGAGAAAAAGAGTATGTCATTATAATGGGAAAGTTGGAGAGAAGAGGAGGCAGGGGAAAACCAAGAGAGAAGATGCTGGACAGTCTAACATCATGGCATGGAGGAACATCGATATCAGTAATGATTGACAGTACATGAGACAGAAGGCTGTGGACATGATCACTAATGTCGCAAGAAGAAGGGCACCATTTCCTTAATGTGTTTTAGTGGCATGTAAATAAGTATTTTGTGTAATTAAATATTTTAATTTAATATTAAAAAGTATTGGCAGCCAATATATCAAGCTCTGAATATAAATATCCAAGAGAGTTTGGTTAAAAAAAGGACTCACAACCTAATGAATCAACATCAAGAATTTGAATACAAGTAGTATTCAGACATGATCAGAATAGTCAGAAAAAAGCACTAATGGAGACGAGACTGCGCATAGGCTCACTGCCATGCTGTTGTTTAGGGTTTTACTGTGGCTCGTTGATCATAAATAATATCGCAGGTGTATTTACTTGGCTTGTGCGCCCTCTTATGCTTGCTGATGCTCTTAATAGAATAAACACAACACACAGCAGCAGCTCAAGGTAAGTTTAATTTACAGCGCACACCATTGCTGATGACATTAACCAGCCACGCATTTCTCACACACATTGTGCTGATGTGAGTCCACTATTTCACATTAATGACTGTCCGTCTGTCTCCTGTACTGATATTTTCACTTTTCTACTAACCTGTCTTAGTCTTAACTCATTTCTGTTCATTACACTCACCAATCAACACAGAGCTGGCACAGTTGGACAATGTACACTGTTGGATTTATTTATTAGGCAATCAGAGCACTGATGATATGTCTGAAGTAAGTAAAAAGTAAGAAGGTAGGACCCTTTTCCACACCTAGAGCTGTATAAGGTATATGGTGCTAATTCCATATTTTTATAGACAAATCAATATTCGATAACTGATGTGGTGAATATCAATTTGGGTGCCTTTACTTCCAATTATATTTCCTGGTACTCAAATTCTGCTGGGCAGACTTGGGAGCTTCAATGAGAATTCAAACACATGACCATCAGGCCAGCAATATAGTCACTGTACCACTATGGCTCCCATGCATAAAGTAGAATGATGATAATCTCCACTGAATTTAATAGATGCACCACCACTTTCATAGGTGAGAGCTGCCTAGCTGTGGCTACTGAGCTAACCTTTGACACAGCACTTTATTAGTTTTTGCACTACCAGTCTAACATCGAGGTTAGGCGGTTGAGCTGTTAAGGCCTCTGGAGTGTTTATGATTGTGGCTGCGGTTTGCTTAACTGGTAGTGCATGGTTCCGTCGCCCTGCTACTGAGTTGAGTGTGTGGAGCGACACTATGAGCTGTGGATTTCATGTGGAGTGCCTTTACATCTGCTTGAGGTTTTTGTGTCGTTAACTGCATGTTCAGAAAAACAGCAGCCACCGGTTGCTAAACTAACTGCGATGGTGTGTGGCTGCTGGTCTTCTAGTAACTGCCACTTCCATCAACAATGAACTGTATTTCTTGTGGCTAAACTTTTCTGTTGGGATTCTGGCAGCAGCATTATGCATAGTATATCTGTGCGGACTGTTGTTTGTCGAGACTCCTGTCTGTTCCACTATTCACACTGGGCAGTGAGGAGTATTTTGTGTGATATTCACTGACACAGGAATAGAGCATTATGGGGCAGCCTTTGCCGTGAAGTCTGAACCGCAACTAACACCTAATTAACTTTACTGGTTTACATTTTCCTGACTAAAATGCACAACATAAATTAGAAAGGTCACACAGGAAATGGCTTTCACATACCTGCATAAGGAATAGCTCCAGTTACAGGCACAGAAATCATACCCCCCTGGGCAAAGTTCGCCGTGACACCATTAGCCATGCGAGGTCCCAGTCCTAACGACCCAGTTGTCATGGTAGCTGTACCCAAGGAGGCCTGGGGCTGCATAAGAGATGCTGCCATCACTGGCATCCCCACAGATGGTTGAATGCCTTAACAGAATTATCAAACGCCAAGTTATATTACGTCACTGACACTTTATACTCATATTCTTATCAATAGATACTGGTACATCACTACAAGGTTTTCCTATCTCAACTAAAGTGATCAACTGAAAACCAGATTCCAGCATCACTTGAATGTATAAAAACGTAAAATATGTAGAAACATTTAAAGTAATTAACTAGGACAGAAGAATGTAAAGTAACCAACTAGGAAAGAAGAATTTAAAATAATCAACCAGGACAAGGAGCATATAAAGTAATCAACTAGAGCAGAAGCATTTGAAATAACCAACTAAAACAGAAATAATCAACTTAGAAGCATTTAAAGTAATCAACTAGGATAGAAGAGTCCCAATGCTAATGGTGCTAGTAGCCATCTGATTATGTGTCCATGGGCCTTTCCTTGACCTCAGTGCTGGCCAGCTCCTCTGGTCACTCCCTGCAACACCATTCTCTGTAGGCCATGATGATTTATCTGTTATTCTGCACTAAACACATGATCCACAGAGTGTGAACCATGTCTGCCTTATACCCCACCAATACCCCATGGAGCGGTGCAAACCCAACCAATCTGTTCACCTGCTTGGTTCCCACAAAACCAGCATGTCCTGGGGAACAAATCCAATGGATGCTCTCTATATTTTATTGTTGAAGCCTGCCACTCTGCCTGAAGCATGCCTGTCTTCATCTTTCTCATCATACTTTGTGAGTCCGTTACAATCACGACACGCATGTGCTTTTTGTCCTTCAGTCAGTGGAATGTCACTGTGACTTCCCCCATCTCCATTCTTAGACTAGACTTGTGATATCAATCACCAGTATAGAAGCCTCTAAAGTATAAAGTAACCAACTTGAATAGAAGCATCTAAAGTAATCAGTGATTGTGCATTTGATTTCTCACTTGGACACAACAAAGCAACTACAATCTAAGAAAAGGGTTACAGACAATGGTAGAATATTTAGCTGCTTCAGCTAAAATTTATATAAAACAAACAAGATTGTTTAATTGAAATACTAAAATGTAAATTTTCTTTCAATACTTCATACATAACAAAGAAATTAGACAAAATATATGAAAGCCCGCAAAAATTAAATAAACAGAAGCAAGCAATAAAAACACATTTTAAGAATATTAAATAATCATCAACCAAAGCATATGACATGAAAAGAAGATAAATTATGAAGTAATAGGTGCATAGTTCATGCTACTTCAAGTCGCTCATGGCATATCAAGAGTCAATGAGAGACAGTAAACAAAAGCAGGGTGATTTAGTCATCATATGCAAATGGCACTGTGGCGAAGCAGTTGTGGGCACAATTAGTAAATCCGGCACATGGTTCAAAATACAGTAGCGAGAGATTTGGTAGCAGACCGCCATTGCGTTGGTTTTCATATAACTGTAAGTGTGCTGGTCATTCAGAAAGCAATGACAAACTACTGAACGTAAACTTACCAAGAAATCACAAACAGCCAAAACATTCTGGGGTTGAGTGCGACGTCCTGTAAAGGATATGCAATTTACTTTTTTCTATGCAAATGAAGTCTGAGCAACTGCTCCTTTTGCAGACAGACTGATAACTTGAGCAATATTCTTCAATGGCAATGAATCTCATTGGCGAGAGCAATAGACCTGACACAGGAAAGAAAACTTAATCTCCCCACAACACTTAACAGTGGGCAAGAACTTGAAGATAACCTAGGCAGTTACCTTCAGTCTGCCATTGGACAGTCAAGACATCAGAAGTCAATAACTCACCTCCCATTGGAAAACCCATCCCCATTGGTTGAACCACAGGAGCACCTATACCGGGCTGGGCAAAAGAGCCAATCACCGGAATTGGGTCTGCCTTTAAAGACGCAGGCAGCACTTTAGGTAGTTCATAACCTTGCAGTTTTTTCTTGATAAGATGCATGGCTATAGAAAACTCTTTCTTATCCATTTTTCCGTCTCCATTGATATCTGCTAAGTTCCTGCATGTTATAATAAAACAATCAGAATAACTTTACTACACAATTTCTGAATTTAAAATTACACATAAAGAGAAAGCAAGAAAGCATAAAAACAAATTAAATGTTTCTGCTGAATTAAAGATAAAGATCATTCCAATGCAAACATTACTGTTAAGGTGCGAAGTGGTAGTTTTAACACATCATGATATACAGTGAGGAGATCAGATCCTTCCTCATTGTCTTGCCTTACTATTGGAATCTAAAAATAATTCAGTAGCCATTTTGCAAGACTGGGTTGTCCTCTGAGGCATACAAGTAAAACCAATGCAATCCTGTCGTCGTTATTTATCGAACCCCATAATTCTTCGTTGGTAAACAAAATGTAATATTTCATGGAAACAAAAACAATCAAATACAGAGGTTCTAGAAAAACTGGGAATGATAAAAGAGTTGCTGAAAGACATTTTTTTTAAAGTTAAATATTTCAGCCACATTAACGGACATAATATTCTTATAAAAACCATACTGGAGAGTAAATTTGAAGACAAACAATCAAGAGTTAGACAATGATACAAGTGGGAAGAGATTGACAAAACAGCAGTCTGATAGATTGTACAATCAAGGTGAGACAGACAGTGTTGGAGATTCATTGTAGCCAACTTTCATCTTGGAGATGGCACCTGATTAAAATTGAAAAAGATCTAACCACTTCATTACCATGCTTGACAACTCACTCACTCTCTCTTCTCCCTCACATAACAGACAAAAACAAGTATGTAGACAATGAGACTACCAAGTGTGGGCGAATAAAAAGCAGGATAAGTGAGCTGATGAGTACTAATACATTAAACATTTGTTTTACTAATTTCAAATGCAAGTCTTAACTTTTTAGTTAAGACTTTGAGGCATTTAGAATTCAAAAGCTAAACAGATAGAAATGCACTTAATCTATTCCAAAGAGAGACTATTTGAAGGAAGTCTTTTTAATCTACAAAAAAAAAAAAAAATCAAATATTCCACTGTTTAAAACATAACCAAGTCAAAACCATGTAAAAACAAATATAACAACACTAAAAAATAGTCAAATAATTTTCAACATGAAGACAAGAAAAGAAAACGAAAAGAGAACTTGCACTTACAGCTCTGCAAAATCACAACACTGCAGATATTCAAACTAACTAAAACTTTGCAAAATGTGTAAGTTTATTTTGAACTAAAATGTCCTCATCTGAACTGAAAATATGCGATTATGTGTTATAATATTGTGAGCAAACATAAACATTAACGAGTGAATCCTTATTAAATAGTTGTTATTTAATATTTTCTTGTTCACAACAGCCATTGCGGATCAGCACACAAATTTATTATCTGATTTACAATCTTACCATATCTGTCCTAAAACCTGTGTTGGCAAGCCTGATTGCATGAAGAAATCCCTTGCTTGTGTACCTGTTGGCATTTTTAGTTGTGAATAATTTTGAACTTAGCAAATGACCAATCAACTAAAACAACAACAATTTTTCATGAAACACACATGAGCTTAGATGAAACAAAATGCAATATTTATTAACTGATATTTGAAAGGTTTTCCTCTAACTTTTATTTGTACAACCATAGGTAGGGATGATATAGGCACATTCATAATCAGCATACCATGATTCGGGAGTCTCCATGGCGAAGTGGTCAAGCCGTTTGCCTCATGCTTCAAAGGTTGTAGGTTCGATTCCAGGCTATGCCTTTTGATTCATGAGTGCATTTTTCTCAGATACACCTGGGGGTCGTCACTGGAGTTACGGAGTTCATGCTTTGTGCGATGCCTTCTGCAGGTCGCCCTGCAGAAAGGCACCGAGTCATATGGGATAAAACCTGTTTCAATGAAGTTGATCCTCTCGGCTTTTAAGACTTTAAGACATCAGTGTTCCCACATTATGACATCAACTAAGAGATGTGAAGTGTGGACAATGAGCAGTCAAGCTGAAAAACATCTGATGGCTGCAGAAATGTGGTTTCTGAGGAAAATGCAAAGAATACCATAGACAGACAGAAAAACCAATGACCAAGTCCTTCAAGAAACAAATGAAGACCATACACTGATTAGAGAAATTAGACTTAGACAGTCACAGTATTTTGGACACGTTATGAGAAGAAATAAATGGGAGAATTTGGAGACAACTGGCAAAATCGAGGGCAAGAGAACAAGGGGACCATAGAGAAGTAAATACTTGGATGGCTTGGCCACGTGGTATGGTTGAGACAAGAACGCAGAGCTGATCCACGACTCTGGTGATCATATGAGATGGTGAAACATAACCGCCCATGGCACATGATGATGATGAAGAAAGAAAGAGCCTATATATGTGTGTAATACAGTGCAGTGATAACAATTCTAGTTAATCAATTGAATCAATGTATGTGATAACACATAAGGATTATGTTTCAAATATACTGAGTGTAGAGGTCAGCATTGCTGAAAGGATAAGAGCCCTCATTTTTAAACTTCCTGTAACAATTGAGGTAGAGGAATCATTCCCTACACTGCTCGGTTAGACATAAATGTTTACTTTTCACTCAGAAAGTAAAGGCAAACTCATCATCATTATGTGCTGTGCCAATAAGCATGGGTGGTCATGTTTCGCTATCTTACACGATCACTAGAGTTGTGGATCAGCTCTGTGTTCTTGTCTGGACCATGCCATGTGGCCAAACTATCCTGATGTTTACTTGTCTGCCTCCCCCTTGATCTTTTCCTTTCAGTCTTGCCAGTTGTCGCCAAGTTCTCTAGTTTATTTCTTCTCATAACATGTCTACAAATGTGTAACTATCTATGTCTAATTTCTCTAATTAGTTTATGGTTTTCATTAATGGCAAACTACTGAAAGAGATTCCCTATTATTCTCAATCCTCTAAATCTTCCTCAAGGAAATGAATATAATGGTTTGGTGCCTCTGGCATCTGCATGTCAAAGAGCACATTTGGGAGGTCTTTCTCCATGACTGCTAGGCAGATGATTTGATCATTATTCCAAGTGAACCAAAAGAAGAACAGGATACTTGGGAGTTTATACATGGAGTTAACACAGTTGCTTTCTCCACTTGTTCATATTTGAAGACTTAATTTCTGAGTTTTGTAGCCGAGCTTTCACTGTAATCATGCCATGCCCTGTATCCAATGCTTTCATGATTCCATCTTAACCACTCTTCCCTTTCTCCCCACATCTTGCAAATAGCTGTCCATTTTCATTTAATCTTCTTCTGCATTCATCTGGAGTGTTTTTTTTTTTTTTTCAGTCGTAATTGCGTTGTGCCAGGTTTATTTGCATCCTTAGGCTGACACATCCGACTTCTGCAGGTGTTTGTTGGTCGGGTTAACCTTCCATTTAATCTGAGTAGTTTTAACCAAAGTTCACATGGCAAAAGCTGAACAACAAGGTCCAATGAAGTGAAATGTGAGGTCACATTGTGCCCCTACTGCAGCTCGGACATTTGATATGGCATGGATCCCTCATAGCTTGGAGACAGTCTTCATTATTACCATTGCCTTATAAGGATCCATTTGGAATAGTGAGGAATAAGCACAAAAGAGTGGTAGTTATGTGACACAAAGTTATAAGATACCTTAAAACGGTTCAAAAGGCAAGAGGATAAATTTCATTGCAATGGGTTTTATCCCATTTGATTTGATCTCTTTCCATTGGGCAACCTGCTGAAAGCGTTAAAGCACGAACTCTGCAGCTTCAATAATTACTCCCAGGTGTCTCTGAGAAAATTGCACGTGTGAACTGAACGTGACCTGGAATTGAACCCACAACCTTTAGAGTGAAACGCAGGCAGCATAACCACTTCACCATGGGGACTCCTAGTTATAAGATACCTTTAACCTTTAACCCATGAGTGGGTTTTCTGTGTGGTGCTCGCTCACTATGAACTCAAACGTGGTCCTACAAACTACTTCTAGTAGTGCTGGACTGAATTTTGCATGTGGATTAGCTTTCCCTATTAACAGTGTCCCTCACCGTCAGGTGAACCCACTTCAACTTCAGAGGTACTTGTAATTTAAAACCCCACATCAAGGACGATAGTTCAACATTTTAATCCAACTGTCCGGTGTAGGGGTTGAACCCCTTACCTCGGCATCAGTACACCTGATGGATAAGAACATGCGCTCTTATCCATTCAGTCATAATGACCTATGAGTGAGGTTTGAACTGGTGCCAGCCAGATCACATTCCACCCCCTGGTGGATACTATACCTTAAAAGGCCCATAAGCCCTTAAATAAACCCAAGTCTGGATAAGGGCATGAGGAAGCCTCTAAATCAAGCTCTGTAAAAACATGCTCACTACTTAAAAGCTACCACATTTGTATGGGACAGACCATGGTGATAAAAACGTACTAATTGAGCTAACAGTGGCTTCCACAGCAATCACTGTGAGAGGCTCTGTACGCATCAATATGTCGGCAGGACTTAAAGGCTCAGACTCCACATGAGCATCCCATAATGTATGTCAGTAACGGTCAAACTCAATGTAACGCTGTTTTTTTTAATGCAGGGCATGTCATTTGATTACAAACCTGTTACAAATCCATTCACTGGTTTTAACTGAAAGAACTGGGCATCATGCTTAGACCTGTCTTCCCCAGTTACACGCCATGTATCTGAGAAAATAACAACATTATATTAAAACATCTAAACACATCACAGCTAAGTGTTATATTGAGCGAAAGATAACCCAGCTTATTATATCAACTAAAGAAGACATTAGAAAAGCTATCAAATCAAACTCATGAAAGATTTAAAAGCTTCTGGTCCAGATGATATCCCAGCAGATGCTATTAAAACCATTATAACCACCTCAACTAAATTATTGCATAAATTATTCACTATTCTTTGAGACTGAAGACATACCAGCTGACTGGAGAGAAAGATATCTGATGAAGTTGCTAAAGAGAAGAGACTTGCAGAAATATGAAAATTATAGTGGAATAATATTAAAGTTAGTTCCTTAGAAAATATCAAGCAGGATCATTCTGGGGAGATTACAAAATGTTCATGACAAACAGCTAAAGGATGAACAGACACCTGACTTAACAGATCCTGCGTTTGCCATATATATAGAGCCACATTAACATTATTAATAGAGTAAAATACTGACATGAATTTGTAACTTTACATTGGATTTGTGGACTATGAAAAAACCTTTTACAGTACTGATTGCAAATCTCTTTGCAAGCTGTTGAGGCACTAAGGAATTCCATAGAAGATCATTAACTTAATACAAGCAACAATATTCTTACTGACATACTGGACGATAATGACAACAATAAATCATGTAAAAGATCATCTAATTTCCCTTTGTGAAACCTCATTTCAAAAGGAGAAATCATACATATATTTATTTCATAATGTAGACAATGTTGGATGACCAGATAGATATTAAAATCATTATCATCATGATGTGCCTTGCTAGCTGGTCTAAGAGTTCATGTCTCTCCACAGATTTCAGTCCTTGGTGCTCTGGAACAACTGCTGATGATATTCCTCCATGCCATTATCTCAGTTCATCCAGCATAATTTCTCTTGGTTTACCTCCGCCTTTTCTCCCACTGATCTTTTCTGTCGTCATAATGTTTTCCAACGCCTCTCTTCTCATGACATGACCAAAGAATGATGTTTGTCCCTTTCTTATTATAGTTGTATATAATGTTCTATTTCCATTCGTCTTTCATTGGCAATCACTGTTAGTTATTCTGGCAGTGCAAAGTATTCGCAACATTCGTTTCAGGCGCCACATCTCCATTAATAAAATAAGAGTTCAAAAATAAAAGGAGCTTTGACAACACTCTGCAATTTGTGATGGTCAAAAGAAATTAAATCTAGTGCCAAACTTTGACCATTTAATTCTAAATCAAATCAGTATTGCTCTATTGCAGGGATAAAAAAAAATCCTGGTTGTCAGTCACCAAGGTGCCTGGAAATTGTTACCTGATTTTTTATAATCCTTCTTTTTTAACCACTATTTTATGTTTTAAACCTACGGCTCCTAAAGTAAAAGGAGCTGGCTCCTGAATCATGTTTAGTCTTTTCTACCTTTGTTCTATGGCTTAGAAACAATGGAAATCAACCCCAGCATTTACTGGCTGTTTGTCATTTATTATGCAATTTTACATTCAGTTGTTTACCACTGCTTCACCATTAAAATCAATACAAAGCTCCAAGGTTACTTGTGGGTGATTTTGAACCCTAGACCCAGTATTGGTAATTGTGAAAATGTGTTCACTAGCCACTACGCCACCAACCCCGATGAAGCAACTTGACCTCCTACAGTTAGTTCTTCTAGAGCCTGGCACCTTTTGGAGTCTTAGGCAGATGTTGTCGTAGCTCAAATCCATAATGCTTATTTCTTGGGAATACATTCAACAGTAATGTCACTTCTCCTTAAAAACACCCCTCTCCTCACACACAAAATGTATGTGTATGTGCTCAATAAATAAGAAAAATAAACAGAACAACAAAACAAAACAAACAGAACATTTCTTAGAGTTAATATTCCATATTTCAGATTATTTTTTTGCAAGTCTCATCAAATTAAATAATGATCTGGTAGAGCTTATAATACAAGGAATCCTTTAACAAATGAGGAATCTATTATGGAAGTATATCATAATGCCCTCCGTCTGAATTGTTGAACCCAAATTCAAAGCAACAAAACTTCAACTCATTGCACTCTGTCAAGCATACTGGATACAAGATTAAAATGTATTTGCTGCCAATGTAAACTATTAACAAAACAACTATATGAAGCCTATGAAAACATTTTATATGCAATACACTAATCAGAGTCGAGCTTTAATCGTGTTCAGCAAGCATGAAACAAAGAAAATACAAAACATTATACTGAAATTAAAAAAACATGGTATGTATCATTAAGCTATTAATGTTCTGTTGAAATTATAGTTACTTGCCTTGGGAACCAGCCATGTCTGTTTTTTTGTGTCGTTTACTATAAAGTTACCAGCTCTGAAAGAAAAATAAAGTGACATAAAACTAAATTAAAGGTTACAACAATACACACATTTAATTTATAAAGTTTAAATTTATTACTGGGCCCAAATAAAAATCTTTGAAAGGGTTCAGGCCTGTAATAACAGTTGCATTTGTCGCTATTACTCAAACCAAAAGATTATGTCCTGATTTTCCAGGACATATGAAATTTCCAGGAAAGTTTGTTTTACAGGGAAAAACTCATCTTCACTTATATCACTGGATATCTTTGTAAGATAAGTCAATTGATAACAAGGTAGTTTCTTATTAAATAAACAAAACAAACCACACACACACCAACCCAATGATAACAAAATAGGGTAGCAGCCTAAATGGGAACATGATGAATAAAGATCTTCACTGAAGCATGATATAGCAAAAATGGGAGTCTCCGTTGCGAAGTGGTCAAGCCATCTGACTCGGGCTCCAAAGGCTGTGGATTTGACTCCAGGCCACGTTCTTCGGTTCATTAGTGCATTTTTTCAGAGACTCCTGAGGGTCGTCGCTGGAGCAGTTTGCTGCGGAAAGAGACTGAGCCATATGGGATAAAACCCGGTGCAATGAAGTCAGCCCCTGTCGACTTTTAAGCGACTTTTTTTTAATGATATAGCAATGTAAAAACTATACAAACAAGTTATGTTACAGCCCTTCATTGAAACAACAAACCTTACAAAGATGCCTGACCCGGTGAATAAATTCACCTACAGAAAAAGGTCAATCTAATAACCCCACCGATGGCCTAGGCAAAATGAAAAATGGGGAGAGAAGGGAACACCCGGATGGGCAGGTGAGTCAACAGTGACCCATTTAAATTAACTAGGTTAAAATGTTGGGAAGTGGTGAAATATAAATTAAAAACAATGGGGAACAGTTTCTTCTTCTTCTTCTTCAGCTTTCCGAGCCATTGAGGTTCTTTGCTGCAAATACAATCCGTCTCCATTCGTCTCTCTGGTGGACCTTCTCTTGCCAGTCATTGATTCCAAGTGCTTGTAGGTCTGTAGATGTATTATTCAGTATCCGCTGAAATAATATTATGTTGTGTTAGTATGGCACGAATTGGCCTTATCAGTCACATTCGCCACCGCCATGGGTTGTAGTTATTAAGCCTATTTGAAGCACAATGTACCAAACTATCGTCTATTAAGACGGAAAGGTGCTAATGAATGAATTAATGTTAGTATAGTAAAGTGTTCATATAGTCTACCTGTGTTACATGTTAAGCCTTTACCGGGCGTAACGGAGAAAAGTGGCTTGACCCGTGAACGGGCAAAATGGCAAAAAACGCCCATGAATATTAAGCGTTTTAAAAACACGATCTCGAGACTTTCCAAGACTTCCGATTGTCTACTTTCAGTTTCGCCGATAGCTTGACAACATGGCCGACATTTGCAAGCATGTACTTTGAATTTGAGCAGATTTTTTTATAGTTTTGGGGGGTTTTACGCTTTGTATTTCAAAATGGATTTTGACGATTCTTCAAGTGATAGTGGAGATTTCGCTGGGTTCAATTTAAGTGACACTGAAGGGCACGAAGTTGACTATTAATTGGAGCTAGATATCAGTGATCAGCGTTAGCAGTCGTGAGTCGGACTTAAAGAAAGTAATTCTGATTCTGAAAATGTGTTTGTAAATTTCCATATAAATGACTGACAATCACAAACAATATGTTGCATTTTGAAAATATTTGTGTTCATATGTGGATTACCAGCAACATTCAACATACTTATTCACATGAATAAAATAATCTGCATGCATTTTCCTTCATTCTGTTTTTTATTTAACTAAAATCTGTAGATGTGATGTTTTTATTATTAACTTAACCAAAGTTTTATCGAACCTGAAAAATCTTGCCCATTCAGAGCTAAAAGAATGGACAAACATCTGCCCTGTAAAGGGTTAACATAACAGAATGCAGCGCTAACATACCACTGATGCCTGATATAGTTAACACGTAGTATGGTTGAGACAAGAACACAGAGTTGATCCACGACTCTGGTAATTGTGTGAGATGGTGAAACATAACTGTCACGCTTATAGGCATGGCACATGATGATGATGATGATGATGATGATGATGCATGTTACCAGAACATGCTGTGCTAACATACTGCTAATGCATGATATAGTTAATACTGAGCCTTGCTGATTTAATGGTGCAGTAGTACATGTGCTGACATGCTACTTACACTTGGCAAATGCTTACAGGACAACTTATGCATAGCCTGACACATTGAAGTTATGAGGTGGCAACCAACAGCAACTTGTAGTAACCAGGTAGCTAAAAATACTACAAATGTAGCTAGCAGAATTTAGACTGTTAATATTCATTAATGTATCATGTAGAGCAGTGGTTCTCAACCGGTGGGGAATTTCGCAGGGGGGGGGGGGGGGGGGGGGTATTTCAAGATCACGTTAATACAAGAACCGATTACTTGATATTGTTTTTTCCCTTCATACTGTACGGTTCTGTACGCCTCACCCTTCTAAAGTTCAATTTATAAAGTAAGTAGACCCACAAATCATGTTTTATGTGGATGTCTAAACTTGTTTTAGTATGTGCTATTAAATTTAGCTTCTATTATTACGTATACTGTGTAGGGGCGGGGCAGGATTTTTAGGTAGTAAATATGAAAGGGGGGAATGATGTTCTGAAAATATGGTGAAGGGGGGAACGGGCCAAATATTTAGGTAGGAAATACGAAAGGGGGGGGGAAGAATGACGTTCTGAAAATATAGTGAATGGTGGGGGGGGGGGGGGGGGGGGGGGGGGCCACGGGCCAAAAATGTTGAGAACCACTGATGTAGAGTTATTTAATGGCAGTTTATGACATTTCATGAAGAAGATAAAAATTATTTTAATATAATAGTATAGGTAATATGAAAGATATGTCCTGCATAAGATTAAAATTGCATGCACTGAATTAAATATTAATTATTATTAATATGCACTGTTGCCATTGACAAGTTGTATTTTCTATGCAGATGCTGTAATGTTTAGGGTCTGCAATTCTTCAGAATAGTTGGAGCAAAATATTCCAATAGGTGTGTATGTTGATTAATGTCTGCGATCTGCCCAGACCTTAATCTGTGTTGGACGATTCCAGAAGGTTGATGACTGCTCATGCTGCATAAAATTCAATTCAACCTTTCTCCATTAGTCATCTTCCTCTTTCAACACATAGTCCTCACATTTTTTCAGTAACTTTTAACGATATTCAACTGTGCGGACTGGGATGGTATCTGGACGTTAGACAGTTTGAATGCAGTATTGTCAGCTGCCTCCTGTCCTTTAATTTTAGCCCACACTAGTTCTATAGGGTTTAAATGAGAATGATATGGCGGAAGTCTCAAGCACCTATGCTCTTCTATCAACTTGTTGATTTTATATCTCTTACTTTTTTGCATCTATTTTACAAGGGACAACAATTCTAGCTTGAAATATGTTTCTGGAAATGGTATGCTTTCCCTTCGGAGCCATATCTTTATTGCTTCCTTTGTGCTTGATACCGTAGGCAACAATATTGTGATATGATGCATTGTCCATAATTACACAAGATGGTCTATCTAGGAATGTAAGCACAGTATTCTCAAGACAATCTCTAAATAAAATACAGTACCATTCATCTCATTATGATAATCCCTGCTGGATGTATGCTTTGATACGAACACAAGTCCAGCATTCTGTAGTAAGCCATTATGCATACTACCAGCATAGGCTATGACCAAATGCTGTCCTTTACTACTTGGTACATATCGCTTTATCTTTCCATCCATTGATTGCCAGTCCTTTTCATTTGTGTGGTGCGCATTGATCCAGGTTTCATCCAAATACACTATGTTATAACTTTCTTTGCGCATTTTCCTTATTTCACGTAGGTATTTGCTCCTCATGGCTCCTAAAAGTAGTTGCTCGCAAATGATATTTCTACCTCCCTCGTACTTTGTAAACGTGAAAGCCTAATGTCCTTATAATTTTCCACAAAGTTGTTTTGGATAGCTCTATGTTATTGTTCTTTCTCAACCAAACCCTAAGTTTTCTTACAGTCACTGTTTCTTTGGTATCCAGCATTTTTATAATAGATCACCTTATGACATCCCTGTCAAAGCTATCTATAATTACCTCTCTACCAACCACTTATTGTGAGGTGATTTCATTCCAGATTCTTGCACCCATTGACGAAATGACCATTTACTCAAACCCAATGCATGCACTGTTCTTTTCTCGGGATTTGTAATAGTATGAAAAAATTGTATGCGACCAGCTTCTTGAAACAAATATGCAATGCTATGAAGTGTACAAAATTTTCTGTGCATGACAGAAAATTCACTCTTGAACAGAAGTTTCAATGTGAAGATGTAATACATTTCAAAATATGCACTTCATCTCTGGCCCATAAATTTTATACCACATAAAAACAAACATTGAGATCTGCTGTACAATTTGATATCTCCAGAACAAAAATGTTTTTTGTAGGGTGTACATGATAAGGTTGTATGCTAAATCTAATAATTTTCCCTCAGTTGGTTACTGAGTTATGGATTTTTATATGGGGGCAAACAAATGTGAACAAACTATAGTATCAATTACTTATAAGTTATATTACTAACAAGCTTAACTGGTACTAGTTAGTAACAGCAGGAATAATTCAGGAATGATAGAAATTAGAATTATTATTTAATAATATAGATAGGATAGAATAAAAGAATCGTGTTTCTAGTTTGTAAGAGCGAAAATGGGTAATTTACTAATTTAGACAAGAAAATAAATAAATAATTATAAATTAATTGAATTCAACACGATTGAAAATGAATAATGTTCTTTTCATTTTAAAATTAATTAAATAACAGTAATTTATAATTTATACAATTCCAATTCAGAATTTTTCATTCTTATTTATCCACGATCATTCATCAGCAGACCGCCCAGTGCAATCACAATGTACATGAACTATGCATTTACCTGCAGGTATACTGACCACTGTCCATTCATTCTGCTCCAGTTAATACGCGAGCTCGGGTGTTTTAATCCATGGCAACGAAACCCAAGAAAGTTCATGTGAATACGATTATTATCATTATCATTTCTGCTACTTGAGGAGACGGGTTACCACTACTGGACACATACAATTTCACAGAGGCATTCTGGGTACACAGGGGGCGTTTCCGGAAACTAGCTAATTTGTGAATGGAGCAGTACTGCAGTTCCAAGAGCTAAGTGGGGGGAGTATGTCGGCAGAACTTTTAGTGTTTTAAACTGCTGTCGGAGATAGTATGGCAGTATTGTAATAGTTGTCTGTAGAGGCAGACGTTGCATCAGGATTTTTGTGTGTGTGAAGTTAGATACTATCGACAGTTTGAAAGATGCGAATATTGAAAGGGGATTTCACCAGACAAGACACTGTCATGTCCTTTGATGAGGTTGTTTTAATGTTTTTAACTGTTCTTTATTATTATATTATTCGTGTGTGTATACATTTAAATAATAATAATTGGTAAGGATGACTCTCATGTCCTTTTCAGGACCCATCCCCCACTGGTCCAAGCCTGACACCCAGCTCACGCCTGTGGCTCCTAGTAGCTGTAAGCATGCGACAGCGGCCACTCCCCCCCCCCCCCCCCGGGCAACAGCTGTGAGAGGCTGGCTAAACCAGGTGCGGGTAGCCGATTTGGTGTCAAACCAAGCGGTGAACTAGGGTATGCCTACCCAGCATGTGAAGACAGGATCCGGCAGATTGCGCGGAAGAAATCATTCCTGATTCAACAGGCAAGACAGCGTTTACCTGCAGAGCGCTGTGGAACGTAATGAGCACGGCAAGGCACGTAGAGCGCCCTGGTCATCCACTGCACCTGTATTCGTCTCAAGTCATCTTGACTTGTCCTGCCACTGGATTCAGATGGACTCAGGTGAGAGAGTGAGGTCAACGAATTGCGCAACTCTTCCTCACTTTAATCCAATTCATCTCACAAGTCATTCTTCATCCAGATCACAGGCTCCCTAAACAAATTTTTTACGGCGAGTTACGTTGTGGTAAACGCTCCCAAGGCGGCCAGAGGAAACGCTTTAAAGACACTCTGAAAATCTCACTGAATGCTTTTGGAATTCATCATGACAACTGGGAGACTGCAGCCAGAGACCGAAATTCGTGGCGTCATCAATACGCAAAGGTGCAGTCCTTGTGAGGCAACCAGGACTGCAAGAGCTGTGAAGAAAAGACAGAACAGAAAAACCACTACAGAAAATCCTCCTCCAGAAACGTCAAGCATTCTTTGTCCACATTGTCAAAGAACATTTCGAGCCAAAATAGGCCTTATCAGCCATCTTAGAACTCACGGCTCCATACTTTCAACCCCACTGGATGAAATGAATGGTCATCATCATTCTTGATGGACAAACAACACAACATATAAATTTATATTCATTCATTCATTCAATAGCATGTCCTTTGTAGAACCTCGCTCCCATAACAACCTTCCGGAAAACCTCTCGATCATAAGCAAGATGTCCCGTGTCTGATACACTCATTAGCCACTTTAATAACATTTTCATTTTCTAAATTGCTTTTTAATTATGCAACTGCATAGTTGGATACTTCTTGAAAAAACAAATCCAGTGGTAACTTAATCAAGTCTGTAGGTCAATTCTAAGCAGAGATATTAATGTTTGTGTATCAGTTTATCATTTAATATGAACAAAGAGCAATATGCGATTTTGACCCTTTCACAAAGTGTGACCTACCTACACACTCACACAACTGTTGGTAACACATAGACGCCAAGGGAGACTACAACTGCCAATGTTTAACTCAAGGAAAGATAACTGCTGCCAGTATATGTGTGTGTGTATATATATATATATATATATATATATATATATATATATATATATATATATATATATATATATATATATATATATATATGCGCGCACACAGATATTTACACCTCCATGTCATGCTGTGTGACACATGTCAATAGCATGCGCAGTCTGTCAGCATGAGGTCGCCAGCGTAAATGCATTTTGACAAAAGAAGTTCCATTAAAAATTTGCAAAATTATCAATGATCTAGTCCGTGTAGAGTGATGAAAAATTACACATAAATACAATAATGAGTGTTGAATGTAAACATACATTCATTATCTTTGTAGTTGCTCTGAATATTCCATAACAATATTAAATGTTCATATCTGGAGTATGACAAGGAAAACTGCTATCTCCCACAATTTAAATATCACATTTCAGCATGCGATCTTCATAATTTCAGTGTGACATTGATTGCCAACTTAAATGGTCGAAAATTACATGCTAAATTGAATAATACATAGTAGAACAATGTTTCATGTCTCATAAAACTGTATGAGCTGACGTTTGGTGCAGGAGAGTCTGGCATATGATACCACAACATCTAGCTTAAGAATGGAGGTGGAGGCGGTCACTGCAGCTTTCCACTGGATAGAGAATATGATACACACACATTGTGATTGTAACCGACTCAGAAAGCATGCTGAGGAAGGTGAGGACAGGCATGCTTCATGCAGAGTGGCTTGCTTCGCTTCGGAGGTCACGGGTGGCAAGCATCACCTGGATCTCTTCTCCGGGGCATGCCGGTGTGCTGGGGAATGAACAGGCGGACAGATTGGCTGGCTCTGTAAAACTTGGTGGAGTATTGATGCATGACAAGGCAGACGTGGTTGCGGCCTTGTGGGAGCACGTGTACACCTCGGAGGAGCAAATGGATTACCATGGTCTGGCAAGAATGAGACAGCGAGGAGTGATGAGGGGATCTGGCTGACGCTCGACGCTCAGAGGAAAGGCGAGATGGACATATAATCAGATTGCTACTGGTACTATTGGTGTTGGAACTCTTCGCTGGCTGCTGAGGATGGGGGATGGAGCGCCTATGGGAATGCCCCGAATGCTGTGATGTCAGTTCCTAGATCAATCAATCAATCAATCACTAAACTGTATTTACATGTTTTCTTACCACATAGAATAGACACTCTGGTTCTTCAGTATAACA
Organism: Cepaea nemoralis; assembly: GCA_014155875.1. Taxonomy (NCBI): domain Eukaryota; kingdom Metazoa; phylum Mollusca; class Gastropoda; order Stylommatophora; family Helicidae; genus Cepaea; species Cepaea nemoralis. Next base: position 117,150 of record JACEFZ010028387.1, on the reverse strand, counting down.
AAGATTCCTAAAGCCCGAGAAATTTAGAACGCAAAACGTGGAGGGAAAAACTATATCAAGTAATCAGTGTCTGTTTTAATGCAATCTTGAAATATTTGGGGAATTTAACATCATGAGTACATAAAACGTCCCGATATAGAAGACACAAAAACAAGTAACCGAAAGTTACAGCAAAAAAATCTCCCATATAATTTTGCACCTGAAACATAGTGCATATATATATATATATATATATAAGTAAAGGTCCCTTTTGTTTGCCTTAAGGATGCTTTAAACATGTATGGTTTACAAATGAATGATGAGAAACCATGAATGGATGTTTTTTTAATGTAATGAAAATATCTTGAAAGAAGTTAACCGATTCACCGCAAAACAAAAAGTGGGTTTGGACTAAACAGAAATTGATGGCAGGAAATGGGAAGTTGGGGTGTGTCACAGTAATGATTGAAAAGTTGTTAAATAAAATGGTAGCAGTTATAAAAGGAGATTGCACAAGGTTAGAAATATCATAATAATAATTTTAGATTTTGTAAAAACAAAAATTGAAAACAGGGGTGACAATTATTAAACATTTCCACTTAGCAAGGCACTACTCAATCTTTGACGATAATCCAATGAAATGTGCTGAATAATGATAAATACACCACTTTTCTTCACCAGTATCACAAGAACTGCTCTGTAACACTAATTAAACACAATTAAAACATATTTTGAAGCATATCATTTTCACACAAAATGGAAAAAGTCAGGATCACATGAGGCCGATTTGTACTGAGAAACAATGTATACACTATTTTCTATTTAGTTATTATTACTTTTTAAAATGTATTTATTTAAATGCTGCTCAGCTTATTTGCGATAGGCAAAGCAAACTTAGGGGTACAAGTGTGGCCCATTAGAGCAAAGCATAATTCGACATGTGCCATCGTATGATGATGAACTTTCACTGTTAGTTTTGTTTTCCATTATGGCCACCTGCTAAATAATTTAACTGAATACTTCTCGTGGTTTTTTTTTTTCTTCATATCCCTTACAGGATGTTGCAGTCAACATCAACATTTTCAACTGCTGTTGATAAACTAGGCAAGATTACGCTCAGTAGTTTGCCATTGCATTCTGAGCAACCAGCTCACATATCCCCATAAGTTACCAATGCAGCGAGAACCGCTACCGTTTCTCGCGCACATTACGTTACTCACGAGAATATACGGGATTACGGAGAAAGACGTTAACTTCTAGGCCAGGGAGACCGGCACGTGTTGTCATGTCTAAAATCAGACAACTAACCACAGTTTAACAATGAATATAAAAATTATTTGAGCAAATACACGATTCTTGTCCAACATTTTGGAAAGACAGATCTGTTTTGAGTGTAAATTTTCATTTACCGGGTACTAAACATTGCGAAAGGTATGGGAAATGAAACAAATAATGCACTGTGAACATTCAGATGATATACTGTACCACGGCAGTCCAGGGTAGTTCAATTCAGATGACATACTTTACCATGGCAGTGAATCAGTTAAATCACAAAGAGAACTGGTTACTTGCACCACAACAAAACAGTCTACGTTCTTTAGGCACATCAAGAGGGGGGGAAAAGCTACAGTACATCGTGACAATGAGAATAATGGAGGGAGGAGAGGCAGAATCAGACTAAGAGAGAAGATAGCTGGACAGTTTGACATCATGCCATGGAGGAACATCAAAACCAGAAATAATTGATAAATTAAATGCTGATGAAGGCTCTAGTTGCAGCATCCAATATAAATATAATCACTTGTGATTGTGTTCCTGTAGAGCTACTTGCTTCACGATAACTTCTCATTTTCATTGATTTACTCAGAAATAATTAGCAGTACATGAGACAAAAGGCTGTGAGCTGCCATGATCACCAACACCACCAATGGACTATAAGAAGAAGAAAATAAAGATATAGATACACACACACATACACACTTTTTCACAGGTCTAATAGAAAACAAAAAATTATAACCAGTTTATTAACTCTTTTGCCGGCTCCCTGGCCAAGAAATTAGCAGCTTTCTCCGTTAACCCCGAATACTCTCGTGGTTGACGTGAGCGCACGAGAATTAGAAGTGGTTTAAATCGCGCCAGTGACTTATGAGAGTATGGAGCCGGTCGCTCAGAAAGTCGTGGCGTGCTGATGAGCGTAATCTGGCCTAGGAATCAACATACAGCTGAAAGATGCTGGTGTTGACCGCAATATCCTGAAACAGGATGGAAACGTGGAAAAAACAAAATTAACTCTTTCAGTTCAAGAAGGTTTTACAGCAGATCCCAAAGGGAAAATAACCACAATGAAAAATAGAGGAAGACCTAGAAATGAAAGTAGAAGTGAAGTGGAGACAGAAATGAAAAGTATGGGTAAGACATGAATGGAAATACAAAGGGATAGCTGAGAATACAATGGCTTGGATTTATTGGTTGAGGTCCTATGCCTCCAGTGTGGGATAAAGGGTGAAAGAAGAAAGACAATGACATTCAAAGAGGCTAAAAAATTCACCTGATATAGAACATGTGCTTTATTGCATCTTAGGAAGAATGGGTGAATTGTCTTTTGACAATATTTGTGTAAATTATGTCATCAGTAATTAAATGGTGTACATTGAGATTTATCATAATTACATATCACCCATCGAGTTCTAATAGGTCTTTAAAAATATGAAGCTAGCTCCATATACTCAATACAGCTGATAGTCTGAAAAGGGTCCATTACTTTTATTTACTTACAATACTCCTAGCTTAGTGATGTCTGTTCCTTACTGTTTCTTTGAAACTTGAAGCCCATAACTTAAATATTTGTTATATTTAATAACACAATATTGAAGACAAATCTATATTATGTATGGGTTGTCTTCTTCTGTACTATTGTTAGCACCAGGAAAAGTTATGTTTTCATAAAGCTTTGGCAATGACAAAAGTATTAGTTAACATTCTGAAATATCAATTTAAAGAAACAGTAACTAAAATTGAAGATTTATTGTATGTATATTATCATCATTGTATGCTATGCCGATAAGCATAGGCAGTTATGGTTCAGAATGTCACACAGTTACATGTAATTAGATAATAAAAACGTATCAGCATCAACTTGCAAAAATAATGACATTCTGAATGTATACTTTTAGCAAGAAATCCCTGAAGTTGGACCTTATGAAATCTTAGTACATGTAAAAGCATGCAGCTTGGATTTACACAATGAAAAGGTGAGCACAATAGTAACAAAGCTGTATTTAGCTACACTTGAATCAAAGAAAACAGTCATTATATGTGTTAGTGTATTTCTTTCAAATCCTTGCATTAATATGATTATTAAATGTTTTTGTTTTGGAGTATTACATATTTTCAACAGCATGAACATCAATGTGTAATGTGTAGGTATCTCTGGTGGGCATGGTTTCAGTTTTTAGAGTATATTTCTGAATATGAATCATCACCAAGCAGCAAGTCTATGCAGAATGTCTCATTTCATGACCTGCCACAAAAACCCATCTTTCACCATTGCCCTGCCTTCTGCAGTTTGATGCCCAGGACATTTTTAATGTCCTGTGTCCACTTTCATGTTGTTCAGCCACTGCATCATCTTCCAGTAATCATGTCTTTGTTACTGTTCTTTATAAATGTGAATAGTTATACGATAACACTAATTCAAATAGTTATTGCATTATGTATTTTTTTTATATTGGTTCATTGGGATAAAACCGGGGTTAATGAAGTCTTTCTGGTGACTGCCGATTTCACCAATGATGAACTGTATTTTCTTTGGAGGACTTTTGTGTTGTCATTCTGGTGGCGGCATTATGCACAGCATACCTGTGCGGGCTGTTGGCTTGCCGAGACTCCTGTCTGTTCCACTTTTCACATTGGGTAGTGAGGAGCATTTTGTGTGATATTCACTGGAACAGGAGCATAATGGGGACGACCCGTTGCTGTGAAGTTGAAACCGTGAGTAACTAACTAACTATATTGGTTCAGAGTGTCCAGTTATATCTTTATAACCCTTACACTTCCAGAAGGTTTCACAGCAGATGCCTGAGGGAGGAAATAGCCCTTGTGGAAAATCATGAGTGCATTACTTTCATATATTACTTTCATACATTACTTTCATACATTGTTTTCATACACTACTTTCATACATTACTTTCATACATGGTGGAAGTGGCCAAATGGGAAGCCAGATTTCTTTGCATGATCTGACCAAACATAAAAAAGTGTGAGAAAACATTAGACAATCGTTGGGATTCACAAGAATGAGCTAATCATGCATCACATGTTGCTTAGGGCTGATTAAGTTAAACTTTCCAAAAGGACTATAATACTGACACTTTGTTTTAATGTCTTCTTTTAGGCATACCACCAAATAATAACTGCATCCCTTAAAAGCTGCCCTTTGGGCCATGAAGTGTCTGGGGATGTGGTCAAAGTGGGCCAGAAAGTAGAGGCCTATAAAGAAGGCATGGCTGTTGTTGGTATGTTGTGTCCATGTTATTACCTTTATCAGCACTGTGCCGCAATAATGAGCTGCCATGCAGTCATTCACTATATTTTTTTGGGCACCTCCTGTCACGTCTTTCCACTTTCTTCAGTTCCACATTTTGTTGATCCTTTCTTGTATGAGTCCCGCTGATAAATCATGCCTTGTTCTGACTTCCTGTCTTTTTGTTTGTCTTTCTATGTAATACCATTATAATGCATGTGTATTATTGGGCAGTTTGCTGACACCCCCCCCCCCCCCCCATAAAAAAAGCATCGTGATGCAGTTTCCTGCCATGGGTCTATGATGTGATAGGGCCACCACATTTCATTGGCCTGAATACATGGAGGAATAGTTTGCCTGTCTTTACTTCACTTAGCAAGACCACAAACACAGGCATCCAACCCTCATCCAACAACGTTCATTACATCATCAATGCAGCTCTTTATCAGCTATGCTATTGCACGGCCGCTTGCTGACAGTTCATATCCATGTGTTAAAATGTTTAAATTGCATATTTAAAAAAAAAGTTATTTGCGTCCCCTTTACAGGAAGTCGCTGTCAACTCCAGCATTTGTTTGGCTGTTTGTGATTTCTAGGCAAGTTTTATGTTCAATAGTTTCCCCATTGCTTTCTGAATGAATGGCACTCATGCCATTGTATGTAAACCAATGCAAGGCGGTCTGCTTCCAAATTGCCCACAGCTGTGTTTTGGTTATGCTAAATAAATACTGATTAGCCATATTTCTCAGGGAGGTAGTGCAGCGATGGCATACATGGCTGCCAACTTTGGTGGTTGTGTGTTCAAATCCCCATCGAGGCTGGAAGTTTTAAACAAAAATGATGTGGTCTTCATTATCGACCCAGCCTACAGTGGATACTAAGAAATGTTTGGGGAAGTAAAGGCAGCCAGCATAATATTGACCAATCCACCCATCAAGTTCTGAATGGTCTTACAAGATTTGGGGCTAGAACCATATAGCCAATAAATACACTTCAAGGTATGGAAAAGGGTGCTTTGCTTATTGTTTTACAGTAAGCTTTCTGTAGATCATAGAAAATAAATTAATATACAATTAATTAATTGCCTTTGAACTTTCAAAAGGTGACATTTTATAATTTGGTCTGATTATTTTAAAAGGATTATTCTTTGTTTTTAAAAAAAAATTTATGTCACAATCTTCCTAAACACAATATTTGTTTTGTAAAATAGTACATTAGTAATGTAATGTAGCTTGTATTAGTTAGTTGTTGTTACTTTATTTCAGGAATTGTTCCTTTTGACAGCAAGGTCACAGGATGTGCTGACTACTGTCTGCTTAATCAGTTTGATGTCAGTAAGTCACTTTTTACTTTACAATGACATACCTTTAGATATGGGGTGGTCGGCATTATATTGATCACATCACCCATCTAATGCTGATTGGTCTATAAAAATATGGGATTAGCACATATACCCAGTATGCCTCAATGTGTATTACTTTTACTTATATCGTTAATTTAAACATTCAATATTGCCATTCAATATACAATGTTTGTATTCATATGTTCAAACCTGCTTCCATCTGACAGTTGAGAAGCCACCTTCTGTGAGCTATGAGACAGCAGCAGCTTCAGTCGGTGCTGGGCTAGCTGCTTACACAGCAGTAAATTACCTTGGTCACGTAACGGCAGGAGATACAGTTCTGGTTATTGATGGAGCTTCACCTCAAGGATACCTCACAGTGCAGGCAGCACAGGCATGGGGAGCAAAGGTTTGTACAAAGTACTTCAGAATTAGTTTTGTTTGAATTAATTTATCTTTTGTTATTGAACAATGCCGGCTTCCTGGCCTAGAGGTTAGCGACTTTTCTCCGTAATCTCGTATACTCTCGTAAGTAACGTGATGACGGTGAGAATCAGCAGTGGTTCGAATCACGTCGATAACTTATGTGAGCCGGCCGCTCAGAAAGCAATGGCAAACTACTGAGCGTAATCTTGCCAAGAAATCAACAATCAGCTGAAAGATGCTGATGTTGACAGCAATATCCTGTAAAGGATATGGAAACAATTTTTTTATTATTGAACAATGGCTTTATAATGATTCCTCTATGTACAATTTTATCTTTTGTTATTGTACAAAGAACCTTATTTTCTTTGAACCACAATTCTTGCCTCATCCAGAGGTTAGACCGAGACAATGGTGTAGGTAGTTTTGCTCTAGCCATTAAATTATCATAATTCTAATAGCTGAACATTCACTTGTTTTTCCTTTCTGCAGGTGTTATCTACATACAGAACCTTATCCGAACGACAGTTTCTTGAGAGCTTGAAACCACCTATAGGTCAGTATGTCACAACGGCATTCAGTACTTTGAAAACAAGTTATTGTTACCAAGACCAGTATATTGCTGGCGTGTCGCAGAGGATTTTGATAAAGGCTGAGGAAATAAAGACCATTTGCACAAGCAGTTCACGTTAATGTTCAGTCTTAGGATGTTTTATTTTGCCTCTGACAGTTTCTCTCTGTCACTGGGTTGGAGTCTGTTGTTAATGAAGTCTAGATCTCAGCTGAGCTGAGTTGAGCTGAGCTAAGAACTGACATAACTATGCTCAAGATATTCCCACGTGTGCTCTGCCCCCTCATTCAACAGCTAGCGAAGAGTTATACTACTAATGGTTCCCACAAGCTATCTGATTAAAATGTTCCTGGTCTTCCCTCTCAGTTTTGAGATTCTTTCAGAAACCCTGCCGATTCTCTGCAAAATAATTCTTTCAGCATACAGGTTCTCAATCTGTTCCCTCACCCTTCTCCACCTGGTCCCACAGGCGCTCAACCACCTCTCCCTTGTTCATAGGTGATCTACCACCAAGAGGTGCATTCCCAGCAGCCTTTCAGCCCGTTCATTTTTCAAAAAGTCCATTCAATTCTCACAATCTGACCTCTGAAGCAAGGATAGCCATTCTAGGCCTCATCTCAGCCATAATGTTGATGCTGTGCTGAATCATGACTGAGTTACATTCAAACTTGCTTCTCCACAGAGGTGAAGCTCCAGCATCAGTCTAATACACATCAGTGGTTTCTGAGCGTGAAGAGGGGAAGGGGAAGTTTGTGACACCGTCCCTACTGAGATGGTACTTTGATACAAGGTCGGGAGATAAATCTACACCAGCTTCACTCTGGCAGTTGCAGGCTCTTTTCAGGGCTCAGGTGACTAGATCACAAAATCATCATACCTAAGATTGTAAATTCAGCCTTCTTGAGGATTGTCAATCAACCAACCAACCTCTGACAGATAAAACCCTGGTCTTACTGGAGATTACCATCCAGGTTCCCTGATGTGTGTTCTTTTTCTTGTTCGCTGTTCTTAAATTGTCTGCACAAGAAGTCCGGATTTTTTGCATGTATTTTGCTGTATTTTCTAGCTTGTTGAGAATCTCATATAGCTTTGCATAGTTTGTCTATGTGAGCCAGTTTCAGTCTACAGTTGATAAAACAATGGCAGTCTTGCAGAACATGTTTGGGTATCTTTTTTTGCCAGATGGGGCAGGATAGCAGATGGCACTGCTACCCCTACTAAGATACCCTATATGTCTTGTGGTAGGAGCATCAGACAAATATAAGCTGCTGTAAACTCAAGCCGTGTATAAATGTTACCTCAGCAAACAAACTATAACTGCCATGCAGCTGACTTTGGGAGTTAAATAAGCTGTGGGGAAACAATCCAGACAAAAAAATGAAACCCATTGTGCCAAAGATAGAGTGTATCAGCTTTAGTGCACACTGGAAAACATAAGGGCATACATGCATTATCTAGCTCAGACTCTCTCTGCAGAACAACAAGCCGCCTGCTGAGAGTTTGGCACAGAGCATGAACTCAGTAGCTCCAGTGATGATCCCCAGGTCTCCTGAAAAATTGTGCACATGGTCTGAACAACGCAGTCAGAAAACAAGCCCACAAGCTTCAGAGCACAAGGCTGACCACTTCACCGCAAAGATCTCTTATATTACGCAAGGACAGCATCCATCCAGCCTACTGTTTACAATGTCCAATTAACGATCAATCTGAATCATGTGCAACATGTGCTCAGGACTTCCTACTAGTTTTCCTCATCACAGAAGGCCAGGCTACCAAATCTTCTAGCTTTTTATCATGGGGAGTAAAACTTTCTCAGTTTCCTTATTTGTAAACATTGACAACAACTGAATTTGGGTCCAAAACTTTTCAAGTTTGAGATGGAAGATACACTTTTTAGCTTTTCTAGCTTTTCCACCATGGTGAAAGAGAAGTTGAGAAGACTATGGTGAAAATCATTAGTTGATGAGGTTTAAAAAATGTAGTAGCATATGAAGGAGGACTGGATTATAAACAAATGGTAGGAGTTTGTTGCTGTTCTAAAAGACACCTCTAGATGTGACAGAACATGAGATTTTCTGTATATAATGAAAGAGAAGGATGTGTTTGCAAAGAAACAATAGATATGAACACATGTACTCTCCGCAGGATCTAAAAACACCTTTTTGTTTCATTATATATTGAATATTCATATATTCTCTGCAGCTCAGCTTATTGAGCTGACACAGCGCACCAACATCCTGGCTAGTGCAGTGATGGAGGAAACAGGTGGCATTGGTGTGGACTGTGTCATTGACAAAGGAGGTAATGTGAAGAAACTGTCATTAGTGTACATTTGATGTTGATAAGTAAGGCAACGTATGAATAAAGGAGGAATTCTTGTATCTTGTTTATAAAGAAAGTACTGAGAAGTTGGTGTTGACTTTGTAATTGACAAAAGTAATATAAAGAAACGATGTCGGTGTAGACTGTCTGAAGTTGATGTTGATAAATAAGGATTGTAAAGAAATAGTATATAAGATAGATATGAGAAAATCTATGACATTCTTGAAGGATGTGAAAGCTGCTGGTCTAGAAGGTATCCCAACAGAGATTATTAAAGCCACTATAAACACCTCAGCTGGATTAATGCATAATTTGTTTAGTAGAATCTGGGAGACTAAAGAAATACCTGCAGACAGGAGAGAAGGACATCTAATGAAGCTGCCAAAAAACATCTGCAGATGTGTGAAAATTGTAGAGGAAAAATGATATTGTTAGTTCTTGGGAAAATATTAAGCATGATCATTATGAACATATTATGACTAATGGATGAACAGGCAAGCTTCCAACTAATATAGATTCTCCACTGACCAGACAGCCACACTGTACATAGTAATAGAGCAAAGCATTGACAAGAATTTGCCACTCTGTTTTGGATTCATGGACAATAAAAGGCTTTTGACAGCATTGAAAAGGAATCTCTTTAGAAATTGATGAGGCACTATAAGATTCCACAGAAGCTAGACCCATTAAATTAATATAGACAACATATAAGGTCATGAAATGCAGACTTCTTCATGAGGGAAAATCTAGAGATACATTTGAGATAAGAGCAGGTGTGTAACTTGTATGCCTCGTTACCTTTATTCTTACAATAAACTGGATTACTAAGACAACAATAACTACCGCCAGAAATGGAATTCAATATACTGAAAGAGCATTTTTATGATCTTGACTTAGTTGATGTCATTATCCTCCTGTCCCACATAAAAAATCAGATGCAAGATTAGCTAACAATGCTGATATGAGCAAATTAAAACTAGTACTACACTTAAAATATTTAGCTCCAACGTTAAATCAGGACTGGTATATGGATCAGAAACATGGAGAATGACTAAAGCAATTCATCATCATCAAGTGCCATGCAGGCTGGCGTAGGCGTTCATGGCTCTCCATAGATCTCGGTCTTTGGTTTTCTGGATCAACTCTGCTGCTGATATTCCTCCATGCCACCGTCTCAATCCATCCAGCATCACTTCTCTTGGTCTACCTCTGCCTCTCTTCCCCTCGATCTTTCCAGTTGTTACGATGTTCTCCAATGCCTCTCTTCTCATCACATGACCGAGGAAAGCTGTTTGTCTCTGTCTTATTGTTGTATATAATGTTCTAGATTCGTTAGCCTGTTTCAGGCAGTCGTCGTTAGTTACTGTGGCAGTCCAAGGAATTCGCAACATTCGTCTCAGGAACCACATCTCTGTTGCTTCTAATTTCTTCTTAATTTGTTCATTTACATTCCAAGATTCACTGCCATACAGCAAAACTGGTTCTACATAGCATTTCATCACTCTCTTTCTTACATTCAGTGATAGTGACTTATTGCATAAGATACTCTTCATTTTCTGAAATGCGGCTTTTGCCTGCCCTATTCTGCTCCTAATCTCTGTTGTACATCTTCCATCTGATGTTATAAATGCCCCTAGGTATCTAAAATTATCAACTTGGTTAAGGATTTTCCCTTCTATTTCTATGTCACATTTTGGTGTCACCATTTTCTTTGATATTACCATTGTTACTGTTTTCTTGATATTCAAGGAGAGGCCTTTCCTTGCACTCTCTGTTACTACAACGTCTAATAATTGTTGTAGGTCTGTTGAATTATCCGCCACCAATACTGTGTCATCTGCATAGCGTATATTATTTATATTATAACCTCCAACTAGTATTCCTGGCATCTCTTTGATCCCTCTCATTATTACTTCGCTATAAAGGGAGAAAAGATCTGGTGACAAGACACACCCTTGTCGTACTCCTAGCTTTATCTGTTCGTAACTACCCTCTTTATTTCCCATTTTAATTGCTGCTACTTGGTTCCAGTAAATATTCTTTATTATTCTTAAATCTTTTCCATCAGTGTTGATATCTTCCAACATTTTAATCAGTTCATCATGTTTTACTTTATCAAATGCCTTAGTATAATCTATGAAGCACAAATATATGTCTCTCTGTTTCTCTATTGACCTTTCTATTAGTGTCCGTAATGTATAAATTGCATTGTTTGTGCCCTTTCCTTCCACAAATCCATACTGTTCTTCACTAATTTCCATTTTTATTTTCTTTTTGGTTCTTCTCATTATGATTCTGAGTAGAAGCTTAGTGATATGGTTTATAAGGTTAATTGTACGAAAATCTTCACAATCAATTGCTCCTGGTCTTTTTTGGTATAGCTATAAATACAGATTTCAGCATATCACTGGGTAAATATCCACTGCTGTAAATATCATTCAACATTTTGGTTAATATATCTACTCCAAATTCTCCCAATACTTCTAATTCTTCTATTGTGATTTCATCTGGCCCAGCTGTTTTTCCTTTCTTCATACGTTTCATAGCGTCAGCGACTTCTTCTTTCAGAATAGGTGGACCTTCTAAGTTACGATCTTCTGTTAATTCTTCCCTTTCTCCTTCATATAATTCTCTTATATACTCATTCCACCTCTTCATTATAGCATCTTCCTCTAATATTATCTTTCCTGTTTTTGATTTCAAACACCCTGTATTTATTCTTATTTTTCTTCCTGTAAGCTCACTGATTTGTCTGTGCATATTTTTTGTATCTTTAATGGAATTTAATTCAATTTTTTTGCATTGCTCGTTTAACCAACTTTCTTTAGCGTTCCCTCATTTATCTGGTGATGTGATTATCTACACGGATGGGTCGGTGTTGAGAGGTAGGAGAAGTGCTTGGGGGTTCTTGGCAAAAACTAATGGTCGGCGTTTGGTGCAGGAGAGCCTGGCGTATGATGGCACTACATCTAGCTTAAGAATGGAGGTGGAGGCGGTCAGTGCAGCTTTCCGCTGGATAGAAAACACGATACATACACATATTGTGGTTGTAACTGACTCAGAAAGCATGCTGAGAAGGGTGAGAACAGGCAAGCTTCGTGCAGAGTGGCTTGCTTCGCTTCGGAGGTCACGGGTAGCAAGCATCACCTGGATCTTTTCTCCTGGGCATGCCGGTGTGCTGGGGAATGAACAGGCGGACAGATTGGCTGGCTCGGCAGAACTTGGTGGAGTATTGATGCATGACAGGGCAGATGTGGTTGCGGCCTTGTGGGAGCACGTGTACACCTCGGAGGAGCAAATGGATCACCATAGTCTGGTTAGAATGAGGCAGCGAGGAGTGACGAGGGGATCTGGCCGACGCTCGACGCTCAGAGGAAAGGCGAAACGGACATATAATCAGATTGCTACTGGAACTATTAGTGTTGGAACTCTTCGCTGGTTGCTGAGGATGGGGACGGAGCGCTTATGGGAATGTCCCGAGTGCTGTGATGTCGTTTCCTAGATCAATCAATCAATCAATCTTTTATTTCTTTATTTATCTTAGCGTATTCCTGTTTGTCATTTTTACTGTTTTCTTTTGTCCATCAGTTTTAAGATATCTTCATTCATCCATTTTTTCTTAGCTATTTTGCCTCTCTCCGGTAATACTTCTTCGCTAGTTTGATGAATGGAGTCCCTTAACATTTCCCATTGTTCATCTATACTCTGTATTTTAGTTATTGCATTGTACCTATTTTTCACAGTCACTCTGTATTGTTCTTGCATTTCTTTATCTATTTTCAGAACCTCTTTATTAAGTCGCATGTTCTTAACCATTTTTTTCCCTCTCTTTAATCTTACTTTTATTTGTCCACATAGTGGTACATGATCACTATTACAGTCAGCACCAGGCATTGTCTTTACATTCATTAAAGCATTTCTAAATCTTTTATTAATTAGTATGTAGTCAATTTGGTTGCGTATTTTCTTATCAGGGCTTATCCATGTGTACAGTCGTCTTTTATGGTGTTTAAACCATGTGTTTCCAATTATCATATCATTGATATTTGCCCATTCTATTAGCTTTTCCCCTCTTTCATTTCTTGTACCTAAACCATAATTCCCCACTACATCCTCCATTTTTCCCTTTCCTACTTTTGCATTAAAATCACCAAGTATTATCTTTATTTCTTGTGATCCAATTTGAGCCATCGCCATTTCTATTTCGTCGTAAAAGTGTTGTATTTCTTCATCACTACTGCTTGCTGTTGGTGCATATACTTGTATAATATTTATGTCTATTGGTTTGCCTTTGATTTTTACCATAATAACTCTATCTGAAATACACCAGTATCCATTAATTGACTTGGCTGTTTTTTCGTCTAATATTATTCCTACACCTTTTTCATGTGTATCCCCTCCAGAATAAATTATTGTGTGATTGTCAGCTATAATTTTGCCCGATCCCTTCCATCTCATCTCACTAACGCCTAGTATATTCATTTTCATGCTATCCATCTCTCTTAGAACATTGGTCAACTTTCCTAGCTCATTTAATGTCCTAACATTCCATGTTCCTACTCTAAATTTATTTATTTTAGTTAAGATTTTGCCATCAGTAGCTGGATGACGGTCTGGTGTCACCTGTGGCTCATGACTGTCCCTACCGGACGAGGATGCCCTAAGACAGCCATTAACGTCCTTCACTAACTTTGATATATGTTTTGCCATGAAGTCTTGGGAAGATAATGTGGTGGTTTCCCCTTGCCTTCCACATTCACCTGGTGGTCTTTTTACCTCTGCCTTTGACAGCCATTTCCGACTGTAAGGACAAGTGAGTGCCCTGCTCTGCTCAGCTGCAGAGTTGTCCACTTATTCCGGTGGATACTCGGTCCCCAGAGCTGTGTTAGCCACACCGTAGTGTGTTTCCATCCTCTACCGCGAGGAGGTGCAGTTGGGATTTTCCCTTCATAAAGTTATGGTCTCTGACCAAAACTCTCCAGTACTTTTAGAGGACCCTAAAGCAATTACTCCTAACTATTAATCGTAACTTGTGACAGGAGGTAATGATGAACATATTAATTAAATTAGGTGCTAATGATCATTGGGTTTATTTTGAAGTGAATGTGATTGACCTAGTTATGTACCTCAAAGGTCAGTGGGTCTGGCTTTGGCATGCATTTGTGTAAGGTTTACTTCCTTTCCTGCTCCGTGGCGAAGGGGTTACGGACGCAGTTTGTAATCCTGCATACTGCGTGGGAAACACAGCTGTGGGTGATTTGGCAGCAGACCACCTTGCATTGTTTTTTTTATGAAATGTTATGGGTGCTGGTAATTCAGAAAGCAATGACAAACTACTGAATGTAAACTAGACCAGGAATCACAATTAGCCAAAAGATGCTGTGATTGACTGCTACATCCTGTAAAGGGTATGCAACTAACTTACTTCCTCTAGACAGATTCCATCCATGGTAACGGACTCTATCTAACCATGGGTGGGCTTTTCTTTGCTAACAATGTTGCCAAGGCAGCAGCTTTATGACCTACACTGTGCAATTTTTAACAGTCGTTGGATTTTTAACAAGCACAGTTCGCACATTCGACCATTTTTTTTCCACCCTTACCCAAGAAAGCTAGGTATCTGATCTTTCTGCCTATGAGACCAGCGGATGTGTGATAATCATTAGATACCATCTTACTACCCAAGAGACCAGGGCATGTGTGATAATCATTAGATACCATCTTACTATCCAAGAGACCAGGGCATGTGTGATAATCATTAGATACCATCTTACTACCCAAGAGACCAGGGGATGTGTGATCCAGTCGTAAGCAGGAAATAATTCAGCACCTTCTGAGCCTGGGGCTTATGACTTCCCTCAATATCACTTAAACTCCCCTCATGTTGTCTATTACATAGAGGTTATTCAATATAATAATGACCGTACTTGAAGCATTTTTTTTTTTTTTTAGCATATCCTTTTTACAGGACTTAGCTATCAACACCAGCATCTTTCAGCTGTATGTTGATCTCTTGGCAAGATTACGCTTAGTAGTTTGCCATTGCTTTCTGAGCGGCCGGCTCACATACCCCGTAAGTTACCGATGCGATTCGAACCACTGCTGATTTGAAGCGTCATCACGTTACCTGACGAGAGTATACGAGATTACGGAGAAAAGTCATAACCTCTAAGCCACGAAGCCGGCTTGAAGCATTTACTAAAACATAACGATTAATGTTCTTGAATTCAGTGAGAATGTTTACCAGCGAAGAAGACAAAGACATCATGGGAGAAAGAAATCTGCGTAATATTCCACATAAGCATGATATCATATCCTGCTTAGGATTTTCTGGTAAATGGATTACTGCACAACCAAATTTGCAGGTAACTTTATTTCAGTGCAGTTTTGCTCTTTATACATTGCATATTAAAAACTTGGTCTGTATATTTTCCTCATGTTTGCATATGAAATTAAGATCACATCAGTTGCCATATTCTCATCAAAGGTCACATGCAATGGGTCTCAGCTTCTCTTTTCCTTTTTTCATTCACTTTAAGTCAGCCTTTATCTGCAGTTTTGTTTCCTGCATAATCATCACTGTCTTTGGCAATTCCTGCAGGATTCTGTAGTTTTACTGCTAAAGTTGTTTTGTCAGGCCACATATGATATGCTTGAGAAGAGCTGCCAGCTTAACTATCTGAGACCGAATAAGTCATGTTGTTATCAGACAGACAGTGGGATTAACACCTTGTGCCACATATATTTAAAGGTAGAAGATCAAAAGGTTCGGCCATCTTATTAGAATGCAACACTGTCAACTACCAGAACTGCCCCTACATCAAAGAAGATCTAATACAAGAGCAAGAGGATGCCTGAGAAGAAAATGGATTGATGACATCAAAGACATTGTAAAATCAGATGGAATACACTATCCAGTGCCACTCATCGGGTGCTGAAATGTCACCTATTTCTTCCAACGACGCTTGACTGTAAAAATGGAAGATGATGATAGAATGGACCTTTTAGGGCTGTATTTAATATGATCTTGTGCTGTAAGTTCTGCAATTTGAGGTGATTGCTTATATCTACACTGCTGTAGAAACTATATGTAGCTATGTGAGCATGTGGTTGTTGAGGCTGTTATGGCTTGTTGTGAGTCTAAAATATTAACTTGCCCATTCATGTTTAATAGATAACTGTCATCCTGTGATTGTACAGTAGACTTTCTGACAGTTTTATTAGATTTTATATTGGTAATATGTAATTGGAATATCTCGCTGTTGTTATTAGATTTTATATTGGTAATATGTAATTGGAGTATCTCGTTGTTGTGTCCCATTTTATCAGCCCTTTCGTTTCCTGAATAAAATTAGTGGAACTGTGGTAAAGCTGTGAAAATGTAAACAAGTTGTTCCAACTTTTATTTTCTGGTATACCACCAAGGGATAGTAGATTACACAAAACACAGTAGAGTTTTATCTTCATTGACATATTTGCGACATCAGATTGTGTAGTTGTGGGTGCTTGTTGGATTTGAGTGCTTGAAAAACAGATAGTGTATCAGTAAGAATTAATACTGGATGTATATTGTCAGCATTTACTAGTTCTTCAGCTGCAGCTAAGATTGTTCTGATGTCAGAATCATAGTGCTGCAGTACTTTCCATTTGCTGTGCTGATAGTTGCACTGGATTTGTCTGGGTATTCTAAATATACACTTGACTATGCCTCTATTGTAGCAATATGTTCTGATCCGCCTGTTTACCTGCATATCCAGTATTTATGGTGGTAGGTATACTCAAGAAGGATATGAGTTGCTGTTCTCAGCTTTATGCTGTCTTGTAGTCTTTGTAACTGTCTTTAATACTGTTTTAATCATGGTTTTACACTTTTCTTTTCAAGGTTTGTGTTCTGATACTGACGTTAAAAGGACTTTCTGGTGTTCATCTGGTAATTCTGAGCTCTCTATAGTCATTTGGCCTGATTTAGGAAGCTTCATCTTTCCAACCACCACCACTGCCAAATCTCAGAATTGTTTCTTCATTGGTACAGAGATATTTTTTCTTCTTGAATTATCACTCTAGTATCTCTTTGGTAGTTTAGTGCTTTTGCTTTCATCATTTTCTTTTTAATTCTACATTGGTGTAAACTTCTTTGCTCCTGTGATAATTCTCAACTACCAATTTTACAGCTTGTCTAAGTTGTGTAGAAGAAATACTGTGGGTGTCTAGAAATTAATCATTATTCTTGGTATAGGTTTCATTATTGTTGCTGTTCTCCCTGGCCTAAGGGTTAAAAGACTTTCTCCATAATCCCTTTTATCCACATAGGGTAACGCGGCGCACGAGAATTAAAAACGATTCTCGCTGCGTTGGTAACTTACGGGATAAGTGAGCCGGCCGCTCAGAAATCAATGGCAAACTACTGAGCGTAATCTTGCCAAAAAAATCAACGACAGCGGTAAAATGCTGGTGTTAGCAACGATGTCCTGTAAAAGATATGCGGGGAAAAAAATTATTCCTGTGAATGTCTGGACCACTGTGATAACAAGATCAGACCAGGTCTGATGCTGGCTCAGGCCCTGAGCACCATAACAAGGTGTAGCCTATCCACACACTGCATCTCCAGTCTGTTAACATTTGTAAGAGTGACATGCCTCTCCAAGTCAGAACACACTCTGCTCTTTCTTAGTGTAGAGAGGGGAAGGAGATCTATACAACAAAATCCACATGGAGATGGCTCTTTAGTACTGGGTCTGGAAGAAAGTCTCTACACCAACTTCTCTCTGATAGGTGCAAGCGCTTTTCAGGACTCAAACAGACCCGAATGTCAGCGCATTGCACTCGAGAAATAAAACTTACACCTTCCAGAGGATTCACAACCAATCAGTCTACAACTGTATCCAACTGAAATTTGGAGTTGCCAATTTGCAACAGTAGTTTTGTATGAAACAATGTAGCTTTGGATTGTTAACTGTTAATCCATTTTCTGACTTAACTAAAGACAGGAATGTGTTGTGTCATATTTTTTAAAAGTTTTATTGTCATTGATAACGGTCAAGAAATTGTTGATACATATTTTTTCATATGTGTGTCTGTAGTAACATTGTAATCTGCTGAATTTTGTTTATCAAATAAACAATGTAATTACAACAGTTGGATCCCCCAGACAGTCAGCAGTTGCTGTTGAGAGGAGCTTCACTTTGCTTCCTTTTTCCCCCTGCATGGACACTGATGAGAGCACAACATGGTCGCTACCAACGTATTCTTTTCATGTTCGTTTGGAATAAGAATGTTTATAATAGTCACAGATGTTTGCAGTATTTCTATTTATGCCATTTGAAAACTTCTTGATTTAGAGTAAAAAATCCAGGCTTTTCAGTTCACATGGTACAGACAACTTTAATGCATTCCATATACAGATTATAAATTAGATGTCTTTGGTGATGAAGAGGCTACCAAGACCCACTCAAGACTAGGCGAAAGACAAATACACATACAAATGGAAATGAATATTTGGACCAAAGTCTTTGTCAGTGAATAAACAAAAGTACCACAATTGTTGTAATTGTGATACTTCAGTTGTAGTAACTAGACAAATAGAAGGAATCTCATAGCAGGAGAAGAGAACCAGCAAACAAATATTAAAAACTTGGGAGTGAAGAAAACAATTACTGAATGAGATCATTGTGAGACAGTTTAAATACTTTGGCCAAAGAGACACAGCTACTTGTTAAGGAAGGTACACTAGAGAAAAGTGGGTGTGTGTGTGGAGGGGGGGGGGGGCATGCAAGAGAAAGACATGATATAAGGTGGACAGCAGGAATAGGTGGCTATAATAGAGTACCATGAAGATATACAACAGAGGGCATTTGAGACAGACTAATGCAGCCAATCTTCAGTATGGAACTTGATGATGGTGACCAATGTGTTTTGGGTCAAATGGCCATTGATCTTCTTTATTTTTAGGTCCCACTAATATAGCGCATGTGCCTAGCACACTAGTCTACCAGCCTGATGGCCATATGTTCGAATCCCCAACCTGGCAGGGATGTTTCTCACTGGCCTGGGCTGCCATATTGTCTCAGTGTAACATGGGTGCCAGGACCTCTCCTGGGAAGTAAATGTGACTGGAATGACATAGACCATGTCCCCCATTGAATGCCCATCTGTGTAAACAATATGCACCAGCTCCATATATCCATTATGTTTCATGGCATGAAAAGGTATCCTTTACTTTGTTTCACTTTCTTAAATTTATGTCTCCTGTGTAGGTTGATCATGTTTGAGAGTTTGAACATCTAACCCAGTCACATTGTGTGAGAATGTACGGTTGTGTCCACTTTTCCAGTACAGTGGTACAGGTTCCATTATCAGTAGTGGCAGGAATATTTGTGGCCAATACAGTTCTGTGGTTGATTATCCTTATTATTTTCTAGAAATGTTCTGAAAAGTAAAGGTGGCAGAAAACAGAATTGGCCACCTTATCTTATAATACCATCACCTAATGTATGTGAAAGGCCTCTTTACATCCCTGTGGCATTATCAGCCATAGGATTACCTTCACCCTTACATAGATTATATTAGCTTTAATTAATTCAGTAAGAATAACCACACTTTTTCCTTAGCACAACCAGATATACTCAAGGACTTGATGGATCGTCTAGACAGTGGAGATTTTAAGTAAGATTATGTTTTTACAGAGTATATATTTTTATTTATTTATTTTGTAACATGATGACCCAGCCTAAAATGTGCTTCCATGTTGATCCAGTCTAAAATGTGCTTCCATGTTGATCCAGTCTAAAATGTGCTTCCATGTTGATCCAACCTAAAATGTGCTTCCATGTTGATCCATGTTGATGGGTGGGGAGATTGTGTGTGGGTGGGAATGTGTGTGTATATGGGTAGGGGTGTGTGGTTGGGGGATGGGTGAGTAGATGATGTGTGGAGGGGTAGAGGATATGTGGGTGGGTGAGTGTGTAGGTTAGGAGATGGTGGAGGATGTTTGTATGGGTGGGCTCGGGATCTGTGAGTGGGCTGGGGGAGATGGGAGATTATGTGGGTGAGTGTGTGGGTAGGTGCGGGATATGTGAGTTGGTGGGGAGATGTGTGTGTCCGTGGGGGATGTGTGGCTGAGGTATGTGTGTTTGGCTGGGTGGTTGGAGGTGTTTGGGTGGAGGAGGATATGTGGGTGGGTGATTGTTGGTGGGTAATAGGACGGGTAGAGGATATGTAAGTGGGTGGAGGATGTGTGGGTTGGGGAATGTATGTGTGCTTGGGGTGTGGGTGGATGGGATGTGTGGTGGGTGGGGAATTGTGTAGGTGTAGGGATGTGGTGGATGGGTGGGGGAATGTATGTGTATCTGGGTTGTGTGTGTGGTTGGGTGGGGGAGTTGGAGTGAATGGGGGATGTGTGGGTGGGTGGTGGATGTGTCTCATAACATTGTAATATGCATTGTTTATGTTCACAAAATTCATTTGACAATGTTTTTTCCTATGCACTGTTGATGAAAGAAAGATGAGTGATTCGAAGGGCCGAATGTAAGACGGGCCTGCGTGCCCAATTTGTTACCCTTTGAAAATAAAGTCTGTTCGTTCGTTCGTTCATTTGTTCGTTCATTCGTCCGTTCGTTCATTCCAGCCATTTTGATCCAGCCTAAAATGTGCTTCCATGTTGATCCAACCTAAAATGGATCACAGGAAATGTCTCAGGAAGTAAAAATGGTCAGTGTGTTACTGACCACATGACCCACCTGGTGCTGATTGTTCTATACAAATATGGATCTAGCACCATGTGCCCAGAGAGCAACTGTAGCATGGTGGCTAGATGCTCGTCTGGTGGTCATGGGTTCGAATCTGCTTTGGGGCAGGCTGTTAAAATTGACCTGAGTTTGCAGGTCTATCCAGCCTAAAATTGATACCATAAAATGTGCTGGGAAGTAAAGGCAGCTGGTGTGATAATGAACACATCACACACTGAGTGCTGATTGGTTTATAAACATATGGGCGTAACACCATGTACCCAATGTCCTTTAAGATGTGTGAAAGGTTCCTTTATGTTTTTGTTGTTGAAGTTCTTGCCATATGCCCAATGTGCTTTCAGGCATGTCCAAATGTTGTTTTCTTTTACACCACATTAAGATGATATCCTTGAGAGACTAACTTGTTTCTGAAACAGTCTCCTTTATTGCAGCATTCGGTTGTTTCAATGTTTCTTTTGTTACATCATTTATTTCATGCATTTACTGCAGTGCTGTCATTTGAGTCTAACAGCTCAGTATGTGGTAAAATTACAATCTGTAGTCAAGCTGTGAACTTGAAAGTGTATTAAATCTTGGTTTGTTTCAGATCCAATGACGTGCTGTTGGTTCCTCTAGACAAAGCTCCTGATGTGGTCCTTCAGAAAGACTTAGACTCAACAAAGAGCATTGTTATAGTTCCGTGACATTTACATTTACTGACATTCCAATTAAACAATGGTGACATCCTAATTGAAGATCACCAGGAAGAAACTTTACATCTTGCAGATATTCTTCCCTATATCAATGAGAAGCTGCGCATATATCTGTATATTTTACAAGCCTGGTAACATGTGACCATATAAAAGATGATAAAAACTCAAACATTACTTTCTATGCTTTCGTGTGTGTAATTTAGTGATCTGTTTTTCTCTTTGTGTTAACAAAAACAGTAGCAAATTTGTGATCTTTCTAAGTGTCTCATTTCCGTAATGTGTGCAGTTTTGTTTTCTTGCTTTTAGTATGCACTAGTCAGTCTCTCTGGCCTAGGAATTAGCGACTTTCTCCGTAATCCCGTATACTCTCGTGAATAATGTGACGACAGAGAGAATCGGTAGTTGTTCTAACCGCGTCTGTAACTTACGGGGTATGTGAGTCGGTCGCTCAGAAAGCAGTGGCAAACTACTGAGCGTAATCTTGCCAAGAAATTAACAATCAGCTGAAAGATGCTGATGTTTACAGCGATGTCCTATAAAGGATATGCAAATTTTTTTTAGTATGCACTACTGTTGTATTTGCAAGCCTCTGTAGCACAGTGAATAGCATATTTGCTTGTCATCCCATTGGTCATGTGTTGGATTCTCCTTCGAGGTAAGGATTGTTTTTCATTGACCTGGGGTTCCAGGAAATGTCCTTGAAAGTAAAGTAGCCAGGGGATAAAGAGCAGAAAAAGAAGAGAAAGATGGCTAGTGTGTTCTTGACTACATCACATATCGAATGCTGATTGGTTCATAATATGATGAGGCTAACAACATATGCCCAATAGACTTCAAGGCATGGAAACGGATCCTTTACCTTTGAACTTACTTACTTACTTATATATCAATGAGCTCACAGCTTGAAAGGGGGTCTTTTACTTCTTAAACTATTGTTGTATTTATCAATATTATTGACACAGTTTTAAACATTTATTTTGCTCCCACTGTTAATTGGTTTTATTTTATTGAAATTGATCAATGGTACATATTCTTTTAAAGACACATTTACTTGGGTGTTGCTAAGACCTTCCAGTTACTAACTTTGTACGTTGAAATGTTGTTTCTTGTCATTGTTTCCTTCTTCAAATCAGACATTTACTTGTACGACTTTGTGCTTCAGTGCAATTTTCTGTAATTTGTTTATGGTCCACAACAGAGGGTGGTGTGGGGCTTAGAGGCATGACATCTGCTTCAGACTAGAGCACATCTGGTTCGATTCATTGTGTGAATGGTAGTGATGTTTTTTTAAAGAACACAAGCATGCGCGCACACCCATGCATGCGCGCGCGCACACACGGATGCAGGCACGCGCGCGTGCACACACACACACTCACTCACTCACACTCACACACTCTCTCTCATATATATATATATATATATATAAAGATGCTATGCACTGAGAGAGATACCGAAAAGAGAACTAAGCATTTATGGATTGCATGGTTGAGTGTGCAGTGAGGATGATCTTCAACTAACTAACAAATTAAGAAAAGGATGGTATACTTTCTTTAGATCCTGGGGTAGTAAATCAGATGACTAACCTTCTCAGGCAAGTGCGACAAACTATAAGCATGTTGCAAGTGTTAACAATTCCTCGGCAGTTTGAGGTTATGAACAGCAGGCTGAATAAATCGCTGCCCAGGCCAAATGTCAAAGTTATAAAAGAGTTACCACAAAAGAATATTTGTAGCATGTGTGATTCTGGTACACACACAGTTGGATCCACACAGGTGCTGTGTGGTTTCTGCACTGTGCTGAGATTCTCCTGGTGTGATCTATGGGAGGAAACTGGAGCACTTATGGAGATATTCATGTGCAAAATGTGATCCTCGACTAAAACTAAACCGAGTGTCACATGGAAGCTAAATCTGGCCTTCCAGTCACTGTACTGAGTGTGTGTTAGTCTATGAATACAAAATGTATGAAAGCAAGTGTTCAACCCATGCTCGATTCCTGTGGCTAGTGCTACTAACTTTTTACCACCCTGGTTGCTAGGAGGTGTATGTCAGACCACATTATGGTGCTGGAGGGTGAATGTAAATACATTCCAAAGAACAAACGAACGAATGAAAATCTTTATTTTCAAAGGGTTTAGAAATCGATACGCAGGCCTGTCTGACATTCTGCTGTTCTTTTCTATTTCCTCTCATACATTCTTTCATTCAACATCTCTTATGAAGCAAATCTTTGACAACAAATGAACAATAAGCATTAAAACGCATGAACAAAATAATCAATAATACATGACTCTCTGAGGCAATGTTTAACATGGGCATTATAAATACACAAGGAAGGCGTAACGTGCCATACATATGGGAATGTTTTTTGGCTAGTTGTCGTTCGAGATAATTTACCATTATTATTGTCTTTGTTGTTGTTATTTTTTTATGGGGGCATGTAGTCTGTCCTGAGGTAGTGTTCAAACAGGTTGCGACTGTATAATGATTGGTGGTGTCTTTGATTTCTTGTGGAAAATTGTTCCACAACTGAGTGGCAGAGTATGCTGAGCTTGTTTTATATGTCTATCCTAGGTTTAGGGACATGAAGTATATTTAGTCATTCGCTATGTCTTGCGTTATATTTAAACAATGGCCAAAGGTAGCTTGGAGCATTTTGAAATAGGATTTTGTGAATTAGTTTAGCCTTATTAAAAAGTAGGCGTTTGTGGAGAGGCAGTAACTGAAGACATTCATGTAGGTTAGAATTGTCTGTAAGCTTATCACCATTGATTAAATGCACTGCCCTTTTCTGGAGTGAATACAAGCGTTGAAGAAACCTTAACTGCACAATTCCCTAAATTTAAAGATAAACATTTGAAGAAGGGTGCCACCATCAGTGGTTAGCATGCTTGCCTGCCAACCTGGTGACCTTGGGTTCAGATTTGCATTAGGATGGATGTTTACAATTGACCCGTGCTCCAAGGTTGATCCAGCCTAAAATAGGTACTAGAAAATGTCTTGGGAAGTCAAGGCGACTGTAATGATATTGACAACATCACCCATCAAGTACCCATTGGTCTATACAAATATTCGGCTGACACCACACGTCAACATTCCCCCAGGCATGTAAAAAGAAATCCTTTTCCCTACATTTGATGTGGTCCAGCAACAACAAAATAGTATGAACACCTGTTTTCTATTGTTAGGTCATTGCAAATGTAACAAATAAAATGAGCATGGAGGTCAGCATGGCTGAATGGATAAGAACGTGTGTTCTTAAACATCTGATGTGCTGATACCGAGGTAAGGGGTTCAACCCCTACACCCGACAGTTGGACTAAAATGTTGACCTCTTGTCCTTGACTTGGGGGATGTAAATTACAAGTACCTCTGAAGTCGAAGTGAGTTCGTCTGATGGCGAGGGACATTGTTAATATGGAAAGCTAATCCACACGCAAAATTCAGTTCAGTGCCACTACAAGTAGTGTATATGGACTATGCTTGCGTTCAAAGCTAGCGAGCGCAACATTTTTTTTAAATGAGCACTTTTGTGTTGGAGTATTTTTCTTCTTCTGCTGCTGCCTTGTATTTTCCAGTGGAGCATAGACCCTCGGCCAACTCACGCCATACGCTTCTTTGCTTTGCTGTCTCCTACGGCTTCCTCCATGTCCACCCTTTATTAATTAACTCAGTCTTTTTCTCCTCATGTTTTATGTTTCTTGTAATTTCATTTGCATTGGGGTTCCAGAGAAAGGACTTTCTAGTTATAATATTAACATTTTTTTTTTCTTTTCAGAATGTGTCATATTCAGCGCCAGCTTCTTTTATTCACCTCTTGATTCCCCGGAATTTGATTAGTTTGTTCTTTAAACTCCATTTGGGTGGTTCCGTTTTACCAATTTAGTCCTTCTATTCTGCACAGGCAAAAAAAGTTAATGAATGATATTAGTTTCTTGGAGCCCATAAGCGGGCACTCTCCCGCTGTTTATACTTCACCTCGACACTGCAAGGTCCAAGAGGAATATGATGAAATGATATTATTAGTTTCTTGTTTAGCCTTTCTCCATGTTTCTGATCAAACAGCAGTATTGATTTGATGTTTAAGGTATATCATGTAATTTTCGTTTTAGATTTAATTTCGTTTGCCTTCCACGCATATTCTAGTGCTGTGAAGACTCCCCTTGATTTTATTATTATTATTTTAATATCTGTATTTGTTCAACCAACTTTGTCTACATTGTTACGTAAATTTTTGTATGATTCCACATAATTCCAGAAATCCAGCGTCATGCAGTCTATTCGGACGGTTTTATTTTAGAGACATGACGTCCTGCTGGCAATGACTAGGCAGTTGAGGAAGCTGTTGTAAACCTGTCTCTGAAGCCTAATAAAGCGATCCTCCTCTGCTGTTGTCATTATGCATCATCCACTGCAATGACGGTCTTAAACTGAGCCAGTGGCTTGGAACTGGTGCCAAAGTCGACTGGTGGTACTCTGGTGCCCGTTTAGATGCCTGCATGCAGTCGGCCAATAGCAGTGTTCTTTAAATGTATCGAAAGAGACGCCATACATGTCTGCTTGAAAATAAATTAAAATGTAGCGCTATCCTAATAGGGTTTCAGTTGTGTAGTCAGTGAATAGTGTTCAGAACAGTGTTCACCCCAAATGTTGTTGCTTTCACATGCGCGCATCATGAGCTGTGATCAGAAATTGGGTCATAAGCACTATTGACCACTGCGTTGTAACGATTACAAAAACTAACAGCAATTCAGGTCAAACACGTGCATTTGGTACTGTAAAGAACATTTGAGGCTGGTTTATATATATCCTAACACCAAATTGTTACTTTTTTTCCATATCCTGTAACGTACATCGCAGTCAACACCAGCATTTCTGCCGCTGTGATCTCTTGGCAAATTTACGTTCTGTAGTTTGCCATTGCTTTCTGAACGACCGATACAAACGCAACGCGGTATGCTGCCAAATCGCGAGCAGCTGTGTTTCGAACGCGGGTATACGGGATTACGAACCGCGTCCGTAACCCCTTCGCCATTGAGGGCGGCAATTGTTACTTACAAACTCATAAAAACCTGCCGTCGGATAGCTATGCGTTTCTTTTTTATTTATTTTATTTATTATTTTTTTTTTTGTGAACAGTATATTTTTTATCAGTCCACTTGGTTAGTTGTATTTTCCTGGTATTTTTCTTGTGGTCTTGTACAGATATCTGAGGTTTTCTTTCGCTAGTTTGCTATTGTTACCTCTGCCTCTCCTGCTTGGCAATCAATTCTTTTTTGGTTTGTTTTGTTTTTAAAACCTCTCTTATGGGTTTTCTAACTTCTCTATTAGCTTCTGTGTATCTTCCATGGAATCTAACCTAATTATCCATGGTTTTGCTATTTTTCGTAACTTTTTTTGTTTTCATTCTTGCATTTTTTCCCCAGTGGTTCAAGGTATTCTCTATGCTTTCTGCCCCCCCCCCCCCCGCCCTTTTCTCCAAGGATTTCTGTACACGATTCATCCCTTGGAAATACAGTACTTGAAGTTTTATTACGTTTCTCCTGGTGGTAGATTGCCTATGGGCAAAGATGGGGGGAGGGGTCGTGACCTTGTGGGACCAGGTGGAGAAGGTGGGGGAATAGATTGACAACCCGTATGTGGAAAGAATTAGATTGCGGGGGTTCTGGAAGAATCTCAAAACTGAGAGGGAAAACCAAGAGAATTTTAAATCTGATAGCGGTGGGAACGATTAGTAGTAGACTCTTCGCTGGCTGTTGAATGAGGGGACGGAGCACGTATGGGAATGTCCTGAGTGCAATGATGTCGGTTCTTAACTCAACTCAACTATTACGCTTCTTCCTTGACCGATTAATCCCAATCGTTTGTTGATGCGTACCATTGAACACATTCACATCTTTCATGTGTATGTTTCTAAATATTGCTGTTATGAGTCTAAAATACACTACTTACAACCTTACTAGTGCCTTCTCTGCCTCTTTAGTAGCACAGTACCTAGCGCGCTTGACTCATGTCATGTTTTCGAATCCCTGTCGAGGTGGGGGACTTTTTAAAAAATTAAATAGGCTCCCAGTTCGACCCGTCCTAAAATAGGTACCAAGAAATGTTAAGGGAAGTAAATGACGTGGCGTGAAATTTACCACATTACGCGTGAAGTGTCGATTGGCCTACACAAAATATATGGACTTGCCAATAGGCCTGGAAGCGTAGAAACTGGTCCTTTAGTTTATGGTATTATGACTTAATATACCGCATTTCATTATGGAGTTGTACTTCCCGAAACAATCAGCCGAAATATCGAAAGACGGGCAAAATACAGAACTATACTGTTCACAAAAAAAAAAAAAAAAAAGACACGCAACATTTTTGGTATTTTATAACAGATATTGGTTGATTGGGCATCAGTCAACCTATCGACTGTATCCATCTGGCCATTAACTTCTCGTGGTTACTTGAATTGTACTCACCTCATGATTCGTGAGGTCATGAAAGAGGTCAAGGTCAAAATAATATTTTTGACAATAACTCTTGACAGGTTCATGATAACCCTGTGAACCTTACTGAACACAAAACTCTCTGACCATATTATTGATTGATTGATTTAGGAACCGACATCACAGCATTCGGGGCATTCCCATAAGCGCTCCGTCCCCATCCTCAGCAGCCAGCGAAGAGTTCCAACACTAATAGTACCAGTAGCAATCTGATTATATGTCCGTCTCGCCTTTCCTCTAAGCGTTGATCGTCGGCCAGATCTCCTCGTCACCCCTCGCTGTCGCATTCTTGCCAGACCACGGTGATCCATTTGCTCCTCCGAGGTGTACACATGCTCCCACAAGGTCGCAACCACATCTGCTTTGTCATGCATCAATACTCCACCAAGATTTGCCGAGCCAGCCAATCTATCCGCCTGTTCATTCCCCAGCTCACCAGCATGCCCCGGAGAAAAGATCCAGACGATGCCTGTCACCCGTGACTTCCGAAGCGAAGCAAGCCACTCTACACGAAGCCTGCCTGTCTTCACCCTACTCAGCATGCTTTCTGAGTCAGTTACAATTACGATGTGTGTGTGTGTGTGTCGTATTCTCCATCCAGCGGAAAGCTGCACTGACCGCCTCCACCTCCATTCTTAAGCTAGATGTTGTGGTATCATATGCTGGGCTCTCCTGCACCAAGCGTCGACCATTGGCTTTTGCTAAGAACCCCCAGGTACTTCTCCTACCTCTCAACACCGACCCATCTATGTAGATAATCATATGACGTGAGCGAGCATTATCCTGAATCAGTTGCTGGAATTCACTTCCGTGGCCCCTGCTGGCCACTCCCTGCACTCCCGGCTCAATGTGATTATAACTCTGCACAAGTCTGACTGCTCCGCTGACACTCTGACCCACTCTTCTCCTCTCCTAATGTTCTCCAAGGGGCACACCTGCCTGATCGTATCCTCCGCCTGAGCCATCCATGATTTCCCTCTTATCAGTCGCTGACCCTTAACGGCGTCCAGCGCCTCATGCAACGGGTGATCTGTGTCTGCAGCTACTCTGAGGTATGCCTTCTCCTGCATCACCTTCAGCCTACCTGCAACAGACGGCAAACCAAGGATGTAACGCATACACACAACTGGGGTGCCTCAGGTGCATCCCAGAATGACTCGCATCGCTTCGTTCTGTATGCGCTCTAATTTCAACAGCTGACTCTTTGAGACAGTGAGCTGTCCTAGTCCATAATAAATCACTGAGAGGATCAAGTGCTGGTATAGTGTGAAAAGCATTCTCTGCTAGCCATAGTTTTAAGTGCATTGAGTCCCTTTTGAGATCTTGTCACAACCGTCTCATATTATTGAATGCCTATAAAAGATTGATTAGAGAAATTAGACGTAGACAGTCAAAATTTTTTGGACATGTTATGAGAAGAAATGGGTTGGAGAACTTAGTGACAACTGGCAAGATCGAGGGGAACAGACCAAGAGGAAGACCGAGAGGAAAATACCTGGATGGCTTGGCCACATGGCATGGACGAGACAGGAACACTGAGCTGATCCACGACACTGGTGATCGAGTGAAATGGCGAGTCATGACCGCCCACGCTTTCCGGCATGGCACATGATTGATTGATTGATTGATAAAAGATTGACGCTCCTCGAATAAATTTAGTTGAAAATTCAATGCGCAAGTGTGGCTCACCTCACTACAGAACAACGAATCATCATTATTGTACGTTTACAGGATGGACAGTGACAAAGTGTAGTAGCCAGAGAATTTAATATGGTTAGAAGCACCATTAGTCGCCTTTGGAGGCGATTTCAAGAAACTGGCTCAGTGGCAGACCGGCCGCGCAGTGGAAGACTGAATCACTACTGCTGCCGAAGACCGCTTCATACGGCTGCGTCACCTTAGGCTGCGTTCTCCACAGTCCATGCAATTTCAGGAGCTCGTCGAATTTCAGATCAAACGATCAAGAACCGGCTGCACAACGCTGGTCTTTGGGCTAGAAGACCCTACAGAGGTCCTGTTCTTACGGACCGGCATCGCCAGAACCGACTGCAGTGGGTGTATCAGCATCTTCAATGGACCGTTGGTAATGACTGGAGACGGGTTTGGCTTTGTGATGAATCATGTTCTGTGCTCCAGCGACACGAAAGACGGAAAAGAATTTACCGCAGAGTTCGTGAGCGCTACATCCAGAACAGCGTTGATGAGACTCCGCCACATGGTGGTGGGGGTATACTGGTGTTGGGGGAGGGGGCGATCACCGTCATGGGAATAAGAGACCTGGTGCAAATTGAAGGGCGCCTGGATGCCCAACGATACGTCAATGAAATTCTTCATCCTCACGTCCTTCCACTTCTGGCTGCACGAGGGCCGATTTTTCAGCAGGATAACGCTCGACCTCAAATGGCAAAACTTACCACCCAGTTCCTCGCTGACAACAACGTCCAGACCATTCCGTGGCCAGCTATGTGATCAGACATAAACCCCATAGAACACTTATGGGATGAACTTGACAGTCGACTCCGCCCGTGAGACGTGGCTCCAGCCAATCTCCGACAGTTGTCTCTTGCACTGCGGGAAGAGTCGGCAGCCAGCCCACAACAACAGATCCAACGGCTAATCGGATCCATGTCAAGGAGATGTTCTCTGATAGAGGCCATAGGAGGCATTACACCTGACTGAAACGGAGATCTCAGTCGCAAAGACTAATAGCCCAAACCAAATTTAATGAACATCATTTCATTGTTAAAGTCGGTAAGTTTCTTCATGCCAGTATTGAAACAATTCCGTAAAGTAACATGTTGGTACAAGTTTGCAATTGAAATTGCAATAATGTTGCGTTTCTGCTTTTGTAACAGTATATTTAGTGATGAGTAAACTGTCGCCTTATGTGCAACCAAAGAATCGATTTATTAATAAGCGAGATGACTTGATGTCGCTGAGGGGTTTCAGCTTCATTAATCATCTTTAGACTGAGTATTACAGCACTAAAGCGAGTGCAACTACCAAACGATTTTCTAGAAACACACGAGGCTCCGGCGAGGAAATTATCTTCTGTGTACGTTAAGTATGTTCTCTTCGTTTCTGGCCGACTTCTGCCTCCTCTTTCAGGAACAGTGCCGCCTATCATTGTTAATATTCCCAACCAACTCTAAAGTGTATCATCCTTTTCGTTATTCTTGATCCATCCATCATGTCCCATGCCGGAAAGCGTGGGCGTTAATGACTCACCATATAACTCGATCACCAGAGTCGAGATCAGCTCAGTGTTCCTGTCTCGACCATGCCATGTGGCCAAGCCATCCAGGTATTTACTTCTCGGTCCTCCCCTTGGTCTGTTCCCTTCGATCTTGCCAGTTGTCAGCAAGTTCTCCAATTCATTTCTTCTCATATGTCCAAAAATTTTTGACTGTCTACGTCTGATTTCTCTAATCAATTTACAATTTACATTTGTTTCCTGTCATACTTGGTCATTGGTTTTTCTATCTGTCCATGGTATTCTTTGCATTTTCCTCAAAACCACATTTCTGCAGCTATCAGATGTTTTTCAGCTTGACTGCTCATTGTCCAAGTTTCACATCCATACAAAAGTACAGGCACTATGTAGCACCTCAACACTTGATGGACATTGTGACTTATTTTCCCCGCAACGTTTCTATAACTTTGATGGTTAAAGACAGAAAGAAAATAGTATAGGGAAGAAAACAGAATGATACAGAACAAGAAAAAAAAAATGTGATATCCATGATGATGGCTGTGGCAGGCAGAAACGATGGTGAAAAGCACCGAAAAGCGATTGTTCCTATTTTTGTATTACTCGGAGGACTTTTCAGATCCCGAGATTAAATATTGTGGGTTTTTTAAAATTAAATTATTATTTTGTTTTCTTGTTTGCTGATAAAGACTGGCCGAAACGTTCGCCTGCATCATCAGTATGTAATTTTCCTTTCGCCGAGCTTCCTAGTTATACTCGTTTGTTGTGTGTTCCTTTGACTTGAGCTTTAAAATCTAAACTCCTAATGAAAACCAAGCTTCAGTATGACCAGCGGGTCAGATCTCGGGGTTAAGCAGTGCATCGCTGAGTAAAGACCTATAGCAATTGTAATTAACAACATTCTTCGGCACAGCAGCCACCAAATGTTAACAGTGGAGTATGTGTGGCACAAGACGTCTTCGCTTTCTCTGCAAAGGTCATGTTTACAGCATCCACATTGAGCGGTAGGCAAGGTCGAGTTAACAAACGTGGGAGATACGCATTTTAGATGAAGATTTCGTCATGCATAGACACCATTAAAATGACATTGTTCGACTCTTGATTAAAGACTAAGTGTATTGACTGTCGGCTGACACCAGTCTTCATTTCTCAGCCTCTGTCCTCTTCTTCTGCGATAAGCGTTTGCTAAGTGTGGTGCATAGCATCCATTGTAGTGCGTAGATGTTCGCTTGCAGTCCCGTGCCCCTTGGGCCAACATCTTTCGGATTCGACAGTTGAAGTTTCTTTTCTGAATTCCTCCTCCCAAAGGTAGATGGCCCTACCGGGCTTGTGGAATCTTGTTCCCCCCACATTTTCTGTCGGGCTTTTTTTTTTTTTGCCCTAGCCTGTCCTTTGTTCTTACTAGAACGTCTTCTTTCCATTATATTTATAGGATTGAATGTCTCTGAAGCATACAGCCAGAAATCTGAGAAGAAAGCAATTGGTAATTATACCCGGAAAATATGTATTTATTTATTCTTTAACTCTTTCTATACCAAGTAACTCTTCATGTAAACATGAACATACATGCTGTCTACATCACATACTTTTCTTAACTCTTTTTGTCCCTGTTAAAATAATGAATATCTGAGTCTGAAAGAGACAAACAAATAACTGCCTGAGCCAGAAGGTGGCTAGACAGCAAGTGCCTAGAACAGATAGAGTTCAATTAATAATTACTAAATAGTCGATTTATATAATAACTGTCTATGATTGAGAAAATTAGCTCTTAAAGAACAAAAGGCGGATATATTGGGTAGTGTAACTCTTCTCCGTTATTCTTCCTGAACACAATTTTTTAAAATTAAGGTTTCAAAAAGTATTTTGTTTGAAACAGTAAACAGAACGAGGAAATAAATCATCTTTACGCGTAAAATTAAATTCCAATCGGCGTCTATTTATCACTATTAGACTTCAGGCATGATAAAGATGCTTGCAGATCTCTGGCTTGACGTGAAAAACCTTAGACTGGTAAAGGACATATATTGGAAATAACAAGCTGCTGTTTAGTTAGTTAGTTAGTTAGTTAGTCGCAGTTCCAACTTCACAGCAACGGGTCGTCCCCATTATGCTCCGTTCCTGTGCCAGTGAATATCATACAAAACGCTCCCCACCGCCCAATGTGAAAAGTGGAAAAGACTTGAGTCTCGACAAACATCAGCCCGCACAGATGCACTATGCATAATGCCGCCGCCAGAATGTCAACACAATAGTCCCCCACAAAACACCCAGTTCATTTCTGATGGAATCTGCAGCCATTTTCCCATCTGGATGTTTTCTAGATGTTCACCCACACAGTCCACGAAATACAGTTCATCGTCGATGGCAGTGGCAGTCAACCAGAAGCCCAGCAGCCACGCATTTCTGCATAAGGCAAAAACCGGTCAACTCTGGGACATAGCCATCTGCCATCATTCCGAACATGCAGTCACGTTCCAAAAACCTCGGGCAGATTCAAAAGCACTTCATACGAAACTCACAGCTCACAGTGTCGCGCCACGCACTCACTCAGTAGCAGGGCCACGGAACCATCAAGCTGCTGTTTAATACCAGCCAATCAAGAGAGGTTTGCAAAAAGGATGTGTAAGGTCTCCAGAATCTCTCCACGCCCCCCCCCCCCCCCCCCCCCTCAAGCCCTTTCCCCTTAAGTAGTGAAATTGTGATACGGTATGAGAGAAATCGCCAGTGGGGGTCTTAACATACATACATATAAGATAAGCAGATGACACATGATTGATTTCAGACAATGAAAAGAATCTACAACATTTAGTGGATGTTGTTATTGTACACAGTGAGCAAACTAGAGTTGAAATTAAACTGTAAGAAAACAAAATGAAGAAGTGTCACAGTGTAACATCCAAGTAAATGGGCAGATTCTTAAAACTGGCGAATAGATTCAACTATCTTGGAACAGTGTATAATAAAATATCAAGATATTTTTAGATACCGAGAACACACAATGAGGGCAGCATATGAAGATGTGAAATGTAATAAATATGATTTAGAACAATAATTACCGTAATCAATAAGAATGATAAACGAACAGATACTAATGGCCACCATAGCTTAAGGCTTATATTGCATTCAACCTTCTGACGGAAGCTGTTAACAAAAATGAGTAAAATAATTTAACTGAAAGTCCTGCACTGTTGTGGACATGAAATGGTAAGTTATACGGAGATAACAATTGCTTGGAACCACTGAACAAAACTGAAACAACCAGGAATAAATTATCAGAAATTCAGAGATTTATAGAAGCAAATGAAAGAACTAGAGATAAGAGAACACACTAGATAACAGACAATAAACATAAAATTAAAGGCATATCGGAATTCTAACCTTTCACCTTATTTCAGAAGACGGAGTGGGTTCTCCGAATGGTGGGAGACACTGGTAATAGGGAAAGCTGGCACACATGCAAAAATCAGTACAGTGTTACGTTAGAGTTCAAATCGAACGAATAAAAAAAAAAACAACTTTGGCCTGTAAATGGGGACATGGCCTCGATAATGGGAGCACTTCCAAACGATGTTCAAAATGAGTCACCATAAGCCGTGTCTATCATTCACTTACACCTACAGTTACAGAATATGTACATAGGTCGTACTCAAGCTTGTTTATGGCGTTGTTGATGTCGATTTAAACACTACCTTCTCTAGAATCCAGAAATCGAACGAAATACCGGGTGACGTAAACAACTTGGTGAAGAAAATTACAGACAGATTGATAGTAGGGAAAGAACATGGTCGGGAACCGCAGGAGATAACAAACGATACGATGACATGGCGTGAGTTGTTTGATCTCACATGCTTCTATAGGAAGAAAAGACAAAAGAAGAATAATATCCCTAATACATATTGTTAGAATAAAATGGACCAAGAAAGGAAAAAGAATACATTATAGTACGTCTGAACATCTAAGAAAACTGATTTAAAGTCGTGCCACCTTTCGGGAAATTAAAATAATTTCTTCTTTTTCTGCCCTGTATCCCACACTTCAAGCATAATCCCTCAATCAAACCACGTCAAGCTGTTCCATCTCTTTTTATCTCCTGCAGCTGACTCCATGTCTTCTCAGTATTATTCATCTCTGCCTGTAATTCTTTTCTCCGTGTGTTTTAGGTATCCCACTATTTCGTTTACATTGTGGATTCCAGACAAGAGAGTGTCTAGTTATATTATCCTCAGGTTTTCTCAGTGTCTGTCACATCTAGCGTCAGCGGCTTTTTTTTTTTTTTTTTCCACCTCTTGGTTCAATGGAATTGGTTTGTTTCTTTCCATAGGCCTCTACATTTGCGATGTTGTCATAGCATTCTCTCCCCCCCCCCCCCCCCCCCCCCCCCCCCCCCCAATATTCTGAGCTGACACCATAATTGAATGTTTGTAGCTTCTTTGTAATTCCGTTAGTTGTTCTCCATGTTTCTGACCCATGTAATAATATTGATTTAACATTGGGGTTAAAAATGTTTCCATACGTAACAGTGGTTTAGAAAAAACAGTAAGGAAAGGTATACTTCCTGGAAGGACAGGCAGGGACCGACCGACATGACAGTGGAAGCAGGACATTCAAAATAGGCCATTTTACAATCCTATTGCGCATACGCAAACTGCTCAATACTCGAGACTCTCGCTTAGGATATTGTTTAAGCGCCAGTTTGAGTCCTGAAATACGATTTTCCGTTATCCTTAAAAAGTCGCTTAAAAGTCGACAGGGTCGACTTCATTGCACCTGGTTTTATCCCATATGGCTCGGTCTCTTTCCGCAGCACGGAAAGCGTCGCACAAAGCACGAACTCCGTAGCTTTTAGCGACAACCCACAGGAGTCTCCGAAACATTTAACTCGTAAACCGAAGGGTGCGGCCAGGAATCGAACCCACAACCTTCGGAGCACGAGTCAAACGGCTTGACCACTTCGCCACAAAGACTCCCCACCATTATCCTTACTCTTCATTGCACTGTATAATAAAATTCATGTTACTTAATGACGTTCCCTCGTATATGTGAGATGATACATTAAGAAACATACAGTATACGCGATATCAGACATACCAGACGGTCGCCTCCGACCCGGTGGTAATGAGTTTGGATCAGCGTCGGAGGGATTTTTATTGTAGACCTTGGCTCCCAAGTCGCGCCAACCTAAAATAGGTACCAGGAAACGTCTTGTAATGGCGGCCTGTGTGATGTTGACTTCAGCACTTACCTTGTCCAGATTGGTGTATACAAATATGGATTTATCACCATATGTCCAATGCGCGTAAGGAGTGTAAAGGGGTCTTTCACGTACCGACATACTGCTATACACACAGCGTATTTAAATTCGCCACTATATACGATCCCAGGTCCAGGTCACCGCAGCTTAAAATGGGTTCCGGAAATGTCATCGTAAATATAGGCGCACGGTGTGATATTGAGCACATCACCCATACAGTGCTTATTGGTCTATACCAATATAGGGCTAGCATCATATACACACACAAGTGTGTTACCGCAGCCCCACACGGGAAGTGAAGAATAGTGACACTGTAACCGCCTAAATTGGTCTTGAAAGGCTACTATAGAGGGTTGGTATGGGACTAATTCACATCCCAGAAAGAAAAAAAAGTCAGGCGACATCAAGCCAACAAAGGGCGTTGTTGTTGGCCTTTATTCCACTAGGAGTCAGAGGCAGCTGGAGATGACACCATATACCCAGTACGATTTAAGGTGTGCAAAAGTGTCCTTTACTGTTAACTACAGTGATTATACTGGAAGTCCCGCTATACGTCGCTTCAGTTTACGTCGTTTCACTATAACGTCGTTGTCACAATGGGACATAACTTCACATTACGTCGCTAAGTTTCACCATAATGTCGTCACCTGTGTTGCTATGCTGCGTTAACGTCGCCATTTTGCATTTTGTGCAGTGCGTTTTTCCAGCATTTTATCGTGTCATCACCCATAATTATGAGTTCAAAGCGCATATTAATTGCTGATAGTGTGTCTAGTTGTAAGAGAACCAGGAAAAGTGTTAAGCTTGAGGTGAAGTTAGATGTGTTACGTCGTTTTGAGGCTGGCGATTGGGCTATTGATATCGGTAAAGTCCATGGTTTACCTCCAACCAGGGTAAGGACAATTCGTCCGGGTGTTGACAAAATCAAAGAGGGTGCTATAAACGTAACCCCTTTGAGTGCTTTCAAGATCACTCGTACCAGAAGTACTCTTATGGAGAACATGGAAGCACTGTTGGTCGTCTGGATTGAATACCAGAACCAACGGAATATGCCTGTGAGCAAGATGGCTATCCAAAAGAAAGCAAAGTCTCTCTATGAAGATCTAGCTATAGTATGTCCACATTTGTTTGCCGCAATATAAACATCCATATCTCAGTAACCAACTGAGGGAAAATTATGAGATTTAGTATATAACCTTATCATTATGTCCACCCAACAAAAAAATTTTTGTTCTGGAGATTTTACAGCAGATTTCAAAGTTTGTTTATATGCGGTATATAATTTACGGGTCTGAGATGAATTTCATAATTTTAAATGTATTACAGCGTAGCCAGACAATCAGCGCCCACTGTTGAATATTGTACGTGTTTTGAAGGGATTGGCCTTATGCCAACTACCCGCGTTGTTCAAACAAGGACTGTTCAGAGGTGTCTCAAAATGTGGGTTATTTCATGAAACCTAAATTAATATTTTTTTTTTTTAAATCTTGCCACTTATCGCTAACATTAAAATGTGTGAATATTTTTCCATGGAATTTAATGCGAAATTGTACACTTCAAGAATCGCTATGAAGTTGTACACATATTTT
Organism: Cepaea nemoralis; assembly: GCA_014155875.1. Taxonomy (NCBI): domain Eukaryota; kingdom Metazoa; phylum Mollusca; class Gastropoda; order Stylommatophora; family Helicidae; genus Cepaea; species Cepaea nemoralis. The sequence goes on along the minus strand of JACEFZ010028387.1, from coordinate 79,011 downwards.
TGTCACGAAGCTGATCGCAGGAAACTGTTTTATACTATTACAAATTCCGAAAAAAGAACAGTGCATGCATTGGGTTTGAGTCGATGGGTGCAAGAATCTGAAATTAAACCACTACGCAATAACAAAACGGCAGGGAGAAAGATTATTGTAGACAGCTTTGACAAAGATGTCATAAGGCGAGCTATTATAAAAATGCTTTTAAAAGTCGACAGGGTCGACTTCATTGCACCAGGTTCTATCCCATATGGCTCGGTCTCTTTCCGCAGCGCGGAAAGCATCGCACAAAGCACGAACTCCGCAGCTCTAGCGACGACCCACAGAAGTCCCCGAAAAATTTAACTCGTGAACCGAAGGATGCGGCCCGGAATCGAACCCACGATCTTTGGAGCCCGAGTCAAAAGGCTTGACTACTTCGCCAAGGAGACTCCTAAAATTATAAAAATTTAAGATTTTATATCCAGGATTATCCAGCATTATAAACATGCTGGATGCCAAAGAAACAGTGACTGTAAGAAAACGTAGGGTTTGGTTGAGAAAGAGCAATAACATAGAGCTATCCAAACAACTTTGTGGAAAATTATAAGGACATTATCTTCACTTTTTGAAAGTACAAGGGCGGTAGAAATATTCTTTGCGAGCAACCGCATTTAGGAGCCTCGAGAAGCAGATACCTACGTGAAATAAAGGAAAAGCGCAAAGAAAATTATGACATAGTGTATTTGGATGAGACGTGGATCAATGCGCACGACACAAGTGACAAGAAATGGCAATCAATGGATGGAAAGATAAAGCGTTATGTGCCCAGTAGTAAAGGACAGCGTTTGGTCATAGCCTATGCTGGTAGTACTCATAATGACTTACTACAGAATGCTGGGCTCGTGTTCGTATCAAAGCATACAGACAATAGGGATTATCATAATGAGATCAATGGTAATGTATTTAGAGATTGGCTCGAGAATACAGTACTTCCATCCCTTGATAGACCGTCTTGTCTAATCATGGACAATGCATCATATCACAATTTTGTTGCCCAAGAAGACAAAATACCTACGGCATCGGGCACAAAGGAAGCAATAAAGATATGGCTCCGAAGGGAAAATATACCATTTTCAGAAACATATTTCAAGCTACAGTAGTTGTCCCTTGTAAAACAGGCGCAAAAAAGCAAGAAATTTCAAATCGACAAGTTGATAGAAGAGCATGGCCATAGGTGCTTGAGACTTCCGCCGTATCATTCTCATTTAAACCCTATAGAATTTGTGTGGGCTAAAATTAAAGGACAGGTGGCAGCTGCCAATACTACATTCAAATTGTCTGACGTCAAGATACTAGCCCAGTCCGCGCTATTAAATATTGATAACAGTTATTGGAAAAAATGTAAGGACCATGTGTTGAAAGAGGAAGAGGACTATTGGAGAAAGGATGGATTGAATTTTATGCAACCGAGAGCAATCATCAACCTACTGGAATCGTTCGACACAGATTAAGGTCTGAGCAGATCGCAGACCTTAATCTACGTACACACTTACTGGGATATTTTGCTCCAACTATTGAGACGAATTGCATGCCCTAAACATTACAGCATCAGCATAACGTCAATGGCAACAGTTTGTATTCGACACTGATGAATTTTCAATTCCGCAAGCCCTCAGCGGTGACAAACAACTGTATTGAAAAAACACACACACACACACACACACACACACACACACACACATACACACACACATACACTAAACGCATTGAATACCAACAGAAGAGTAATATTGCGGTGGAAACTGACATATTGTGGCATAACAAGAAACGTGAGAGCAAACACGTTGTCAAATTAGGGGACAACACACGTGCATACGAATCAATCTATAAACTTCAATGAAAAGAGGACCAACATCTTGGTCGTTAAGAAGAAAGCCCACTACAGAGACACTGACAACTATTTTCATAGTGCAAAACAGGTAATCATGTTCCGTCTCTGAACGGTAAACAGCAGAGTAGACAGTCTTTCACGAAGACTCAAAGTGGGTCTGTCACCCATGTGTGCGTGTGAACAAACTACACAGACAGCTGAACAGATCCTTAAAAATGGAAACATGATGACTAAATTGCGGTATCATTTCTGGTCACTCCATACGCACATTAACGCACAGCTATTTTGAAGCTTTCACGAACTCAATATAAAAAGCTAAATGCATCCTAGTAACATGAATGCTTGTGTACAATTATTAACCAGCAGCTGAAGAAACAAGAAGGAAATGAAAAATAAGGTAAGAAATATATTCCTTCTACTTTCCTGTCAATTTACACATTATTTACCCCATACCTCTGTACATTCTCTGTCTTTACTAATATTACACATTGCACCCCTCTCGGGAGTCTCCGTGGTGAATGTGGTCAAGCCGTCTGACTCGGGCTCCGAGGGTTGTATGTTCGATTCCTTCATTTCACGAGTGCTTTTGTTCGGAGAATCCAGAGGGTCATCGCTGGAGATACGGTGTTAGTGCTTTGTGCCACGATTTCCGCCCTGCGGAAAGAGACTGAGCCATATGGGATAAAAACCCGGTGCAATGCTACTTTAAGCTACTTTTTTTTTATTGCACCCACTCCCATACGAATCTGGCTACGCCTTGTATTTGTGTCCTTACCAGAAATAACGTGTTTTACTGTAAGACTAGTTTGTTAGCGTCAATTCACTACATTTCTCCCAAAACAAAGAAATGTTGCCGCTTTCAATGATTTAAGTTGCTTTTGGACCTATCAAAGACATATTCCTTGGGTGGGGGTAAATATAAGACGGCTGGAAAAATTTCATAACGATGCAACAGACAGCTTTCAAAATAATTGATCGTGAATGAAGGCATTCTTTGGGGGACATACTATAAGAAAGCGGGCGAGAGCAGTACTAGTAGTGCTGATGATAGTTTTTGAGCGACTCGTGGTTTTAATGCTTCTACGTTCCAATAACTCTACCACTCACCCTCTAACCCACCTCTATTCAACCAATAAATATCAACAACCATCAAAATAAACATTACATAATACACTGTATTTCATTTAATTCTATGGGACATAGTATTTCGCTATACGTCGTTTCAATTAAAGTCGCGTTTCCCGGGAACGTAACCCGACGTTAACCTGGCCTTCCTGTATCGTTATTTCGGCATTTTCAACAAGGGCATGCTAATTTTTCTGATCAGAACGGCACTGGCGTCGATCTTCATAAAATTGGCACTAACATTGTTGTCTGTCACTTGTCTCTGGCTGACAGGCGACGTAGAACAGAACTGGCCGTGTCGCCTCACTGTGCCTTGGTTTACAATATGTGAAGACTTTACACCACAACGGATGAAAAGGTGTTAGCTACGGGACTACTTTTTAAAAACATTATGTGTAAGCTCTAATAGAGTAATTTTAGTCTTTAAGTAATGTCTGTCCTTGTAGTTTTTGCTTGATGGTGTAGGCTTGTCTCAGGGTCGTAGATTGTGTATGGCTTGCTCTTGTAAAGCTGACCTTCTCCACCTCTTGTTTTCCCCATAATCCATCTTCATTCCACAGCTTTACAGCAGTTAACCCCATTTCCCGTGTACATCTTCTGTCCCTATCCTTCTTTCCCTGTACGGTAACTTGCTTGCCTTCCTGTAACTTAACATTTCTTGAGATCTTTTGAGCAGCAAAGCAGATCCCTCTGATGATACATTATTTCGGACTTGAAAGAAAACCACGTAACACTGCTAGAGAATGAATGTTGTATGCTGTTGCATGAAGTAGTAGGTAGCCCAGAAGACGAAAACCCATGACAAAGCTTAATGAGTCAGCGAACTAGGCCTGACAAATGAGGGTATCCTAACCCGTTTCCTGTAGGCAAAGGAACAAAAGGGTACAGAAAAGTTCATTAATTAATTTCGTCGTCCTAAAATAGACAGCGACAAGGTAAATGTGAAGTGTGCTTTCTGTGTATGACACTGAGTTATGAGGATCCCGCTTTATGTCGTCTCCCATCGCGTCAGATTTTTATGACCCCGCTGTCAGGGGGGCTAGGTAGTTTGTCAAGCTGCCCAGATGTAACCGGAAAGGTATTTCTTTCTCGGATATGTGTCATTAGTGTTTTATTACTCCACTTCTTTAAAAAAAACAAAAAACACCACAAATATTATATAATCAAAGAAGTTTCACTCTATATGTTAAAAATAACATATTTTCAACGTGTCGGATGAGACTGAAGTTCAACAAATCACTTTAAATATCTCAAGTTTGCATATATTATCTGTTTTTACACTATATTTTTTACCTACTATAAATATGTGTTCCTTTATTTCTGTGGTTTGTCTTACTGTTACAAAAACGGACAGGAATGCATAACTCGGCATGTTCTTGTTCGTGTAACCTTGTGTGTATCTACAAGTGTAAGGGCATAATTTATTCCACTTCTTGCTTGTAAGGGCATTCATTTTATCTGCCTCTAGCAAAGGCGCTCGTATTTGATTCTAGTCTGTGAGTAATGTTCATCCTTCGGTGTTCCTTGCAGCAGAGTCCCAAAGTCCCACTCTCGGTATTCAACTGCGGGCAAGTTCGACAAGTTTAATTAAATTGTAAGTAACAGTTGAGTTGAGTTATACTATTTTAAAAGGCCAGTGAAACGTAATGTTTATAAACAGTATTTTCTGTTATTTATTTGGATGTCTAAATCATTTAAAGGGCATTGAGTTTACTTGGTTTATTTGTAAGTAAAGTAAAGGACCCTTTTACAAGCCTTAGTGCGTATTAGGCATATGGTGCTGGACAAATATTTGTATAGACCAGTGGTTCTCAACAGGCGGGGAATTTTAGGGTTTCGGGGGAGGGTGGGGGATTAAAATTATTTCAAGATCGCATTAATACAAGAACCAGTTACTTGATATTGTTTTTCCCTCTAAATTTTACGGTTCTGTACTTCTCACCCTAATGAAATTCGTTTTGTAACGTAAGTAGACCTGCAAATCACGTTTTATGTAGATGTCTAGACTTGTTCTAGTATGTGTTATTAAATTTAGCTTCCATTTGTACATATACTGTGTAAGGGTGTGGGGGGGGGGGGGAATTTATAGGGAGGAAATTCGAAAGGGGGGGGGGGGAATGACGTTCTGAACATATGGTAAAGGGGGACATGGGCCAAAAAAGGTTGAGAACCACTGGTATAGACAGATCGGCGCTCCTGGGTGACCCTTCGCCTTTACTTCCCAATACATTTCGCGATACCCATTTTAGGCTGGGAGAAAAGGTCAATTTTCAAAATTCACCTCCTTACGAATTCGAATATATGACCGCGGGCTGGCAAGAAAGCGCCCAGCCACTACGCTGCAGGGGTTCTCAATGTTTTTTGTTTTTTTTTAATCAGTATGTAATGTAGACAGCTTTGACAAAGATGTCATAAGGCGAGCTATTATAAAAATGCTTTTAAAAGTCGACAGGGTCGACTTCATTGCACCAGGTTCTATCCCATATGGCTCGGTCTCTTTCCGCAGCGCGGAAAGCATCGCACAAAGCACGAACTCCGCAGCTCTAGCGACGACCCACAGAAGTCCCCGAAAAATTTAACTCGTGAACCGAAGGATGTGGCCCGGAATCGAACCACTTATGCCAGAAACACGGAACTGATCCACGACTCTGTTGATCGGGTGAGATGGCAGAACATGACCGCCCACGCTTACCGGCATGGCACATGATGGATGATGGATGGATGGATGTAATGTAGACACGCCGGTCTCCCTGGAGAAGAGGTTAACGACGCTGTTCATAATCCCGCATACTCTCGTAAGAAACACAGCTGTGCGAGATTCGGCAGAGGATCGCGTCGTGTTGGTTACTTACGGAGATATGTGGGCCGGTTGTTCAGAAAGCAATTGCAAACGTTTTTTTTGTGTTTTTTCGCATATCCTTTACAGCAACTAATTCAGGACAATGCTCACTCGAGTGATGTGATTATCTACACAGACGGTTCGGTGTCAAGAGGTGAGAGAAGTGGCTGGGGGTTCATAGCCAAAGCTAATGGTCGATGTTTGGGAGAGAGCCTGCATTATAAACCCTCCATCTTAAAAAGGGAAATGGAGCATCCCTGGGAGGAAATCACAAAACACTTGATTTTTTTTAAAAAAAAAAAAAAAAAAACCCCCCCCCCCCTTTCCCCCCCGGGGGGGGTTAAGAAAACCCAACCCAAGCCCTGTGCGAGATTCGGCAGCGGATCGCGTCGTGTTGGTTACTTACGGAGATATGTGGGCCTGTTGTTCAGAGTGCTGACTGTAATAGTGATCATGTACACTATGTGGAAAAATAAAAGAAAGATTAAAAGGGGGAAAAAAAATGGTTAAGAACAGAGACTTAATAAAGAGGTTCTAAAAATAGATAAAGAAATGCAAGAACAATACAGAGTGACTGTGAAAAATAGGTACAATGCAATAACTAAAGTACAGAGTATAGATGAACAATGGGAAATGTTAAGGGACTCCATTCATCAAACTAGAAAAGAAGTATTACCAGAGAGAGGCAAAAAAGCTAAAAAAAAATGGATGAATGAAGATATCTTAAACCTGATGGACAAAAGAAAAACAGTATAAAAATAACAAACAAGAATTCGCTAAGATAAATAAAGAAATAAAAGATAAATGTGGGAAGGCTAAAGAAAGTTGGTTAACGAGCAATGCAAAAAAATTGAATTAAATTCCATTAAAGATACAAAAAATATGCACAGACAAATCAGTGAGCTTACAGGAAAAAAAATAAGAATAAATACAGGGTGTTTGAAATCAAAAACAGGAAAGATAATATTAGAGGAAGATGCTATAATGAAGAGGTGGAATGAGTATATAAGAGAATTATATGAAGGAGAAAGGGCAGAATTAACAGAAGATAGTAACTTAGAAGGTCCACCTATTCTGAAAGAAGAAGTCGCTGACGCTATGAAACGTATGAAGAAAGGAAAAACAGCTGGGCCAGATGAAATCACAATAGAAGAATTAGAAGTATTGGGAGAATTTGGAGTAGATATATTAACCAAAATGTTGAATGATATTTACAGCAGTGGATATTTACCCAGTGATATGCTGAAATCTGTATTTATAGCTATACCAAAAAGACCAGGAGCAATTGATTGTGAAGATTTTCGTACAATTAACCTTATAAACCATATCACTAAGCTTCTACTCAGAATCATAATGAGAAGAACCAAAAAGAAAATAAAAATGGAAATTAGTGAAGAACAGTATGGATTTGTGGAAGGAAAGGGCACAAACAATGCAATTTATACATTGCGGACACTAATAGAAAGGTCAATAGAGAAACAGAGGGACATATATTTGTGCTTCATAGATTATACTAAGGCATTTGATAAAGTAAAACATGATGAACTGATTAAAATGTTGGAAGATATCAACACTGATGGAAAAGATTTAAGAATAATAAAGAATATTTACTGGAACCAAGTAGCAGCAATTAAAATGGGAAATAAAGAGGGTAGTTACGAACAGATAAAGCTAGGAGTACGACAAGGGTGTGTCTTGTCACCAGATCTTTTCTCCCTGTATAGCGAAGTAATAATGAGAGAGATCAAAGAGATGCCAGGAATACTAGTTGGAGGTTATAATATAAATAATATACGCTATGCAGATGACACAGTATTGGTGGCGGATAATTCAACAGACCTACAACAATTATTAGACGTTGTAGTAACAGAGAGTGCAAGGAAAGGACTCAACTTGAATATCAAGAAAACAGTAACAATGGTAATATCAAAGAAAATGGTGACACCAAAATGTGACATAGAAATAGAAGGGAAAATCCTTAACCAAGTTGATAATTTTAGATACCTAGGGGCATTTATAACATCAGATGGAAGATGTACAACAGAGATTAGGAGCAGAATAGGGCAGGCAAAAGCCGCATTTCATAAAATGAAGAGTATCTTATGCAATAAGTCACTGTCACTGAATGTAAGAAAGAGAGTGCTGAAATGCTATGTAGAACCAGTTTTGCTGTATGGCAGTGAATCTTGGAATGTAAATGAACAAATTAAGAAGAAATTAGAAGCAACAGAGATGTGGTTCCTGAGACGAATGTTGCGAATTCCTTGGACTGCCAGAGTAACTAACGACGACTGCCTGAAACAGGCTAATGAAACTAGAACATTATATACAACAATAAGACAGAGACAAACAGCTTTCCTCGGTCATGTGATGAGAAGAGAGGCATTGGAGAACATTGTAACAACTGGAAAGATCGAGGGGAAGAGAGGCAGAGGTAGACCAAGAGAAGTGATGCTGGATGGATTGAGACGGTGGCATGGAGGAATATCAGCAGCAGAGTTGATCCAGAAAACCAAAGACCGAGATCTATGGAGAGCCATGAACGCCTACGCCAGCCGGCACGGCACTTGATGATGATGATGATGTTGTTCAGAAAGCAATTGCAAACGTTTTTTTGTTTTTTCGCATATCCTTTACGGCAACTAATTCAGGACAATGCTCACTCGAGTGATGTGATTATCTACACAGATGGTTCGGTGTCAAGAGGTGAGAGAAGTGGCTGGGAGGTTCATAGCCAAGCTAATGGTCGATGTTTGGGGCAGGAGAGGCCTGGCATATGATACCACAACATCCAGCGTTAATGAATGGAAGTGGAGGCAGTCACTGCGCTCTCCGCTGGATGGAGAATATACACACACACACATCGTGATTGTAAACTGACTCAGAAAGCATGCTGACGAGGGTGAGGACTGGGCAGACTTCGTTCGGTAGTGGCTTGCTTCGCTTCGGAGGTCACAGGGTGACAAGCATCACTGGATCTTTTCTCCGGGGCATGCCGGTGTGCTGGGAAATGAACAGGCGGACAGATTGGCTGGCTCTGCAGAACTTGGTGGAGTATTGATACATGACAAGGCAGACGTGGTTGCGGCCTTGTGGGGAGCACGTGCACACCTCGGAGGAGCAAATGGATTATCATGGTCTGGCAAGAATGAGACAACGAGGAGTGACGAAGGGGTCTGGCCGACGCTCAACGCTCAAAGAAAAGGCGAGACGGACTTATAATCAGATTGCTACTGGTACTATTAGTGTTGGAACTCTTCGCTGGCTGCTGAGGATGGGGACGGTGCACTTATGGGAATGCCCCGAATGCTGTGATGTCGATTCCTAAATCAATCAATCAATCAATCAATCCTTTACAGGACATTGCTGTCAACGTCAGCATCTTTCAGCTGATTGTTGATTTCTTGGCAAGATTACGCTCAGTAGTTTGTCATTGCTTTTCGAGCGACCGGCTCACATACCCCGTAAGTTACCGACGCGGAGAGAACCGCTACCGATTCCCGCGCACGTCACGTTATTCACGAGAGTATACGGGATTACGGAGAGAGTCGTGTAACACCTAGACCAGGGAGACGGCAATTGCAAACTACTGAATGTAAAACTTGCCAAGATATCAACAGCAGCTGAAAATTGCTGGTGTTGGCTGCAATGTCCTGTAAACGATATGCGGAAAAAATGTGCGAGCACACACACGCACGCACGCAATCGCGCGCGCGCGCGCGCACACACACACACACAGATACACACACACAGATACACACACACACAGATACACACACACACACACACACACACACACACAGATACACACACACACACACACACACACACGCGCGCAATGTTTCAGAAATATATTTCTATATCATATTGCGTTGATACATTTTAGTTTGCTAGGAAGGGCATGTATGACTGGCTTGATATTTGTATTTCCGGATTCCGACAATGGTTCGTGTATTGACTCCCTTCTGCGCCATCACACAAGACTGTCAATAATTTTCTCTCGCTGTCTTCCTCTATATCTCTTTCCGCAAATCTTTCCGGTTTCACAACATGTTAAGGTTTTTGTCTTCTCATAATGTGGCCAAAAATTATGCCTGCTTCTTTCTGAATTTCGTGATAAGTTTTCGTTTTTCTTCCTCTTTTTCTTTCGTTCGCTTGAAATATGTATATAACTGCAATGCTGTCTCTTGTATGAATTGAACTGTCTTTTTCAGTTCACACAGCGTCCATAGAGTTTATCTTCCACTGTCGTCTCTCTAGGCCAGAAGGTTTGCCTAGATATGTTATATTTTGGGCAGTCTTGGAGTATGTGCTCTGCTGTCTGCGACGCCAATCCACATGTGCACATGGCTGTTTCACCAATCTTGAATTTTGTATACATGTGGTTGCGTAATCTATTGTGCCCTGTTCTGAGGCGCAGAATAATGACTTGTTCTGGTCTATCCATAACGTGGTAGTCATCTTGAGCAGGTGTTTGGTGGCTTTCTGACTGATTTGATCATTCTTTCTTTTGGTGGTATGTAACGGGCACATCAGGCTGTGCTTCTTTGGCTCCTTCCTTAGCCAATTGATCAGCTCTGTCGTTTCCGGGTACTCCACAGTGGGATGGTATCCACTGTATGGTGACCTTATGCTGACTGCTAAGTTCAGAAAGTAGTGTCCTTAGTACTGGCAATTTCCCAGACAGGAGCGCCTCGAGTACTGATTTTGCATCTGTCAATAGCACCACAGGTTGTGTACCATTGCTGGTATTTAGTAATTTCTCTGTTGCTATCTTGATTGCCTCAATTTCAGCATCGTAGTTATGGCAGTACTTTCCTGTCGGTACTCTAGCTGTGTCCCTATTACTATTTGGGTATTCTATGTACACTCCCGATCCTCCATTTCGAACAGCATTTTGTGCTGACCCATCTGTGTAGACTCGGATCCAGAGGTCCTGTGGGTATTCTTCATCAAGGAAGCTGAGAGTGGCTGTTCTGCGCTGCACACTGTTCTGTTCTTCCTTGTCAAATATTCCTCTCACTTTTGTCTGGATTTGTAATGATAGTCTATACTCATCTTTCCATGGAGTTCGCTCTGGAATAGTTGTTAGGGGGATACCAACTGTGGGCAGATCGGTGGTTTCTCTGCAGAGTCGTTTGGCCTGGTGGATAAAACTACTTCTTTTCAACCGCCCCATAGCTAGGTTTTCAAATCTGTTCTTCATAGGGTGGCCTGGCAAGCTGAGGAACTTTTTCTGCTTGTAGGCCTATTAACGTTTTCGTATCTCTGCGCTCACTCAGTGCTTGTGTCCTCCCCATCTTCTCCATTTCCACTATAGGGGTTGATCTCATCCCTCCTGTGGTGGCTCTAAGTGCTTGATTTTGCACTTTGTCCAGCTCTTGTAGTGTGGTTTTTGATGCCGAACACCACGCAGTTGACCCGTATTCCAGGTGTGGTCGTATGCTCTGTTCATAAACTTTGCTAAGTATTTTCCCCACTGGCTCCCCATGTGGTTCCACTTAGCTTTCTCAGGATGCCTATTTTCCTTTCTGGCTTTTGCTATTCTTTGTTGATGTGCTTTCTCCATGTCAGCCTGCCATCCAATGTTACTCCAAGGTATGTTGGTTCTTTATCTTCTCTTAGGGGTGTTCCATTTATCTGGATGGTCCCTGCCTTTTGTTTTGGAGAGAGGGTAAATAGGGTGGTGCTGCACTTGTCAGTGTTTATGCTGACACACCATCTATTTGCCCATGCAACAAATGTGTCTACAGCTCTTTGTAGTAATCTAGTGGCCACTGATGCATGTTCATTTGTGCTCCATAGAACCAGGTCATCGGCGTACATTGCCACTTTAATTCCATGCGGTAGATTAGCAACGAGATCATTGATGAAGATTAGAAAAAGTGTGGGGGACAAGACTCGCCCTGGGGAAACTCCGTGACACAGTAGTAATTTCTTGCTCTTTAGTCCGTCTATCTGTACTCGGGGCTGTTCTGTTGTGCAAGTATGCTTTCACCCATTTGTACATTCTTCCATTGACTTTGCAGTTTCTCAGTTTATTCATCAGACCTTCTTTCCAGACTTTGTCAAAAGGCTTTTTCAAATCTATCCGCAAGGCACTAGCTTCTTCTCTTGGAAATGCACTTCCTAAATTTCTATGAGAGACGGTAGGTTGTCGGAAGTCTTCCCGTAGAGTAGCACTGCCTTAATGCCAGCCTGCCTGTGGCACAAGGATGTTTGATACGTTCAATGTACCACGGCAGTCTGTGATTGAATTGACTGCGCCTCCAGTGTTTTGCAGAGACAGCTGGTTGAGGTTAATTGGTTCTGTAGCTAGAGGCAATGGAAACTATCTTTCCCTGATTTAGGAGTGGTACTCATGCGTGCTTCATCTCCAGGCTGTGGAACACTGTCATAAGGTCCAACTATTATATGAAGACTGCAACAGGGGGCTTTGCTTTGGGCCTTTGTTCCTAAGGGTTTCCTGATCATTTCATGGAGATACCATCAGCTCCTGGCGACTTTCTCATTTTCAGTTTTGATATGGCTAGCTCCAGTTCGCTGATTGTGATGGGTGCCTCCAGAACCTCATGTATTATTTTCTTCTGTCCTGTATGTTGCCGTTTCTCTCGAATCTCTTGTTGTTTCTTATGACTCAGTTCCCTAAAAATGTCCATATTGCTCATTTTGGCTGACCAACTAATTTTCAGCATTCTTCTATAAAACCATATCTCCTAGGCTTCCAGAGATTTTTATTGGCCTGTTTTCTTATTGTCCATGATTCGCAGCCATATGTTAAAATTGGTTCTATGTAACACGCAAGAACTCTTTTACTAGCGTTTAAGGACAAGGATTTATTGCATGAAATATTCTTCATTTGATAGAATGCGGTTTTTGCTTGTCCTATTGCAAGATGACATCTGCGTTGTTTATGAAACATTATGTATTGTTTAGACAGAGGAAGACAGAGAGAGAATATTGCTGATAGCCTTTCATCAAAGCAAGGAAAGACTTCAACCTTTTGATACATTCATAAGAAGATATCGAGTTGTAGAGAAGAATTATCGCCCATTGCAGGTGTTAAAGTACTGTTGATGACGATGATGTGTTGTGTATGTAAGGTTTATCCATACTCGGTCTGTCCAAGAATATTTCACAGCAGATGTACAAGGGAGACAATAACCTTAATGTAAACAGCACCAGTGTATAACGTTCATAGTAGCAATGTATACACTGCTGCGTATTAAAATATCTAGCCAGATTTCTTTAGTATGCTCAAACCAAACGTAAAAGATGCAGCAACATGTCATGCGTTGGATAATACTACTGTAGTGCACAATAGCAAACCACACAGGATGTATTTCTTGGAATTGACAGTTTGCAAGTTACAAGCAACGTTTCTGTATCATATGCTATACTGGAAGTATAGTTTTCCTCTTTTTCTGTTTCTGCTTTTCATATCCTAGTGGAGCTTAGGCATGCCACCAGCTCCCGCTAATCCTTTTGTAGACTTGTTCATGATTGATTAGAAAACTCTTCCAGAGAGTTCATCAAACAACCAACCAACCAGCCAGCCAGCCAATCAACCAACCAGCTAATTCGCAAACTAACCAGCCAGTCAGTCAGCCAACCAACCAACTAACCAACCAACCAATCAAGCAAGCAACCAGCTAGCCTTCCAGCCAGCCAGTCAACCAGCCAGCCAGCCAAGCAACCAATAAATCAAGCAAACAAGCAACCAATCAGCCAGTCAACCAACTAAGCAACCAAGCAATCATTCAACCAACCAACCAGCCACTGTTTTCTTGCTTCAAAACGTAGTCCGGTGCCCACCGTTTAACAATGTTTACAGTTAATGGTGTAAGCGCCGTCCTCTCATACATGCCATAATAGTTTGTGTCGTTGCTAACTAATACTTATAAACAAAAGTAGGCTGCATTTCTCACTTGTGAGAAGAATTGTTCGGAGAATTATGTCTCTGGGGATAATTATGTTTCCGCCTCAGTCGTGGTTATCAGATCAATATTCAGAATGAATTTGACAGTGTTATCAGCTGATTTAGTGTATCTAAAGCGCTGACTAACCCCACAAAAGAAGCAGACCATTGTTTTGCATTTAACAATGGCATTGTTCACACGGACTGGCCCATTGTGAGACTTCTATATCAATGTCAGCATTCACTTTCATGTCCTAACCACTATGGTCTACTACAAATCTACAGATTCCCATAGCTGTCTTCTCTACACATCCTCCCACACACTCGCTTGCAAAAATGTGGATGCTGATTCTTAAGGGAGCGTTTGTAACATCTTTAGAGATTCTATGAATTAGGGGAGAGAGAGAGAGAGAGAGAGAGAGAGAGAGAGAGAGAGAGAGAGAGAGAGAGAGAGAGAGAGAGAGAGAGAGAATGGGAACGTGTTTAAGGCAGATCAGAACAGACAAGGAATTAGCAAGCCTGAGACAAATAATGAGTGAAATCTCAGCGTTGGTGAGTTAGGGACCACGTAACTTACCGGCTTTACTGTAAACAAGAGGTTTATATTGTATAAGCTATAGAAAGATATTGAAAGTCGTGATATTTTCTCGTGGCGGTGTAGCCCCACTAATAAATTTACTTTCCCATTTCCACTCAATGGTACTCGTTCAAGGAATAATTGCGCACCTATTCTGTGATATTCCTCACCCTCTCTTGTGCAAAAATGGCATACCCGACTCTCAACTATATAAGCTATGCACTGATAACTGACTTTAAGAGCAGGGCCCACAATCTTCAGGATTTCTTCAATGCCCGTCTTTATTGTGAACCAACTTTAAAAGAAGCTCTTAAAATGTACTATCCATCACCAGAGCTCAGGAATTTCCAACTAAATCTCATCCCACCTCGAACAGAACCAAACTGAGCCTCATATTTCATCTAAAAAAAACTTAGTTGCTTCAAAAATTCCCCCAACGCCAGTCAGCATCTCCCATCTGATCAAGTCGCCCAGCGGATCTTTCAACGAGAACCTAGTAATGGATTACAGGTTAGATCAACACCTGAAGCAAATACTCGTTAGAAGCAGACCCCTGATCTCCACAACAGCACTTTCTTTAGGCGCTCATCATTATCATGTGTCGTGCCAAAAGACGTATGCGGTTATGTTTCGCCATCTGACTCGATCACCAGAGTCGTGGATCAGCTTCGTGTTTCTGTCTTGATTACGCCATATGGCCATTCCATCCACATATTTACCTTTCTGTCGTACTCTCCTTTTTTCGCATATCCTTTACAGGACATTGCAGTCAATAGCGGCATTTTTCACCCATCCACATATTTAACTTTCTGCTGTACCCTCCTTTTCTCGCATATCCTTTACAGGACATTGCAGTCAACACTAGCATTTTTCAGCTGCTGTTGATGTCTTGGCAAGTTTAACGTTGCTTTCTGAACGACCAGCTCACATACCCTCCGTAAGTAACCAACGCGACGCGATTCGCTGCCGAATCTCGCGCAGTTGTGTTTCGTACGAGAGTATACGGGATTACTAACAACGTCCTTAACCCCTAAGCCAGGGAGACGAGCCTACCCTCCTTTAGCACTACCAAATGCATAAGCCTTAGATACAAAACATGAAAGTTTGTTTACAGAGACCGCTTAAATCAGCTAAAACATGTGATATGGTATATATTAGCTAACCCGGCACAAAGTTAATGGATCATTTTCGTGAACATCTTATGGACATACCCTTCTGTCTCCATATTGACAGCTCCAACCACCTAGGTAAAGCAGACATTTCTGTTACTGCTTACAGTTTTCCTGCTATGATCATACCAAACGTCCTATTTTGTAAAATTCCCAGATTCATCCACGGAGTGCCGAATGGTCTATGCAAATATGGGTCCAACACTCGATGTCAAATGCGCCTTCAGTCGTGTAAAAGGATCCTTTACAGACCACATTCATAGTTTTCGAGTAGTACCTCATTGGGGATCAATCAAATTCCAGCAGTATTTCATCTTATATAAAGTAAAACCTCGGTGTTCGTGATATTCCGTCCGAAAACAATCGGTGAAATCCGAAACCGACAAAAACAGAGGCAACTATTTCTATATGAATCAATGTAAATCACATTAATTACGTTTTATACGCTCCAAAATACACACCAAAAACACATCCTCTGTTGGCCTTTAAATCACTAAGTACACTAGCACTTGTCCCAGGCATTTTCTTAATGAGATCGGCATACAACAGTCTGGCCTTTTCACATATGATTGTCTCCGAAACAAAATCGCCATCTAACTGTTTTTGAGTTAACCACATTAATAATAACTATTCGGCATCTTCAATTGTTTGCGATCTCTGTTTCGTTAGCATATTTACACCTTTCGCTACATAAGTCTCCTGTATTGTTTCCTTTTTCGCCATAATGGAACTTATCGTGGATGGCGATGTCTGGTACATGCGGCCGATTTCAGCAATCTCAATACAGCTCCAGTATTTTTCAGTGATTTCCTTCTTCAACTCGATCGTGTTCCTGGTCTTCTTCTTCGAAGGGCTGCTGGCTCTGGAAACTTTCTTTGGTCCCATGATGGAGCTAACAGGAAAGGGTTAACTTATTAGCAAGTGGTGCTCACACAACGAGAAACAACGCCAAACTGAGCAGAAGAACGCATGATTCCTTTGTTTTCGCAAAATTAGCAACGAGGTCTCTGAGGCACGCCGACGAAGTCCGGGGCAAACGTTGAAAATTTAGACAAATTTTTGGCGGAAGAAATCGACGAAAATCGAAATCGACGAAAACTGAAGGCTGCGGAAGTTAACGATTAATTAATCGATTAATCGTTAATTTTTTAACGATTAATTTTTTAAAACGATTAATCGAAAACCTTTCTCACATCACTTATACAAGTGAACCTGATGTCGAAAAATTGTCGGACATTTTAAACATAGTGCTGCAAACACAACCGAGTTGCAAAATTGTACTGAGTCACCATTGTGTAAGCAGCAGCAAGATGTACCAGCAAGATGGAACAGTATTTTGTATTATGCTACAAAGTCTTCTACAGGCCACAGAAGCATTAAATGTCTACATGTCAGATGAAAAGAAGCAATACAAAGATCCAAAATTGTCAGATTCAGATTGCGAGAAGATTTCGAAATATGTCAAAGTTTTGGATTTATTCTGTGAGACCACGGTCCAGCTTGGCGGTCAAGATGTTTCATTTAGCTGTGTATTGCCACTGCTATCATCGTTGACAAAGCATATGACTGTATACGATGATGATCCGGGCTACATCGCTAAATTTAAGGCAGCATCTATTAATGACTTCAGTGAACGTGTAGCTAATATGACAAGTATTTAAATACTACAGACTGCAACAGCACTTGACCCACGCTACAAATACCTGAAGTGTTTGTCAAAAGATGCAAAAGAAGGAACGTGGTCACGTATTGAACAACAAATAGCAGTTTCTGTTCATGGTGAGCAGATGGAGACTGCTGCAACGAATGATACTGACATTGACAATGAAACTATATCTGGACCAAATGAAGTTAATGGAGCCTGAAATGGAGAAGAAAGTTGCTGAATCGGTTGACCCTCTACAATGATGGAAATTCAAGGAACATCGATATCCAAACTTGGCATTTCTTGCCAAGACCATTCTGTGCATACCGGCTACCTTAGTTCCATGTGAACGATTGTTCAGCTCTGCTGGTTATATTGTTAATAAGACGCGCTCGTCACTTGAAACAAATACTGTCAACATACTCGTCAGTTTGCATAGCTGGTTATTAGATGACATATGAACAAGACAATCCAATGTTACTTCGATTTTTGACAAATACGACTATAATATGAGTTATGTGACTATAAATGTTTTGGTTTAATCGAAATTAACTGTTAATTAATCGTTAATTTTTCAAAAGTTAATTATTAAATTGTATATAGCCCTTAAACTTCTGGTGGGCTGTCGGCGGGTTACAATGTTTATTCTCTAGACTGAATATAAAACATGCCCTTTAAATCAACCTGGGATATATCATTATCATATACAATCCCGATA
Organism: Cepaea nemoralis; assembly: GCA_014155875.1. NCBI lineage: Eukaryota > Metazoa > Mollusca > Gastropoda > Stylommatophora > Helicidae > Cepaea > Cepaea nemoralis. The sequence goes on along the minus strand of JACEFZ010028387.1, from coordinate 61,153 downwards.
AGCTTGGGCGATCATGTTCCGCCATCTCATTCGATCACCAGAGTCGTGAGTCAGTTCAGTGTTCTTGTCTCGACTGTACAACGTGGCCAAGCCATACGGGTATTTACTTCTCTGCCCTCCCCTAGTTCTCTTCCCCTCGATCTTGCCAGTTGTCACCAAGTTCTCCAATTTATTTCTTCTCATAAAGTGGCCAAAAAATTTTGACTGTCTACATCTAATTTCTCCAATCAATTTACAGTTTTGAAATGTTTCTTGTAGTACTTGGTCATAGGTTTTTCTGTCTGTCCATGGTATTCTTTGCATTCTCCTCAGAAACCACATTTCCACAGCCCTCAGATGTTTTTTTCCAGCTTGTCTGCTCATTGTCCACGCTTCACATCCATACAAAAGTATAGGTTCTATGTAGCACCTCACCACTCTTTTTCTCGTTGCAAATGATATCTTTTTATTGGTCAGTATGTTTTTCATATTGCAAAAGGATTGGGCTGATTGCAAAATCCCGCAAAAGACATGCGCTATTGTATTAAAATCTCGGGTATGTACTGAGCTCAAATTTTCGCTAAGCGAACAATTCGTATTAGGTCATTGGTGCACTGTTTACCTCTACTTTAAAAAAAAAATCAGTTGCATATCCTTTACATGACGTCGCAGTCAACCCCAGTATGTCTTTGCTGTTTGTGATTTCTTGGCAAGTTTTCGTTCAGTAGTTTGCCATTACTTTTTGAACGACAGGCACTCACACCATTGTATGAAAATCAAAAGCCAGGGGGTCTGCTGCCAAATCTCCGGCAGCTGTGTTTCGAATGCAGTATGCGGGATTACGAAATCCGTAAATCCTTCACCATAGCGACGGCACCTCTACCTTAGGGCTGCTATTTGCCATGTCCAACAGTAGCGGAATGTATAGGCATGAATGCATGCGGACAGTGCCGTCTATATTTTACCTTATCTTAAATGGTCAGGTATTCATACATTACTCAACAGACCAGGGTGTTTATGCATGTGTGTGGCGGGGGAAAGAGAGAGAGAGAGAGAGAGAGAGAGAGAGAGAGAGAGAGAGAGAGAGAGAGAGAGAGAGAGAGAGAGAGAGAGAGAGAGAGAGACAGACCGACAGACAGACAGACAGACAGACAGAGAGAGACAGAGACAGACAGACAGACAGACAGACAGACAGACAGACAGACAGACGGACGGACGGACGGACGGACGGACGAACGGACGGACGGACGGACAGACAGACAGACACACAGGTCGGGGAACGGAAGAGGAGGGGGGGGGGGGGTAAGAGGGGTGTTCTGGAACGAAAGTGTTTGTCAGTTATTTTCTCAGAGCTTGCCCATTACTGTTTTGTTTAAAATGCTGGACAATATATCGCTCCGCCATACAAATCTCTGGCTAGAATGTAATTCCCTCCCCCCCTCCCCTCCCCTAGTTAACTGGCCTAGTAAAGCTTATCAAGGTGTTTACGTTTACGGTACTCAGTCATCGTAAATCGTAACCTATTTTCGCCTAAGTCCTGACTTCATGTGATGCGTACATGTCATTGAGTCAGCTGGCCCAGGAACAAGTCTCTCAAGGTTATTGTTTTGTGGGATCCCATCCATTATGTCTCCTTTATTACCTGACTCCTAGCTTTATGTGAAGAGTGAACGTCCTTGAGATAGCTGTCTGGGTAACTAGTCAGTTGTATAGGGGTGTATTTTTAATGACTGTGGGATTTCTGAAAATATTGCCGTTCCAAGTTTTGTATTCACCCTCTGTGGAATTCATGCAACATACAAGGTAAATACAAAACTTGGAACCGCAATATTTTATAAAACCCACAGAAATTAAAAATACACGTTGTACAAGGGTTTACTGTTGCAATATCCGGCCACTTTAGCTCATACAAAACCTGGCAACTGACCTTTACCCCATATGGACAACAATCACCTTCGGATTAATAGGACTGTGAAGGTAAAACCATGGGCAGCTGCTTTGCTGGCTGACTAGTCACAGGACTATCATTCTGAGCCGGTGATAAACCCTACTATAACTTCTCCTTGAGGTTGAACGGGGTAGGATGATCATTCGTCTTAAGAGACTTCCAGCAGCTACCATTGGCTTATATTCAGTAGTTTTCCCTATGCAATCCCCTTTAATTTGATATATAATATAACAAGTCTGCTACCATATTAACAACTTTTAAGTCATAACTGTAATACACCTCTACTTCTCATTTTCCGCCATCAAATTTTTGTTTCGTTCAAACCTAATTTTTGTTTGGCACCGAATCTGTTAAGCTGCTTTAAAGTTAACCTCCGTCATATTTAACAGTAGTTCGCGGTAGATCATATTTAACAGTAGTTCGTAGTAGATCATATTTAACTGTAGTTCGCGGTAGGACATATTTAACAGTAGTTCGCGGTAGATCATATTTAACAGTAGTTCGCGGTAGATCATATTTAACAGTAGTTCGCGGTAGATCATATTTAACTGTAGTTCGCGGTAGGTCATATTTAACAGTAGTTCGCGGTAGATCATATTTAACAGTAGTTCGCGGTAGATCATATTTAACAGTAGTTCGCGGTATGTCATATTTAATAGTAGTTCGCAGTAGATCATATTTAACTGTAGTTCGCAGTAGATCACATATAACAGTAGTTCGTAGTAGATCATATTTAACAGTTGTTCTCAGTATGTCATATGTAATAGTAGTTCACGCTGACTAATCCAGTATATCATCTGACGTAATGTGAGTGGGTTGCCGTCCGTGTACATCATGTGTTGCTACTTTGATTTTACTGTAGTCTTTCAATCTCAGTCTCATTGTCTGTTTATGAATAAACTTGTAATTAAATACAAGCTTGCGTTTATGGAGAATGTATTGTCTTACTTGCGCAGAGTTTTCAATTGGGAGAGTATAACGAAGTATATATATTTAGAAAAAGTGACTGTAGCAGTGTCGGTAAAACTCAACAGGAAGTGCAATAACAGGTACGTTGTCAATTCTATAATATAAACAAAATCATCGTAATCATTCAATGTCTTGTCGTAGGCATAACTTTTCTCTCATGAATGCCAAAATCCGTCTACCATAAGCCAGATGTCATTTCTCTGTTGCTGTCGTATATACGTTATCACATGTTGAAACCATGTACTTTGTGGTATTCTTTATCTTCGCTTCCCCAGTACACCTCCTTCCATAGTTTTCTTTTCCAAACATTCGTGTCTTTTTACATGTTCAAAATATTAAATTTTCTCCAGTTTTATTCCAGTTGGATAGATCTGTTTACTCTCTTCATCGTCCAATGAGATGTTTAATACTGGTGTCACACGTTTTCTTGATGATAATATCACGAAGTTCTTACGATGATATGCTCATGATATTATTGTGTGATGGTCGTTGTCTAGGTAACGATACTCATGGTGTGTCAATGGAGATATCTGTCTTGCAATGTAACTCACCCCCGCAGTGCATATTCACCAGTCATGAAACAAGATTCAGTTGGCGCACCTAATCCTTTATTACAGAAATAACATAGACTCACGGAACATATGTATACATCCAGAAACCAATGTAATCCATCGACTATAAATATCCTCCTCACAATTTAACCCACACACATCACTGGCTTCTCAAGCCTGCTTCATATCACATCCACAAGACAGGTAATCCAGCTACTATCCACCACTGGATCTCCTACAATACAACCCACACATTGGGTTGGAGCCTCTGCTCAACTATAGAACCCACTCTGGTTCAGGCCTGTCTTCACAACTCGGAGCATAACACAACCCCGTTGTCCGTGGACTACCAACTCCTTCGGTATCTCAAACTCAACTCTCTCAAACGACCTGACCCGCAGTCGGTCTCTTCTCTCACTGACTTTCCAGTCTCCTGACTTCACACAACACACAACTGTCTTTCGACCCATCCCCCCCCCCCCCTGGGGCCTTCCACTCATATCCGCCCCATTATTTCTGAGGGTTGATTGTTTTCCTCGTAGCCAGGTCACTCACCTTACTGTCTATGACCACAGGCATGTGACACTACCCCACCCTCAAAAGAAAACATTCGTTTTCAAATGTTGGGAGACTAAAACTTATTAAATATGTGACCCAGACACATTGCCTGGGTAGCCCTATGTATGGCTGCACCTTACTCTCGCTACCACACTACATAATACATCAAATGCTCATAGTACATTCCCATATTCCCCACACATAAATACAAACAACTTTCTATCTTGTGTACCAATGCATGAACTAATACATCACATAATAATAATACAGTCATAGAAAAGCATTATACTTATGTACCCACAGGTCTCTTACTACTTCACGACCACACCATACTATTTGTGTACCGACCCTATATCAGGTGGTTCTGTTCTTGCATTAACCCACCTCTGATTCCTGTCGATGCTGTGTCTACCTTTCATGTACCATGACTCATGGTACCTCTACAATTACAACATCTGTTTGCTATCCCTAGCCCTGGGTCAGTAATGTCGCGAAAACTCTTTTGACCTGACTCAACTTTCCTATCTGCATATTGCACCGTTACACTTGCGTCTCTGTTTAGTCTGAACTCTTTATTCAATCTTGGCCCATATATCTGGCACCTTGCTTTCTGCTGCATACGCCTTATGCCTATGTGCCCTGCACATGCACTATCCTGAGCTGTTCTAGTATATCGGTCTCTATGTGCTAAAGGTACTGCTCCTTGCCCACGTGCAGTTCTGCTATCTGAAAACCTGCGAGTGAGAACATTGTTCTTCCTCTCGAAGCACCATCTACCTTTCTTTGACTGCCTATGTTCTACTCTCCTACACCCTTGGGAACATTTGTTCAGAGTAGTATCTTGTCTCTGGGATTCACTAGCACTATATATGGGATCCATTCTCATCTGCTCCGCTGTACTATCCTTGTCCTGAGTTCCTGTGTCTACTTCAAGTGCCTCTCCTACCTCAGCTATACTCTCTAATTTAGGTTCTCTTGTGGTAACTACCTCGTTACTGCTTACCCTATATTTTTGGTCCCAATAAACTATTTCCTCTTCTGTACAATCTTTAACTCCTATAACATTTCCTATGATCAAATCAGCCACTGGTGAGTCCAAAACACACGCTGTCACTCTTCCAGTGATATATGGTGTTTTTACTGTTATTATGGCTAATGGGTAGAACTCTACTGTGCCGTTGAATGTTATGCATCTAATCTTTTTCCCTGTATAATCCGAGGGATCTATTAAACTTCTCCTCACTCCGATAGACTTACATCCGGAATCCCTAATTGTTAACGCTGGTCTATCATTGACAAATCCCTGATGTAGCTTCAGACTTCCTCCTTCATGGACTGCTGATCCTGCTTTCACTGTATGACCACATATTAGACTGGCTTGACTGTCTTTTTCAAAAAGAGGTTTGCACCCACTACAATCTTCATTGTTCAGCGTCTCAATTACTTGCGCTGCATTTGAGTGCTCTGTTTCTCTCATCCTACATTGATGGCTGATATGCCCATTCTTTCCACATTTGAAACAAGTAATCTCCCTTTTAGTGTTGTTCGTTGGTCCATCTGATGGTTGTGCATCACACTGTGCTGCCTTGTGTCTCCAGCTCCCACAATTCCAACATCCGGCATAATTTGGACGTCTCTGGAAGTTCCCTCTTCTATATGGGTACCGTCCTACTCTACCAACATTGTTTCCTCGGAAACCATTATCTTGAAGTTCTTGCTGCTCACCTTTCTGTGCTGAATCCACACTTTTCGCCCTTGGTCTGATGACTGGATTCTGGTCCTGTTTAGTGTACGCTGCACAGACTATTTCCTCACTCATTAGTTTTCCCAATAGATACTGTTAGGATGTGCAGTCATATAGTTTTGCCCTAACTGAGACATTGTGTCTATGTCCTTTGGCTTCCGTTCCTCAAAGAACGCCACTAAATTAGAATTGCATGCAGATACTACCTTGTCTCTTAACATTAGATCTACTAATTTATTAAATCTTTCCCTACTTCTGCAAGCTCCATCCATTTGTTAAATGTATTCTTTACAGTGTTAACAAAATCTGTGAAATCTTGATTTGTCTCTGGCACTAACTGTCTAAACTTTGTTCTATATCCATGTTCAGTTAGTTGGAACTTTGTCAGCAAACGTTGACGTAAGATAGTGTAGTTGTTTCTTTCTTACTACAGGTAAATTGAACATGGTGTCTAGTGCCTTGCCCGTAAGAAATTCGCCAAGTCGCATCCCATACTCTTTCTCTGGAATACCTAACGCTTTGGCTGATGCCTCGAACCTGGCCAAATAATTTTCAAGTTGGTCTCGGTCTGTAAAATATGGCAGTTTTAATCTCTGTGACGACTGCGACGGTCTTCTGCTTTCCTCACTTTGACCTTTCGAAGATAGTTCTAGTTTTCTTAACTCGATTTCAGTTTGCATCTGGCACTTGATCTTCTCTTTCTCAATTTCCATTTCAGCTAACTTTACTTCCTGTAGACGTTTGTTTTCCATTTCAGCTAGTTTTACTTGTGTCTCTTCCTGTAGACGCTTGTTTTCTATTTCAGCTAACTTTACTTCCTGTAGACGTTTGTTTTCCATTTCAGCTAGTTTTACTTGTGTCTCTTCCTGTAGACGCTTGTTTTCCATTTCAGCTAGTTTTACTTGTGTCTCTTCCTGTAGACGCTTGTTTTCCATTTCAGCTAGTTTTACTTGTGTCTCTTCCTGTAGACGCTTGTTTTCCATTTCAGCTAGTTTTACTTGCGTCTCTTTCTCTTCCTGTAGACGCTTTGCCTCGCGTTCATTATGCCTCTCCTCTCTTTCCGTCTGCTTTTGTTCTTTCGCTTCTGCATACTCCTGTAACTCTTTACCTTTCAGGCCTATTCTTTCACCTGCTTCAATATAATCCATTAAAGTAGGCATCTTGTACTTGTGGACACGTTGCTGTGAATCAGCCAACTATAAATGTACAGACTCTGCTGTTAGTCTTTGTGTCACTTCCCTAAGTACACCCGCACTCCCTGTGTACGTAAATCCGTAGTGCTACAATATCACTCTGTACTCACCCAGTCACTCTATAAGCACTAGGTAGTGAGGGGGGAAGTATCACCTATACTCCCTCGTATCTATATATCTATGACCACAAGTTCATGAAGTCCCTGGAAATATTGTTAAACATACATATAAATACATATACAAACAAATGGATGATAACACTAAGTGATGACTATCCAACGCTAGACTTCACAAGCTGAGTACACGGAGACGATGATGACACAGAAATAAACCACAGTAACAACCACAAGCTTGTGTAGGGACATCCACAGTGCGCGTAATATATAAATTAAACTTGACAAAGACCACTAGACAGCAGAAATGACGAAAGATCACAATAAAAACATATATCCGAACACAACAAATATCATATGTAAATATAACGAAAAGAAAGAGAGAAAGAAAAGGAATATATACTGAAAATATACACAGATCTTACGTTAGACCCAAAAGGCACGGTATATAATCTAGGACCACCCTGCTTCACTGCAGAATCAAACAAACCGACCTTACGATTTACTTCCCAGAAAACACATGGTGCACAGTAAGAAAATAAATTTTCGCCCCGCCTCCCGGCCTTCGAGAAGCAAAACAAAAAAAAAAAACCCTACTCTTGACAAACACTGGACCACATACAAATAATTGCGTAACACCCGACAACAATAAATATGACGATGGGAGCAAAACAATAAAAAATAATAATGTGTAACTGGTTGGCCGACAAATATGGGCCTATTAATCCGTCGCCAAAAGTTCTTTTATTCAGTCACCAAAGTTTTTGTTCGTTTTAATAGTTATTCGCAATCCGCTGGAAATGTCTACGACACTAGATTTCAAACGACTTATTGATTTTGTTGAGTGGTTCTTGAATTCACGTGGTGATCACAAGTTCCAACTGTCGACAAAAGTTGAAGATGATAGTGATATCCAAACTGTTCTGTCTCGACACAGTCCGTAACGTTATTGTACTTTCTCTGTACGTGGTGGCACCACAGTAATAATCCAAAGTGTTCTTTCGATTTGTTGTTACTCTCGTTGCGGAGATGGCGCTTCGCTGTATCATTAATGTTATGGATTTCCGTTATCCCGACAAGATTCACCAAAAAAGAAAAGGAGAATGGCAGCCAATGTTCAGCGCTTTAAATTTGGGATATATAGATCCTTATTGGCAAAGCAATACGACCATGGTTGCGATGACGATAAGTTAAAACTGTTTGCTCATAACAGAATAATGATGACAAAGGCTTGAACAAAGACGAAACATCAAGTCTGGCTTTCTTTCAAAACAACCTTGTTTATCCCGATCTCCTGTGGAAATTCCCAGTAACTTTCCACTGTCCCTAACCTTGACCTTGCCGGACACCTCAAGTCAGTACCTCAGTCTTCTTTGTCACAATAATCCACACTGACTGTCTGTAAAATGACCGGACACTTTTCCGTCATTCAAAAAACACTTTCCACCCAACCTCTCAGCCCCGACACGGCTGCTCTTTTGACTCCGTGGAAATTTTCTCAGTAACTGCTTACTGTTAAACAGCCTTGCCTCCTAAGGTCAACCTTCTTTCTCTTTATCACTTTCAGTGGAAAATACACTTTACACCACTAACCCGCCCCAACTCTGGCGGTAGGGGCACTGTTTCCACCCACTTTTGTCACCCCTCCAGGTGAATACGCAAATGTCAATTCTGTGTATCCTACACATCCATGATAACTCTCCTTCCCGAGAGTTCACTGTCCTCAGTACTTTACCTGTACTGTGCACTGTCCTCGTAAACAGCGCTGACCCTCTCTCAACCCGGCCTATTAACTGCGTCGAAAAATCTTGACCAGTCAACTTGCAACAACACAGTGCGCTTGCCTTCGCACACACACACCTGTCAAATATCTTTGGTTCCCAATCCTGTCATTATCACCGCCAGCGATGTCCTACACACACACACGCTGCCCTCGCCACTCTGGATTCAACACTGGTCTTTCATCGCCGCGTCTGCTAGTTTCAGCACTCCTGCCTGGTATCACATTTACCTGTCACCGTAATGGACTCTTCCCGGTTAGTCTGTATGGCGTGTCTTTATCACCCCCTCTCGCTTCAGCGATATGGTTGGTTCCAATTCACCTGTAGTGGACTTGACGTGAACTTCCCTTGAACTGTCTGCTAGCTTGAGACTTTGTCTGTCTGTGTTTATGTGGCGCACACACAAAAGAGTTCACATTACCCTCTTGACGCAGTATTGTTTCAATTGATGGAACGACGTCACAGATAACTCCTCTCTCAGCGAAGAGCCCACAGATATCTCAAAATGACAACAATGTTTACAATGCTCTTGACCCCATGTAGCCTTTCAGATAATCAATATATCCCCGTCGTTCTTGCCAGGACGAGACCCCAGATGTCACACGTTTTCTTGATGATAATATCACGAAGTTCTTACGATGATATGCTCATGATATTATTGTGTGATGGTCGTTGTCTAGGTAACGATACTCATGGTGTGTCAATGGAGATATCTGTCTTGCAATGTAACTCACCCCCGCAGTGCATATTCACCAGTCATGAAACAAGATTCAGTTGGCGCACATAATCCTTTATTACAGAAATAACATAGACTCACGGAACATATGTATACATCCAGAAACAATGTAATCCATCGACTATAAATATCCTCCTCGCAATTTAACCCACACACATCACTGGCTTCTCAAGCCTGCTTCATATCACATCCACAAGACAGGTAATCCAGCTACTATCCACGGCTGGATCTCCTACAATACAACCCACACATTGGGTTGGAGCCACTGCTCAACTATAGAACCCACTCTGGTTCAGGCCTGTCTTCACAACTCGGAGCATAACACAACCCCGTTGTCCGTGGACTACCGACTCCTTCGGTATCTCAAACTCAACTCTCTCAAACGACCTGACCCGCAGTCGGTCTCTTCTCTCACTGACTTTCCAGTCTCCTGACTTCACACAACACACAACTGTCTTTCGACCCATCCCCCCCTGGGGCCTTCCACTCATATCCGCCCCATTATTTCTGAGGGTTGATTGTTTTCCTCGTAGCCAGGTCACTCACCTTACTGTCTATGACCACAGGCATGTGACAACTGGTCTTTCATTCTGTCTTGATTTCACATTGAGCAGCGTGATGACTATGATGAGAATAATTATCAGATTATAAACAGCAACAATTAGAATATATAAAAAGGAAGTAAGTTACATATCCTTTACAGGACGTTGCAGTCAACTCTGGCATTTTTTGGCTGTTTGTGATTCCTTGGCAAGTTTATGTTCAGTAGTTTGCAATTGTTTTCTGAACGACTGGCACTCAAACCATTGTATGGAAACCAACGCAAGACTGTCCATTTCCAAATCGTCCGCAGCTGTGTTTCGTACGCGGTGCACGGGATTACAAATTGTATTCGTAACTCCTCCGTCAAAGAGCCTAATATACTGTTCAGTAAAAGTTACCTGCTTTAAAATCTGACTACTCGTCACCAACACATGGAAATATCGGCCTTCGATGCTGGCTTTCAGCAATTCACAAGTTAATACAGATTGTATAGCACCCAGAGTCTGTTTAGTTAAATTATTATTATATTAAGAATGCAGAAAAGTCCTTGGACAGGCAAAATGAATATTTTAATCGTTTTGAAAGAGGCTAACACACAAAGACAACTCATCACAACACCATAAAGAGCCAGTCATCAGTTTTAGCCACATATAGAAGCTAGAACATAATGTGACTACTGGAGAGATTTATAGAAAGAGAGACGCGGGAAGACAAGGGAAGAAGATTCTTGGCAGCCTTATGTCATGGCACGGAAGGGTGTCAGGGCACACAATGATACATTCTGTTGCAAATTGCCTATGTCAGTCGGCAAGACACTGTGTGATTATGTCTCCTATGTTGTTGTTGTTTTGTTTTGTTCGCATATCCTTTACAGGACATCGCTGTCAACATCAGCATCTTTCAACTGATTGCTGATTTCTTGACAAGATTACGCTCAGTAGTTTACCATAGCTTTCTGAGCGACCGGCTCACATACCCCATAAGTTACCGACGCAGAGAGAACCGACACAGATTCTCGCGCACGTCACGTTACCCACGAGAGTATACGGGATTACGGAGAAAGTCGCTAGCGCCAAGGAGACCGGTCCGGCTTCCCTATGTTTGGTGCTGGATTAATTCATCCCTCTGAGTTTTCAAATAAAGATACAGTTTAAAGTTTATTATTTCCACGATTGTCTTTTTAAAAGCAATGTGTATATAACAGATAAAGTAAACATTGAAAAAGTATTTTTTTTTTTTTAAATTGCATGTTCTTTGCAGGGCGTTGCGATAAAACCCACGTTACATTTTTAGCCAATGTTACATTCAGTAGCTTGCTTTTGATTTCTGAACGAGAAGTCAGCATTTAAGTCCAACTGACCGGCGTAGGAATAATTCCCCCCCCCCCCCCGGCGCCATCAGCACACCGGAAGTTTAAGAGCTAGCGTGCTCTTAACCTTTCGGCCACGACGACTTCCTGACAATGTATAACTAGGCGGACATTTTATTTTCGTTCGCACACCTTGAATTCGAGCGTAGTCCATATTGGACTGATTTTTGCGTATGAGCTGGCTTTCCCTATAACCAGTGCCCCTAGGCATCAGAGAAACTCATTCCGGCTTCTGAGGTACTCGCAGTTTACGTACCCATGTTAAGGACGAAAATTCAACATTTTAGTCCAGCTGACCGGTGTAGGGATTGAACCCGCAACCTCGCCACCGAAAGTTTAAGAGGGGGCGCTGTTATCCATTCAGACTAGGTGGTAAATGAAACAAAGAGTTTCTGAAAGTTGGTTTACTGGCTCTCCATACACACAAACATAAGGTCTCGTAGCAGAAACCTGCTTTGGCTATGTAAAATTTCAGGACCAGTACATTTTGTAGGTCATAGTGCACGGAGGATTAGGTCTTTTCCTCCTGTAGCGAACGTCGAGAGCTGAAATGAACCCTCATTCGACAGCGCTCGTACCCTTGCCAGGATAACGGCCTGACAGTTATATAAGCTCTCCCGCTTGATTGTTCTTAACCGGCTCTGCTTGCTGGCTGCTTGCTTTCGTTCGCTGGCTGTGAACTCCAGCGTGAAGTCCTGTATGTCGGATGATGAAGACATCCTGTTGTCCAACAGCAGTGTGATGTCATACCGGACCTGAGGCTTGCATGAGTATCCGTTGTCCCATGTCTGGCTTATTGGTGTGCAGACTGGTGGTACCTCGCCGTGCAGGCAGATACTCTCCGACTTCGGAAGAATCAGCGATCCTACTACGTTAGCCAGGACCCCGAAGGGGCCTGTTGCCAGGATGCATGACTAGGACGTGTTAGTAGGTCTTGGCCAGTATAGAACCTGGCCCTGGTGCCTTGGAAACACCTCTGCGTCCCCTTAACCGGCTCTAAAATTTTGCTCTCCGACGTTTAAGAGTTACATTATTATTCCTTCGACCCAGCTCACCCCACCCACCTCCCTCCTGTGCAAGACGTCAGTGGAAAGCTGTTCCTCGCTGTTCCTTGGCTTCCCCTCTCATTACTTCTATACCGTCGGTGGAAAGCTAAGGAAAGGAAAAGAATATTGCATTAGTCCAAAACATACATTTATTATTACATTATGGATGTGACATGTTGACTACTTGCTCAAAAAGCAATGTCAAATTATTGCACAACAAATTACCCAGAAAATCAGCCTTCGGTTTGCATTGATCCCCACGTCCTGAAAAATACGTGCAATTAAAAGAACATGTTTTATGTCTAGCAAGGCAATGTTGGGTAGATAAAGGCATGGGGGTTGTAATTCTTCCTTTACTTTTTCTAAACCACGTTTTCACTTTACATTCAACTTCGGCGTCATTCACGATATGTCTCCCGCCAAGGTGGGCTTTCAGTGTTTATGCTGACAAATGTTTGTCCTGTAAAGCTGTTCATAGTTGGGTAGAAAAATTATGCGGGCGAGTCAATAAGTAAGTCACACAGTTCTGTGGGATGGCGGGTAAATGAAAACAAAGCACGCAGATCCATGCAGCCGGTTTGGGAGGACTGATAAAACGATGGGATAAGTGTATCAATGTTGGTGGAAATTATGTTGAGAAATAAAGGGACAATGTATGTACACAAATAAATTGGTTTCAAGTTGTTATCATATTTAGTTATTTTTCTACAGCCATTTGTGACTTACTTATTAACTTACCCTCGTATTCTCTAATTCCCAACAATTGCACTCCAACAAATGTTGCATGTCCTTTGTAGTTCGGTGCGATAAATCCTAGGCAATTATACGCTGTTGTTAACGATCGCAGTAATGTCAACTCTAGTGTTAACGATCGCACTAATGTCAACTCTAATGCACAAGTTCATTTTCTGAGTACTTCAGTAATTACGTATCCTGCTGTGTACTTGAGCAGAAATACTTTGAGATGGCTGCTGCATCGGAGGGGTTAATGTTCAGTATCGTCGGCTAATATAAGATAATATAACAAAACATAATATAAAATAACATAACTTAGCTTAGCTTAGCTTAGCTTAACTTAGCTTAAATTAGCTTAGTTTTGCATAGTATAGCAAGCATAGCATAGCGTAGCAAAACGTTTTAAAAAATAAAGTTAGTTGCATATCCTTTACAGGACGTAGCCGTCAACCCCAGCACTTGTTTGGCTGTTCGTGATTCCTGGGCAAGTTTACGTTCAGTAGTTTGCCATTGCTTTCTGAACGACCGGCACCTATACCATTTCATAAAAAAAACTAACGTAAGCCGATCTGCTGCTAAATCGCCCACAGCTGTGTTTCTAAAGCAGGTATGCGGGATTATGAATTTAGCCCGTAACCCCATGGCCACAGAGCCGTGGAACATAACATAACATAACATAACATAACACAATATAACATAACATAACATAACATACTTGCGTATAATCTTGTCTTCGTGTCTTCATGCTTATGTGTTTCTTGTGGGTTGTTTTACCATGGTGAATAACAGCTTCGCGAGTCTTTACAGCAAGCGTGTTTACGGCGTTACGACACATGTTGGTGGTGATGAAGGTTATTTCAGTCAAGGCAGCTAGCTCTCTTAATTAAACAAGATCTCTCACAATCTCTCTGGCGCTTTCTACTAGACACGCTCTCTCTCTCTCTCTCTCTCTCTCTCTCTCTCTCTCTCTCTCTCTCTCTCTCTCTCCCTCTCTCTCTCTCTCTCTGTCTCTGTCTGTCTTAGACATGCCTTGTCTCTCACACAATCAACTCTCTCTCTTTCTCTCTCTTTCGCTGTGTGTGTGTGTGTGTTTGTGTCTGTCTGTCTCTGTCTGTGTGTCTGTCTGTCTTAGACATGCCTTGTCTCTCACACAATCAACTCTCTCTCTTTCTCTCTCTTTCGCTGTGTGTGTGTTTGTGTCTGTCTGTCTCTGTCTGTGTGTCTGTCTTAGACATGCCTTGTCTCTCACACAATCAACTCTCTCTCTCTCTCTCTCTCTCTCCTCTCTCTCTCTCGCTCTGTGTGTGTGTGTGTGTGTGTGTGTGTGTGTGTGTCTGTTTCTGTCTGTGTGTCTTTCTGTCTTAGACATTGCCTTGTCTCTCACACAATCAACTCTCTGTCTCTCTCTGTCTCTCTCTCTCGCTCTGTGTGTGTGTGTTTGTGTGTGTGTGTGTGTGTGTGTGTGTGTGTGTGTGTGTGTGTGTCTGTTTCTGTCTGTGTGTCTTTCTGTCTTAGACATTGCCTTGTCTCTCACACAATCAACTCTCTCTTGCACTTACACAAGCACACTGACAATCTCAGGATAAATTATAGGTGTACGACCGAGAACAAGCGGACGCCATCAAACACCGTCACATTGCTGTAATTCCTTTGTTTCGTTTTCTTGCTTTTCTTTTTATTCCTAACAAGTACCAGCATAAATTAAATAATTACCACAAAAGTGTGTGACCCAGCAGGTGACATCTTGTGATCTTGTCCTGTATCTAGAAATGCCCGCTGTTGGGAGATTTGCCAGTAAGTAATGCTGTGAAACATTGAATCACATAGTTGTGTTAAATAGGACATCTTTTAAGTCTAGCAGCACGCTAAGGTTAAATGAGAAGACTGCAATAAGTCAGACAGCATGCTACAGTACATCTCAGGTCGGATACAATAATACAAATTCAGAGCCCGGACAACGTAAACGGTTGACATTTCACAATGTGTAGTATTCTGAACACCAAACAGGACATTTTGTAAGGTTTTATTGTTTGCCGTAAGCAATTTGATGTGATTAATGATGTCAATATAATATTTTATTGATGAGTACGGAAACTGTTAAGTTATTTGCCTGACGTGTCATATTTCTACGGACCGTGTTTAAAGATGTAAGATGTGTGATTGGAAACAACATTTTAAAAAATCTGTCCAGTTTCCTGCAATAGGTCTGTGTTGTGATAGGGTCATCACATTTTGTAGGCATGAATGAACGGATCAATGAGTGGCCAGGTTTTTCCTCTGTTGACGGGCAAAGAACGCAGGAGTCAAACACTCATCCTATCGCACTTATGACATTATCCACGTAGCTTCTTATCAACTAATCTAACGCTTCCGCCAAATGTACGATAATTTCACTTGTTATTTTATCAGTTGTTAGCGGTTTCCTTACTTCCTGGTACGCATTAGGTCACTGAATGTTTATATGGTTTCGTCACCAAGCCAAGCCACCGAGTTAAGTGTGTGGAACGACCCTTTGAGCTGTGGATTTCATGCGGAATGTGTTTAGATTTGTTCGCGGTTGTTTGTATTGTGAACTGCATGTTCAGAAAATTGGTGGGCGGCCGGTTGCTGGACTAGCTGTATTTGCCTTATGGCTGTGCAGCTGGTGTTTTTCTAGTGACTGTCGCTACCATCGTTGATTAAATGTAATTTTAGTGGCGGACTGTTGGCATGCTGGCAGCAGCCTTATACTTGTATACCTGCGTGTGCTATTGGTGTATCGGGTCTGCTGTCTGTTCCATGTTTCACATAAGATAATGAGGAATATTTTCAAATGATTTTGTGTGACATTCACTGGTATAGGAACGGAGCATCATAGGCTGATCCTTTGCTGTGAAGTTGGAACCACGACTAACGACTACTATTTACAATCTTCCATACGGTATTTCCCGTAATTCCCCCCCCCCCCCCCCCCCCCCAAAAAAAAAAAAAAAAATAATATTTTCTAGAACAAGGAGAGGATCTCTTCCAGTGTATCTTGTACCATGATGCGAATACAGATCACGGAAAGGTTAACATAGTTTTGCACAATATTTAATGTGTAAAAAATGCTAATGCATATTGGGAAGTGACGCGATTTGACTCTGTTCGCTAGTCTTCTTTCAATTTGTTGTATGTTTTCCTATTTCATTACAATGTTGGTTCATGGTGGAAATATAATTACGCTAAGGGTTCTTCTTAATGGAGTTGTCAAGCCGCCTGACGTACGCTTCGAAGGTTGTGAGTTCTTTTTTTCAAATACGACCTGGCTTGACAGGTCGCCTCAGCTTAACATGGGTACCAAGAGTGTCTTAGGAAGTAAAGGCGGCCGGTGTGGTCATCACGCGCCGAGTGACGGGTGGTTTATAACAATATGGGTCTTACACCATATGCCCGATGCGCCTTAAGGCGTGAAAAGGGCCCTATTAATTTACTTAGTTTACTGGCGGTCGTCGCTCAATCAATCAGATGCCGTCTCCACAGTGAAGGTTGACTGCAATGGATCTCCAACATTGTCTGTCTCTCACCCTGACTGTATATTCTGTCAGGTTGCTTTTCGTCCATCTCTTGATGTTATCTTCCGACTTGTATCGTTGTCTGCCTCTTGCTCGCGTGCCTTCAACATTACCCTCCAGTATAGTCTTTATTATAGTGTTATGTCTTTTAACGTGGCGGAAATATTTCAATTGCCCTTTTTAAAAATTCTTTCATCAACTCTCTTTTCATACACAGTTTTTCTAGAACCTATGTATTTGATTGATTTTGTTTCCATGATATGCGAGATATTCTTCTGTATATCCACATCTCTAGAGCCTCTATTGGACATTCTAATTGCGTGTTTAATGTCCAGGTTTCCGCGCCATATAGTAATGGTCGTCGCTGGAGCTTGCTTGCCTGCTCGCTTTTAAGACGAATGTCCCCGTTCAACCGTCGACTTATCGATTATAACAGTACATATTAGTTCGTGTTGTATATATGAGTACATGATGATACTGTGTACTAAAATAATAATATTAGGTTAGTGTTCCATATATGAGTACATGATTGTACTGTGTACCAAATAATACATCTCAGGTTAGTGTTGCATATATTAGAATATGATCACAGTGTGTACCCAAATAATACACCTTAGGGTAGTGTTGCATATATGAGAACATGATCGCACTGTGCACCACATAATACATCTCAGGTTAGTGCTACATATTTGAGAACATGATCATACTGTGCACCAAATACTACATCTTGGGTTAGTGTTGCATATATGAGAACATGATCATACTGTGCACCACATAATACATCTCAGGTTAGTGTTGCATATTTGAGAACATGATCATACTGTGCACCAAATAATACATCTTAGAGTAGTGTTGCATATATGAGAACATGACCGCACTGTGTGCACCACATAATACATCTCAGGTTAGTGTTACATATTTGAGAACATGATCATACTGTGCACCAAATAATTCATCTTAGGTTAGTGTTGCAAATATGAGTACACCAGAGCATTATGTACCACACAATATATACAGGGTGTATTTGTAATGACAGTGCAATGTTAGAAAATATTGCCGGTCCAAGTTTTGTATTTACCTATTACGTTGCATGAATTTTACAGAGGTTGAATACAAAACTTGGACCTGCAATATTTTCAAACACTGCACCATTATTAAAAATACACCCTATATCTGTGGTTCATGTTATATATATATATATATATATATATATATATATATATATATATATATATATATATATATATATATATATATATATATATATATATATATATAAGTTATCACGCCGACCACCTTTACTTCCCACTATATTTCTGGTACCAATTTTAAGCTGGGTCGACATGGAAGCCAATGTTAATTTTAAAAATTCGAATCTACACAGCTTCGTATCGAACCCATTACCACCGGGCCGGCAGGCGAGAGCCTAGCCACTACACTACCACGGCTGCCATTACAATAAACTGGTTAACATAAAGACAATGAAAAGATACATTGTGTTTGTCTTCGTCTAAAATTGTCTGGTCTGGAGCAGACATCGCCAACCAAAATTCCCCATTCCTCAATGTTGTCTGAAATGTTGATGAAGTTGGCGTGTCTTATGCTATATTTGTTGCTAGATTGTTTGTCCAGCCCACACACAACGTTACAATAGGCGGATTTTTATAAGTGCCGTGCTATTTATGTTTTTCATGACAATGTTCATTTTTGTAAAAGAACTATAGATGCGGATAGTCTCTCTTTTTTTACAACTTCCTTCACATGTCACCGTGTAGCTGGGATATTGAAAACATCGAGTACGTTTGATTTGAACACCTATACTGTGTATTTTGGAAACATTTTGAGAAGGAGAAAG